>JAPWDM010000001.1:22260905-22790296 GCA_035578155.1 Brachynemurus nebulosus
ATGTTGTGAATACTATTTTTGATCAACAGAGTAATATTGTACTGAGTTTCAAGAGAAGAATCCATTTTACAGAAATGAAAAATGTTCACTTATAAAATTATGATCAGTGTTTAAAAAAATTATTTACACGATCTTCACCAGATCAGCCGTGATGTTTCCGATGATTACAAAGAAATTGAATAGGGTAAAAGCCTCTATGCCCGAACGCGTTCAATACTCGAACAGTTGATATTTTATATATTAATGAAGTTATTACTAAAAAAAACCGATAAATATTAAAACTCTTCGAACGCGTATATATATATATATATATATATATATATATATATATATATATATATATATACATATATATATATATACATATATATATACATATATATATATATATATATATATATATATATATATATATATATATATATATATATATATATAGTAACTTTTCTTTCGACTTTTGGCCAGCTTTTCAGGATTTAGAACCACTGAACCAAATGTTTTAGTTAGCTACTGTCGACTCGGTAAATTTGCTCATTTTACTGTGCAACCTAAAATAATATGTAATTAAATTAAAAAGGGGGCTCTTTAGATGGCAAGCAATATTTGGATATTTTAAAGTTGCAAAGTTTTTAAATTTTGAAGAAAGTGAACAAAAATTTTCAGCATTTTTAACAAATTAATCTCTTTAATGATCGTTGGAAACAGCATTAGATAGATATTTACCTATTAAAGACGTTCGTGTGCGTCCACAAAACACTACAGAATAATGTTATGTACCTACCACAAGTTACTATAGAACACTATACCTGTATATTATGTTGTACAGAGCTTGTGCTTGTTCATGTGTCATATCGTCCATATGATGTGTCGTGTATATTATAGGTGATTGCTATACGTACCACCTATGTACTGATCTGTGATATCAACGCATACACAGTTGTTGATTAAAATTTAATAGTCTGATTTGACCTTGTATGGATATTATGTACGTGTACACATCAAAATCTACCCGAATATTAATTTCAATAATTAATATTTCATTTTAACGTTCGTCAACACGATATTTTTTGTGTAATTATATAAATTGAATATTTCAAGGAATATCTTTAAACATTTTTTATTATGGTATCTACTCTTATAATATACTTACTATAATTTTTAAAATGAAAAATTGCTGTTTAGAATGTTTTTCCTAATGGCTCTATGTTAAAAATTTGATTTTTAATCGTCAAATACTTTAAGAAATGATCTATGAAGGCCTTAAAATTTTTGAGGGAAGATAACTATGTAATTGAACTTGTCAATTCTCTAAAATTAAAATTTTTATCTACTATTAGGTTTGACGCACGAACGTCCTTAAGCTTTAATATTAACTGCAACACACAGATAACACTTATGTATTTTCTTGCAAATATACAGGGTGGTCCAGAATTATGTACCGTAATTGCTGGAGCTGATAGTATGTTCAAAAATAATGGTACCTTTTCATCTACACTTTTTTCCTAAACTCAATAATAAGGGAGATAAAGCAGAGGGGTAAAATGTAGAGGGGTGGAACGAAACTAACTTCTTCTTTTAAAAACAATTTTGGGCGCTTTTGATTTACTCGATTCATAATCTAGGGGTGCGTATGAACATTAAGATAATTAAATTTATGGTATCAATTATTCCATCACTTATGATTAGGGGATAATTTGGAAATAGATACTTCTACTTTAAATTACTCGAAAACGGTAATATTTATCGAAATGTAACAAATATACCTTTTTGGCGTGAAATTGTCTGAGGAATTATATTACCAAGGATTTAATTTAAATAATTGCAAGTTAAAAAAGAAAAGACGTGATAACTCACACCTACCACCCAAAACCACCCCTTAGTCATGAGTGGTGGAATAAGTGTTGACATAAATTTAATCCATCTAACGCAAAATAAGTACCCCTAAAATATCAATCCGTTATTCAAAAGCGTTTGGAAAATATTTAAGAAATAATGGTTTTCGTTTCACCCCTTTACAGAGTTGTATCTCCCTTATTATTGAGTTTTGAAAAAAAGTGTACATGAACAGGTACCATTATTTTTGAACGTACTACCAGCTCTAGCAATTACGGTACATAATTCTGGACCACCTTGTATAAAAAATAAAATAAACACCCTTTGCCACTAAAATATATTACGCATATCAGTGATCCTAATGACTTTCTTGAGTACTATCAAACTACTTTATCTATTGGCGGTAACTTTACCAAACCACATTTTAGGTCAAACAAATTAAAATATCATACTTTTATGATGTCTGTAGCATTTTTTAGGTATACATATATTTCTGACAAATCAGTAGTAATCGAAGGATGACGTTACGTTCTGTGCAATTTAAAGACTTTAAAGACGCTAAGAAAATTTTCAAGAATGCTGCCTCGAAAGATTTTGGACACGTGCCTACAATAATCTGAATCGTCTCGAGCCTTAACTCTTAATTTGAGTTTGCGATTATTTGGTCTTTTGAGTTTCGTTATAACAAGTTTTCACTGTGTAGAGGCTACTGAACTTTTAACAAAAACAAATTATGAAGTTTTTTTTTTCAACTAGTTGTACTAATTTTCCTACATTTTTTTTTATTTGTCATTTTTGGAGTGCTAATTTGAAGTAATGACCTTAAAAAATAATGTCTCTATGTATAGTGTGTAAATAAGATTATACATAGCATGTTTTATTATGTATATACGTATGCATGAATAATAAAAAAAAAGAAATTGTCATTTCAAAATATATTAATGCAAAAAATATGTAAAATATTAGTAAACATTACCCAATTTAAAGTGTGATATAGCTTCAACCGTCTATGATGGTTATCAATAATTTAAATTCTTTGGCTGATGCAAAAGCACTTTTATTTTGACGTATTTAGTAGGTATACAAAAATATTCAGAGAATGATTGTTCTCGGCGCTCCCACCTTAACACTCTTTACAACAGAGGATGACTAGAAAAGTATGACATAAAGTTTCTAGAATTAATTAACACTTGAAAGACTTACTTCAATTTATCACTTTTCACTAAAAATAAACTCTTCTAATCATTAAAAATCGTACAAAATTTTGCTTTTTCCACAAATAAATTGTTGTTAATTTATTTTATTTAAGAAAGTTCCACTGTTCAATGTACCTTTTTCAATTAATATCTAATTTGGATACAGTATTTTAAAGTTTGTCGGTTCTCCCCATAATCTGAATGTTTTATTTTATTACTGATAAACTTAGCTGATGATAATTCTTTTGACCTGACACAACATCATCCAATTGATAATAAAATGCTGTGATTCGTAAAGGAACTTTCAATTACATTATACCTGACGATAAGCTAACTACTCGAAAGTTAGCTAGTAACAGAGGAGTCAATTTTTAGTGAAAAGTTACAAAGAAAATTATTTTCATATTTTTTAACGCTGTTAGCTAAGATACTCATACATATTATATCAATTTTTTTGATCAAAATACGTTTCCAGTCTAACTGATTTTAAAAGAAAATTTTCCTCGGATTTTTTTATATTCTTTTTGAATATTATTTTAATTATGGATTTGAATACCAAGTTGACTGGAGAAGCTTGGCAAAATTAGAAAAAGGGGGAAAATTATAACTCTTACTATGAGAATCAACTTTTAACAATGAAAACAATGGTATTGAAAATCTGTAACATTTTCAAGTTCTAAGGCTTTTAATAATTCAAAATTAACCTTTTTTTTTTAAATTGGTTTTCTAAACAAGATAAAGAATTAATTTATACATGCCAACATTTTTAAATATTATATTTCATTTTTATAATATTGCAAAAATTACAATTCACACATATGTAAAGAAACTGAATGATGCAATAATTTACCAAATTATATAATGTGATGGTAAAATGCTTAGAAACAGTTAATAGCTAACCTTATCGCAAAGTAATGTTCAAATTTCTTATTTTCCCTTACTTTTCATTCTCTTCTCAAAGCCTGCGATAAAAAAAAATAGAAACTTGTGACGTGAATACTAAGTAGTAATTTGGCCGGCATAGTAAACAGGTTTTGATTCACAGTATTGTCATTAGTTAATTTTCTCAAAGGATTTGTTCTCCCATGTTCCGAGGAAATGGCACACAAACTTTTCCGCCTTTTTATACTGGATTTGCTAGTTTTTGTTCCGAGACCCGTTTTTTATGATCCGTAATCTTTGGTCAGTCGATTCGGTGATGGTTGAAAATGCCAAATCGACAAAAAACGTTACCTCAGTTAAAACGATTTGTATTACCCTCACAAAATAGTTCTTTATAGAGATGATCGATATATCGATAACTGTTATTTTATAACTAGTATAGAAAGATAACAGTTATCGTCAATAACTGGAATACCCAGTAACTGGTTACTTAAATAACTCCTTTGGAAATATCGATAACATAGGTCAATATTAATATATTCGAAAGCAAGGATAACAGTAATTTATTTTAACCACCTACGGAGAATTTCAAAATAATAACGCCCCAGGCAAGTTACACATTTTCTATTGTAGCACATTTAAAAAACCCTTAAAAATGAACTATTGTCTATTGTACAGTTATCTATTTGTATTTGTAATTTTGTATCCATAAAATTGTTAAAATTGTGTATATAAAGCCGAAATCCTTGTATAAACAAGTATTTGAACAGATATTGCAGTACAATAAAGCAAAAAATGTTCTTTGTATGCGTCAGTATTATAGATCTGTGCATATTTCACTAACAGAACCGTTTATACGCATATCGAATATCTTACAATATGTCAAAATATCCAAATACCATACCAGTTATTATAATAACTGTTATAAATAACAGTTATTTTCTAATAACTGTTATTGCAATAACAGTTATTAGAAAATAACCGTTTAGCTCATCTCTAGTTCTTTAATAATTTTGAAATACGTACGTATTTTCCTGTGGATACTTTTGTATGTCTCCGGTTGCAAGACCAACTTAAAACATGTTAGCTATGCGTGTGTGTAACACATTAGTATGCCGACATGTCCGCATATAGCTATCTACAGATGTATACATGTGTAATTACATTGTTTTTTTGCACGTTCTATACGTATACACACACATAATATATTCTTTTTTTTTGGTATGAATTATTCATTATTTGATTGATCGGTTCCGTTCTATAATTGATCAATATTATATGTACATAACCTATACCGATATACAATTACTGATTCTTTTTTTTGAAACTTCACTTATTTTCTTTTTTATTTTTGTATTGTTGGGGAAAAAAATTTAATAAACAAAAAAATTGATTAATATTTAAAAATAAAAGTAATGTATTTTCTGTTATAGATATTTAGATGTATAGCAGACAGATGGCTCACTGTTGGAAAACGATATAAATTTAATAAAAAATAATAAAGAAATTATTGTGTGTTAGTTTATGTGGTTTAATTTTAACTATTTTTATTAATAATAAAAAAATTTAGAATAATCCGTAGTTATTAGTGTGTATAATGGTTTACGAGGTTTATTATGTTGACTTGTGTATTGTAAAAGTGTTAAATGTATCACGTTTTTGTAGGTTAGATGTTTGTTTGTAAACAATAGTTTATTATATATCAAATGAGCGTGTAATGATGGATATACTGAGTTAGGGTGAAGTTTTATATATATGAATTAAGTGTCCGAAACTATATATGCGTTCAGAATAACTTTTTTCTACGATTGTTTAGTGGATTGGAGCTATTATGTCCTGCATATCTCTTATTGGAAATGTAGA
This sequence comes from Brachynemurus nebulosus, assembly GCA_035578155.1. Classification (NCBI taxonomy): domain Eukaryota; kingdom Metazoa; phylum Arthropoda; class Insecta; order Neuroptera; family Myrmeleontidae; genus Brachynemurus; species Brachynemurus nebulosus. Next base: position 22,266,680 of record JAPWDM010000001.1, read on the forward strand.
ATCGGTAAATAGTATATGGGATAATAACGACATCATTATAGCACTTGTGGAGGTGCTGGGAACGCTATTAAGACGTTTGATATTTATCTATTCAGTTAAATAACAAAATATATAAAAATAGTGGAAGCGATGTGTAGAACATTCTACACAGCGCTCCCATAATTTAAAATATTTTTCGAGATTTTTGATAAAATTTTCATTTTATATGATTTTTGTCAGCGTGGTTGAAAGCCAACTAATTTACTCCTAATTCTCCATATTTTAAATTATCAAAAACACTTTATTATACCGACGGGACGGTTAAGTTTACATAACCCTAGCTGTCCCTTTTGTTTTCTACGTGTCTGGGAAAACGGCAAGAACACCTAATTTTTTATTAACACACTTAAATAACACCTAAATTACTCCTATTTTATATTGTGGAAGTAGAAAAATCAATACAGACAATAAATAAATATTTAATGTTTTTTTATCTTACTCAAATATTCATCAATATTATTTGGAAATTTTAGTGGTAGCTGTACATTAAGAGCGAGAATTCTTTGCGAGACTCTTTGCCAGGAAAATACGATTCATTAAGTTTTCTTTGGTTCTGTTTTAAAAAATTCACAAAATATAACTTAGTTTTATTGTTTTAGATGGTGATTTGTTTTCTCTTGTCTAGATAACCTATCTGATAACAAATGAAGTTAGAAAGAAACTGAAAGTAAATGAAAATATAAATGCCAACTTGGGTACAAAAAATCAACATTAAAACAAGAGGTGACGGGGCGAAGTCGGAACATCCTTTTACACTGGATGTGTTGGTCTGTCTCGAAGTGTATCGCCGAGAGCGTGTAGTCGGCATAAGTATTTTTAGAAAATAGAACAAATTGTTTACTGTCTACAATTTTTGATAAATTTATTATTGTATAAGTATAATATAAATAACTGAACAACAACCGGCCGAGAGTAGAGCCTAGTGGGGCGTTACAATTAAGTAAAAATATTTGCGTAAATTGGGTAAGAAAAAATTGTTTGATTTATCAAGAAACTAGAATACTAAAAATTTTGATAATATTATATAATTGGGTTTTGAAGAAAAATTTTTTTTATTATAAATGGAAAGATCATTTACCTATAAGTTTTATAAGAAAACTTTGATTTATTTATTTTTTAATATTTTTAAATAATATTTAAAAAGTAATTTCAAATTTTAAGAAAAATTTAAACCTTGGTACCAATAAGGGGCTGACAGTTCCCGAGACCACCCGAGCGCACATGTGACATCATAATGTTTATATTGCCTGAACATACATTAGTGTATTTTTATTTTTAATTAAATTATTGTTTCTCTCTAATTATTACTTGCTATAAATACCTTTGTATTGAATAAATTATTGAAAGTGTCTAATTTAAAGAGTTATAGAGCCTGTTTTGTACTATTATGTGGTAATAATACAAAAACAAATCCTGAAAAAATGTTTTAAAATATTTTATTCAATAATCTAATTAATTCAATAACCACCAGTAATTTATTGTACACTAAATCTCAATAATTTTGACAATATATGTACGAACTACTAACAATATTTGAGTGAAAATACATTAACATAATGATGTTATAGACATTGCGATCCTTTGTGGTGCTGATACCTATAAACAAACGATATTTTTTAAAATTTATATCATTTTTAAAATTTTTTCGCAACGAATTTCAGTATTATTTATGATATTGGAAAGAAAATGATAATTATTTTTTATTCAAAAACTCAATTAGTGTCATTTTAATTGTAGAATTAACGGTGCAAAATTTGTAAATTTCATCACAATGGCAGAAATTAATTGACATTTGACAGGTTTCTTTGATTCCAAATTGAGTATTTACAAAGTGTGAAATTAAACAAAAAAAAAAAAAAATTATAATTGTTTCTATTTTTTGTTCCTTTTTACCATTTTTTTTCTTTTTTCATTTTAGCGATTGTCAAACAAAAAGACAACAGGTATGTGGAGAGGGAAATCAATAACTTTTTATAAATAGACCAGAATCAATAAATAAACAACTTTACATATAGACATAGGACAGATTTTAGGTAAAGTACAGAATCAATATCGGGTGACATTTGCTCTTCGCTAAATTAAGATACATGCATGTATATATGTGTCCCGATGGTATTGTCTGTACCCACTGTGCATGTGTGTGTGGTATGTGATGTCACTGAATGAAATAATGAATGAGACGTTATCGGACTAGTCCCGATAGAGAAGGTATTTTGATCTTCAAAACATATTTTTCTTTTTTTAACTTGAAAAAAGAAAATTGTTTTAGTTGAAAAAAAAGGAAAACAGACACTAAAATTAAATGATTTCACTAAAATTCGGTTTCTATATAAAATGGATTTTCAACATTTTTAAGCACATTGTATTCGGTTGTCAGGTAATATGATATGTCATAGTCGATCTTGTCAGAACCACAATATTTTATATATTTCTACAATATATATTAAGAAGGGGACTAGCTCTCAACAGGGTTCTAAGCAGGATCGGATTGATTTCTGTAGAGGCCCTGGGACACTTCTCATGTGGTGGCTCCTGAGTACTTTACATGTGGGGCCTCTGCGTACTTTTGTGTGGAAATCCCCTTGGAGAATTACCAACATTTTTTTTACCAACCAAAAAAAACTAAACGGAAAACTCTTATTCTGTCTATTCTATTCCTCTATTTTGAGATTTTGTGGGGGCTTCTATTGTGTGGGGGCCTCGGGGCATGTGCCGTAAGTGCCCTTATGTAAATCCGGCTCTGGTCCTAAGAATATTATTATTCAGAATAACCGATGCCTTTCTACAAGGTTAACATTTTTCAAACTTGTACGATTCGTTTAGTATTTTTATCATTTGAGAGTCCACTGCCACTGTGAAAAAATATCATTTCGTTGTCAATTAAATTTTCAGAAATATCGGTTGCTTAATGAGTATTCTCATTAAAAAAAAAAATTGGTTACTGAACAAAAAATAGGTCCAGAATAATTGACCAACATAAAATTGACCTTCACAGTAGGCTTTTTATATTTTGAAAAAAAAATTTTTTTTGTGACTTTAATTATGCTACTTGCAATTATATTGTTATTTTTCCCCCATCGAATAAGTAGCCTTTTCGCACATTAATTTGAGCAGTTGCCAGCCTGCTCGTAATAGAAGTGAGGTTCCACCTATTACTAGATCGGGTTCCAGGTCGAATAGCTAGTCATCAGAATGTCCTGAAAGTTTTATGGATTGGTTGAAGACATGATAAAAGTTGCTGTAAACGAGTTCCAGTGATAAAATTTTACGAAAACAGGCAAAGACTTCTGCAACAAAAGGATCAAAAAATGTAAGATTCTTCTCACCCTATTAGTCCTTTACGATTAAATAACCGCCAGACATAATATGTCTTTGTGACTTCAGACATAATATGTCTTTGTGAAATTTTCAAAATCAGTTACCTGTGCAATTTATTTCCCACGAAAAATTACTTTCCTTACATAAATTTCTGTTTATCAATAATATTTATGGGAACAGCTTCAGTATAAAAATCAACGGTACGTTAGATACAATTGTTATTGTCGCAGAGAGAAATATTTATTTACACTAAATCTCTACGGACCATTCACTATTCTGTCTCTACATATTCTGTCTCGACTAGACAAGGTATACGTAGCTACACTAGCAACCGTATCTCTCTCAACAAGGTATGTGTCTGTCCTATTTGCAGCAAACAAATGTGTTGTCGTTTGCCATGATGATGATAGCACTTATTTTGGTGTATTGAATATAATAATATATTTTACGTTTATCGACGGAAATTATTTACGGAATTGAAAACTATTGCTTTTACTTGGAGAGAGAAAAATTTCGAGTAAACGAAAGAATGGAATTCGAGTAAATAAATAAAGAAAAAAACCAAAATAATCCGTATTTACTTTTATGTGTTCATCTTGTTACGTAACAGCGGTAGAAATTCGAAAAATATTGTAGATAGAAGCGAAGACAAATGGAAGTCAAGTGGAAAAATTTACTTACGTTAGTTTGGTTCGTTTGCCGGAAATTGGTGTAGCTGAAATTTATTTGAATCATTAAAATGATTGAGACATTAAATATTCTCGTTGATGTGAAAGAACTGGTTACGGTAATATATGGAGTAGAGTGGAATTTCTGAGACTCAGCAAACAGTAGCCTTCTCTGGTGAGGTGAGTTTGGTAGTTTATTATACGAAATTCGAATATGTCAAGACGATAGCTATAAAATTTTGTTCTACGTGACTTGTAAGAAACTTCGAAGAAAAGTAGTATATTTACAAACAAGCTGCGAACAAAAGGATTGAAATTTTCCGGACCCCCTAAAATTACCTGGAAATAATCCTTCAATTTATTTTATTTATATTAAAAAGTAAAATTATTAGTGATTTACTAATATTTTTTATTTGAAAATCAAATTTTCGGAAACTACATTTTATTACAACATTTTTCATTGTTATCGGAAAACTGCGTTATCAAAAAATTTGATTATTTGAATTTTTGTTTGACCCCCTGTAGATATGTAGTTGTTACGCCCCTGCTTTCCGATATTAAAAATAAAATAAAATCGCTCAGATAAGCTGCTGAATATTTCAATGTTCCCAAGTCAACCTTGCATGATAGACTCAAATCGAAAGACAAATCGCAATAAAATTCATTTAAATCCAAAATGTTTTATTCCACCCATCAAAAGTCATTCGCTGACGCAGATATTTATCTTAGGGAATTTCCAGATTGAAAATTCAGCTATTTTTATCTTTTTATGTCCGATTTTACCCATATGCATGACTGAATGTGATTTATATTGCAAATAAAGCACTGTCCAGATTCGCCCCTATGTGTGGGGTGAATCTGGACACTATATAACCGAAAAAAAAAATGTAGCAGTACCAATTTTGATATTATTATTACTGCCTTATATGCTCGTGATATTAAAGCATTTAAATTATTTTTTTTAGAATTTTTTAGATAAACTCTAAACAATTCATTGCCAAAAAACTAAAAAAAATCGTCCAAATTCGTCCCAACTGACGGTACATACACATTTTTCGTACATTTAATTTTCCTTTATTTTTTTAAACATATTAAGAAAAATTATACTAAATTCATCACTGGCTTTACTAGAGATGGTAATTATTATCTCGAAAAACGAATTATTATTATTATTTCGAAAAACGAAGAACTAATACCTTTTCTAACTAATAAAAAATTCACATAATACCCACCTACATAATACACTCCTATATGTACGTACTGTATTCTTCTTAATAATGAGTTAGTCATGAGATGAGACTTTGTGGACTCGTTTTGTTTTAAACGTCATTATTTATAAATTTTCTCACATCTTCGCCGCGAATAATACAATAATAATGTATTATTATTAAACTAGAAGCCATAATAATATTAAAAGACGAGAAGAAATATATACATAGGTACATACTATTTATTTTGTATAAAATATATTTTTAAACAATTGTTTTAAATCACTTTATTAAATATAAATGAATAAAATAAACTTACTGTTTCAGTCTTTTTCTTATTTTTATTTAAATTATCATTATTAGTGTTGTTTTGTTTGTTGCTACCGTTTGTTTGTTCGTCCGATGCAATTAATTAGTAGGATACGGATTTTAATGATGTCTTTAATATCAGTAAATCAATGATTCGACATGTCTGAGACTGGATTTGCATACTTATTGTTATATTAAATAAAGTAAAAGTATTTTAAATTAGATTTAGATTATTAGTATTCATGGTAAAAAAATTGTTGAGAAATTGATCGATAATGTCACTATTAAGTATATCAGTGTGGAATTTTAAGTATTGAAAAGAGATTAAAAATTACAAAAATTGTCAGAAAAGTTGGTTATAGATGGGAAATCCCTCAGAAAGTGTTATTAATAGTTTTATTGTGTTTTTGGCTATTGAAAGATGCACGTAACTATGTTTTTATTGAGGTGATTGAACAATATTTTTGATTAATTTTAGTTTAAAAATTGGATTTTTATTCGACTTCAGAATATTACGGTAGTAAGGGATACTGTTTGTATCATGAATATGAAACTAATGGGTTTTGTATGACCTATGAAGAGATTTTTTCGGTTTCGCTATATGTATAGGAGCTTAAATTTTTTTGATATCCTATATTTTCTCAGACGTGAAACCAGTATGGGAATTTAAAATGGAACATAGTGAAGTAGAAGCCGCTAATTATAATTATTATTGAGTCTGTAACCCGAATGATAGTATTAAGCATTTGCCCTACATTGATCCTTGCTATTAGACTCTTGTTATGATTTTTTTACGTATTTTCTTACGGTAAATCAAACTTTTAATGATCGAATGTTTGAAATAACATTTTAATATTTGAAAATATTAAAGTATTTTCTTAGATAAATTGTTTTTCATATATTTGTAATTTTACACGACATCGACATAGAGTTTAGCATGATCTCTCCTTTAGTAAGCTACAGTATCGAGGATCAAAATAAAAGAATAAGATATTCTGTCCTAGCGGACGTTACATATCTGTAGAAGCTGCAAGACGGACATTCTATTATTGTGGTCGTGATCTGCCGTGGACTATTTCTGTAATCAACTGTTTCACTAATTACGAAATAGTATTAGGATAAATAATTAGAGACTACGTAGTCTGTTCCTCGATATATATACTAAACTAACTTATTTATTATGTATAGATCATAAAAATCTGTCGTCTGTTACCAATGACGAAACCATTCGTGCAGAAACTGGATGTTTTCTAGGTTATATTGTATATTAACACATATTTAGAAGTTTTAAAAGTTTATCTTTGAGTTGGTTAAGCTATCCAGCTCTAGCCTGGATGATGGTTTTAAATAATGTATGTTATTTTAAGTAATTGGGACATGAGGAAAGTAAATCTACGTTGTACATAGGAACTATACACACGGTTAAAAATCTTGGACTAATTTTTTAATCCAACCTTAACTTACTGAAAAAACTAAATATTAAAATACTAAAATTAAATCTTGCCCTTATATTAAAATATTTCCAATATTTTTTGATATTCAGATTTAATCTAACTACATTATTTTCCATAATTTAAACCATTTTTGATTAAAATATAATACAAAATTATTGAAATCATAACAACGAAACCAAAAAAGTACTAAAACCTAATCCAAATTATATATATTTTTTAATTCAGAATTAAAAAATACTTAGATTTTAATCTTAATTTGGATTCAATCAAATCAGTGTGTTTTGTGTTTGTTAGTGACACGTGCATACCCAATTTGGTATTATGTCCTTCTCACTCCAACCCATTTAATTTACAGTATTGTTTTCTCTGTTGGTCAATTATTATTTAACATCAAGGAAATTTCTCACGGAGTATCAAAATATGTAGGTATCTATATGTATATACCTAAATGCGTCACCAGTAGTCATTCACAAACAGAACTCGTTGCTTTTTTGTTCAATTATTTTGTTTATTTTGGTAATTTCGTTCGGGCTTAAAACATTTAAATATAAAAATGCTTCAATATTTAAAATTAAAAATGTAATTTCAATTGTTAAACGTTTGTTTAGTCATTGCCGTTATTAAATAAATTATTGTTCATTGGCAAAATATTTTATTTTTATTGAAATTTTGATACAACTGACATGGATTCCTGAAATAATAGTTGATATTGTTTATCAATATAAAAATTCAAATTATTTTTTAACTCAGTTTTTATACAAGGTACGTAATATCGATTTTAAGTATAAAACGATATATGGAAAAATAAAGTATTCTGATTTTTTTCATCTATTTTCTAGGTGCGTATGTACTATGGTATCGTTTGATGTAAAACAAAGCTGATTTTGATAATGGAATGATTATTGATAGATGAGCCGTATGGTAATTTAGATAACGTATCTCCCCCGTTTGGTTTCGAACTCAAGATCTACCAGACAAGAGCGAAGTGTTCTGATTTTTATTTATATCAAAATTAAAATTATTTACCCGAACAATTTCGGCGTAGCAGTCAGCATAGAATTTAAGCACTTCAATTATGTGGTAAGTCTTTGCAACTAACATTTAACAATAATTCTACTAACTTTCTTCTTTATTTACAGGTTTTATTCTACTATTAAGAAAAATTATAGTTCAAGAAAAAGGAAAAAATCAGAAGAATCTACAGAAAACGTTCAAGAAGAAACAGACCATGAGCTAAGCCCGGAAGATCTTTTTTTTTTTAAATTCATTGTTTATTGTGAAAAAAATCAATAAAATGTTGGTAATACAAAAATGCAATTGAGTTTCAATATAACCTTCATTACAATATTTAGTAATTAAAATATTAGATTTTAATACAGATAATATTAAAATTTCAAACCAAAGAAACCTATCTTTTAATACATATTTGGTTTAAAATATAATTCACCGTTACTTATTTTTAATACCTTTTGAATTTAGAATCGTAATATTCATAGTATTAGTTTGCAATGCAATTGGAATAAAATTTGGTTTTGTGACTCTAAACTAAGTTGAATTAATTTTTAATATCAGTTATATTACAATGAATTTTTTAATATATGGAACCGATTAGATTTTAATAAAATTTTGGTGTTGCCATATATGTAACCTCTGTAGATTACTTATTAAACCAATATTTTTAACCGTGCAGTGTACATAGATATGTGATGTAGAGTTTAAAATCTGAAAATTAGGTAGGGAAAGTTTAAATTGTTGTTTTGCTACGAATTACGCGAACTGAGGAATATGTAGAAATGTATTTAATTAATTGATTGAGTTGCAGTAATTAGCGCTAATGAAATTTGAAAAGTGGTAAATGATAATTATGTGTATGTACTGTATTCCGGATATTTTACGTGCAGTGGTGGAAATATTCTGTAGCAGTGGTCCTGAGCTATTTTTGCCGTGCGAGCTACTTTTCTGTTGCAATTTTTTGGCAATCTTTACGCAAATTAGGTTCTTTCAACTTAGTATTTCATTATGCACAATTCTGCAGTTAAATCTGGTTCATACACTTCGGAGGAATAGCTCTCCCAACTTTAGAATATCCAAAAAAAAAAAAAAATAAATAATAATAAAAAGGCAACTAAAAACGTTATTTTATTTTATTTCTTTAAGTTTAGTTATTTTTAAATTTGAGACGTACGTATTCTGCTATAATTACCTGACATCTGGAAATCGAGATAACCTTATGGGAGTTACTTCCAGAAATTTTTTTAACAATTTTGAGGAGAACGAAGCTTACGACAATAGCTGTTTAAAAAGAACAATAATCCATAGTGAAAATAAGTTTCAAAATTGGGATATTAAGAAAAAATATTGAAGAAAGTATTATGGTCAAATTAATCCTCGATTAATATAAATTTTAACAAAAATATTAATTTCTTTCTTTTAAAAAACAAAGTTAAAAAAACAATAAATTGGTTAGAAACTCATAAAGATTGTTTTTTGATTATTTCAAACTACCGATAACGAAATTTTATTATAGATAATAAAGGGGTACTATAAGTATAATTCATGCCTACAATATTCCTTTCTCTGTTTTGCACATCTTTTCTATTCTGCAAAACAGCGATGAAAATATGATGTCCATATTCCAAACATAATTAAAAATTATTAAATTTCAGTTTTTGTTTTATGCGATAGCCTATTTCCTTGTATTACATTTTCAATAATTCGCTCGCAAAAAATAATATTTTTAAATATTCGCATCCGCATTTGCAAATCTTGCACTCAACAAATTCGCATCTTGTTTTATTCAATGACGTTAATAATATGATACAACACGAAATTTAAGAGAAAAAGCAATCTAAATACAAAATTACAAATCATGAGATAAAAATCTGTTATGAATACGAGGAAGCTGTGTGCTACACCCTATTGGCAATGTATTTTTTTACTTTACGAGCGTGTATAATAGAAAACGTGCCGTATATGCACATATTTTGTACGCGCTGATAAAGTGTGGTTATCTAGACACACTTAAAATAGCTAGATATTTAGAAATATTAGCACGTATTTTGGTAATGTTCGATAACCAATAATAAAAAATATCAGTCAATATGCAATTTTAATTTTTTGTTTTTGTTTTCGTGGAACTCTCAATTTGTTCAATTGTTTTTATTACCGTCAAATGGGATGGAATTGATAATCGGGGGTGAGATTGTTCACTAAATCATATTTTTTTAAATTGAATATAGCGTCAGAACTATAGTTTAGAATGCGATTTCCCCGACCGATAATGGAAGAAATAAGATGGCTGAAAATTACAATAATAATTTTTTTGAAAATTTAAAAAAAAAATGGTGGTCAAACAGTTTTTATACTCTTAATTAGGGCCGTGGAAAAAATGGCGGACCCTATTTTCCTCCCGAAAAAATAGGCGATAAACAAAAAAAGCCCTTAATTTTTTTTCTGGCCTTCTACGGAAATCTACAGACTCCCTCCTTAAGCACGGGCCGCGAGGCTGTAACCCCGGCTACACCACCCTCTCTTCGGGTCTCCTCTTAATGAAGAAAGTGCGTTTTCAGGGCTGCGAATTCGTGTGAACAATCTCACCCCAAAACCAGTATAAGATTGTTCATGGCCTATTTGCTTCCTATAGACTATGTTTTGGCATGTAACATGTAAGGTCCCAGTATTTTGTGTCAAGGTCCGTATTACCATACTCTGTATATATAAACCCATTTTGTTTTGATTGTTTTTTATTTCTGTAAAATAAAGACCAAAATATGTTTTTTTTTTATCAATTCCACCCCATTTGACGGTACTGTTTATTTAAACGTGTGCGTGTCTCTCTGGTCAGTTCTGTTTGTCTAGGATTTTTGAAAAGTATCTGCTGCTCATTTAAATTCTAGATATGAAGTAATTTCAAATGGATTTAATTTATACAAGTCGTTTTTAAAACACAAAATTTTATATACGTTTATAATAGTTTTTATTTTAATTTTTCAATCAAAAATCCAGCTATTACAACCACTGTCATGGTGGGATTTGAACCCGGTACTATAACTTTGATAACTCTCGAATGAAACATCCTATTTTTAAGAAACTTGGTTGCGTTGGAAGTCCAAAAATCTTGGATGAGTACATTAGCTAGACGCGTCCGGTAGCAAAATCTTTAAAAAAATTAATTTTTTGCCAAAATTTGCTAAAATTCAAGTTTTTTGAAATTTTGTTACGTCATTGCAAAGAGCAAAAATCACATAAAATACCTTTTCGAACCATCATCCCATGTGAATGGGTTTTCAAGAAAAAGTAAGTAAGTGACAGGGTTATTATTAAAATTTTGTTATATTTTATTAGTGCATTTGTTAACTTCTAAACAAAAACATTGGATTTCTGTTAATGTCATAAATTATATACACTTATACAGGATTTTATATCAAATATTTCTGAAAATTTCATAATAAAAGCCGTACATGTTTAATTTGAAAATTAAATTAAAAACCCCTAAAAATGTGAATATACTTCGTTGTATACAGAGTGGTTTTAAAAATATAAAAAACTACAAAAATATAAAAAATATAAAGTGTAAAGTGCCTATAATTATTGAAAATCAAATTAAATATAATTTAGAAAAATTCTAAATTATAACGTAAAATTCAAAGTTAATATAAAATATAGAATCATATGTAACTATCCCAAAAAAATAAACTCAGGTTTGGGTAGTTTTGGAATGAAGCCAAGAATATCTCCCGAACGTTATTACTTACTTACTGCAAGAATTTGTGCAAGAATCAACGCAATAAGAACTCGTTTTTATTCAGCTGAAAGTTACTAATTAGAAATTGAATGCTATGAAAAAGCGGCACATGCGCCTCAATTTCTTATCGTAATGCAAGGGAATTTGTTAATTTCTATAATTGGAACAAAAATATGTTTACGATAATTAGATATTCTCAAGAGTTAGAAAATTTGAAAACAACCTATGTTGACTTTTTCATTTCATCCAATAGTCACTGGATTTTGTAAATTAAAGATAGGTATATAGAAAATTTAAATGCAAAGGGAGTTGCCAGTAGATACAGACGTGCTCAACTCAACTGTTTTCCAGCGTTCCCACATCTTCTGTTTAAAACAGATTATTGTTACAAACTGTATATTTCTAACCTTTCGCCGAATATCACTTATGTTCTTCTTCATTAATAAAAATTAAATTTTAGAGTCATTTGAAACTAGTGATGAGCAAAATTAGTCTTGGTCTTGCATTTTTTTCAAGACCAAGACTAAGACTAAGACTATGTATACCAAGAGCAAGACCAAGACCAAGACTATAAATATGGTTGCAAGACCAATACCAAGACTCAAGTGAGCAAAACCAAGACAAAAGCAGGAAAAAAGCAAGACTCTTGCTAAACTATTTAAATAGTTTGAAAGTATAATTAATACCGTAAAGGGAGAAAATTATGATTTTAGAAGGAAAAAATTCGGTAATAAGAAAATGCAAGAAAGTGCAAGATTTTTTAGCACAAGACCAAGACTCAGACTGCTCTAGCAAGACCAAGACCAAGATTATTAATGCAAGAACAAGACCAAGACTGCCAAGTCTTGGTCTTGTTCTTGCATCTGCTCATCACTATTTGAAACTTATTCTAATTTGGCTTGACTCGATTTCTCAAGAGTCAAAAATTTTAATTCTGAACAAAGACTTCACTGAGTTTATATATTCATTCAACTATATATATTTCTATATTAAATAAAAATAATTTTGGCAATTAAATTCAAATTAATGAAGTTACCTGAATGGATTGGCAGTTATGATTTAAAAAGAAGATTATTTCTCCAAATTGTTTTGATCTATTATCAAAATTCCATTGTTTCAAATAATCGGATAATCATATACATTTGTACAACATGCGTAACAAATTGAAAGAACTCAATAGTACCGATGTAGGTACCTGTAGTAAATTTTAGCAAATTATATTCTAACATAATTTTTAATGCATCTAAAATTAATAGCTGTATAAAACTAGGAATCGTACAGCAGCTACACATTAAAAAAATATTTTTTTGTTTAATGACATTCGATCTCTATAACTAGTTATGGTCGCTTAACACTTCTAGGTTATATTTTCCCAGGTAATGACGTAACTACATTGGAGTAAGTGGGGCAATCCCTCCAGGGCCATGAGAAAAAAGGACACAACAGAAAAGAGAAAGAAAAGAAACGAGAAAAATTCCCAAAAATGCTATGAAAAAATGAAAGAAAAAAATGTTCCAAGTATTACCAACGATTTAAATGTATCCTGAACGAAGCGTAATCAGCGAATCGACTCAACTTGACTGTTACGAAATACGAACCTTTTCCACAATATACCTCAAGCTCATTACTTGTCATTAACACGAAAGTAGCTCCAGTTTCCCTGACGTTACCAGAGCTTATTTACTATATTGCTAACTTTACATATCTCCACAGAAACTACAGAAAACTCCAATCCTAAATTGATGATTATCAACAATTATTTAAGTCACTTTAGTTTCTTAAAATAGTTATCTTTATTGAGAAAGTCAGAATACGCAAAGCCAACTTAGGCAACATAATTTCACAGTTTACCACTGAACAAATAAGGAAAAGGAAAAAGGTCTTTTAGAACGTAATTAAAAATGAATTTTATATGCAAAAATAATTTTTTCAATCACTTTGTGATTTTTAATTTACATATGTGGTTTTTGGTCATGTTAACCAAAGGAAGTCGAGTGCTTAAAGTTTCAGTTTAACTGAACGATAAGTGAACATATGAATACTCCGTGTGTTTTAAGGTGGCTGTACACCGAACGTAACATTGCTAATAACACGTGTTTTTAGCAATGTTTTTAACAATTTTTTAATATTGGTTAAATTAATGTTAATAACATTTGCTATTAACATTTGTTAATAACATTTGCAATTAACATGTTAAAATTTACTGAAATATTTAATAACATTTTTGCTATTAACTTTTGTTAATAACATTTGCTTTCCGCATTTGTTATATTTTTCACTAACATGTTAAAAAAGTTGTTGATAACATTGTTAGCAGCACAATTTTTGCTATCGATCTGGAAGCGGTCTAGATCAAAGGATGTCAATAACAAAATGTTAAAAACAAGTTAATTATGAATAAAACATGTTAACAACATTCTACGTGCATTTTTCGGTTAGTTAATTTGTAATAGGCGATTGGATACATATCAGCTGTTATTATTTTGTAGCTATATTTACAAAATATATGTCTCTGAGTAGATAGGCTGTACGGGTACGGGAGCACCGCAAAACGGAGTAACTTGAACACCTTTGACGATGTTTGAAAGCGTGTGACTTACGGTCCTATTGTACCCATTTTACGGTACTACACATTCCGAACTGATGAGTCATCAAACTGTATCGATGTGCAAACCTTGACCTTTGACCCGGCACGTACTGAGTACATGTATTTAAAATTTGTTGTTGACATTTGACCCCAACACTCGCTTATACTGTTAGCCTTGAAATTCCTAAGAGGTGAGTCAATACCAGCGACCAAATTAATTTATGTTAACCCATTATGCATCATCACAATTTACTTATAACAATTTCATTTTGTGTTAACCCATTACCAGCCAAACCTAACGCATGCGCAGACTGAATTTAAGTACACGACGCATGCGCAGAGTGAATTTTAGGTTACAATTTGATAGATGGGGTACACTACCGCGTCAAAAATGTAGGGTTACCCTGACTCGGGGGTGGCTCCAAACTTTTGACACGGCAGTGTACTTAAATTTTTGGTACACTGCCGTGTCAAAAGTGCGGGCCCCCCTGACCAAAAAGGTATCCTATCACTTTTTGAAGCATACTGTACGTGCAAACCTTGGCCCCAACGCGCGCATGCCTTAATTACGTCATCTTAAACGAACTATTACGTTAAAAAATGTGGGGAATACCCTAACCCAGGGTGACCCCAAACTTTTGACGCCGTACTGTACTTAAATTTTTGGTACACTGCCATGTCAAAAGTGCGGGCCCCCCTGGCCAAAAAGGTATCCGAACACTTTTTGAAGTGTACTGTACGTGCAAACCTTAACCCCAACACGCGCTTGCCTTAATTGCGTCATTTTAAACGAAAGGTACATTACCAAGTCAAAAATGTGGGGAATACCCTAACCCAAGGGGTGGCCGCTAAATTTTGCGGGGCACTGTACCAAGCGCTAGATTTTAAAACCAGACTCCGGGGTCCAGATTTCTGACCGCTACTGTACTGCCGGAAATCGAGTGTTAACTGTACCTTATGGGGATTTTTGGTATATTTAACCTTGGAAAATTCCAGGAATTTTTATCAGTTTTAAAATAAACAAACAACTAATAATTAAATGTTTATTTTAGCTGAATTATGATCATATGACTCATATATGGAGTTTTTTTGGTATAAGAAAGATGATGTCATGGAATATTAATGAGTTAAAAAATTGTTTAGTAAAAAATATCACCCATTGTAGGCCTCAAGCAAGAAATTATTTTTATCAGTTTTAATACTTTAACATTTAACCTACAGTGACCAATTTTTTAGTTAACTAACAAAAGTTCTTGAAATTTTAACAAGTTACAAAAAATATTACTTCTTATGGTGCACAACACTTTTGAATTTGACTGTAGCACAAAACTGTTTCTATATCAAACGAAAATTATCTGAAATAATTCAGTATGTACATATGTATAGACTCTGTATATTAAAAATGTTTTATGTATACACTCTGTATATTGAGAATAAGAAAGAAAATTTGTATATAATTTTAATTTTTATGAATACTAGTAAACGAATTGTATAGCCATTTATGAATAAGTATTAAATCTAATTATAAAATAATTTATAAATATTGCAAAAAATTTGTTTAATCAGCAAAATCAATGTATATCATTTTAATACTGATACATATTTATATTAGGGTATAATAGTATTGTATTTAACATTTTTAAACAGAATAAAAGTTCAATTTTTGGTTTTAAATTACTATAAACACGTCGCTTAATATAAAAATGATAACAGCATTGAGTTTTACTAAATTTTTAAGTCTGTAAAATCAAAATTTTTATAGACTAGAACATTTTGAATTTGCTACTTTATCAATCATTAACATATATATAATATCATGTATATATAACTGGTGTATATTTAGTATTTTTAATAAATATTTTAGTATACAGGGTGTATCATGAAATATGCTTTTCAATTAGAATAATAAATTTCATAAGATTTTTGTTAATACTCTTATTGGTTAACGAAAGAAACTTTTTGCTGTAAAAAAAATAGGGGAATTCAGGGTAATAATTAAATAAAACGCACATATTTTTCTTTTTTTTTAAAATTTTATTTATAGAATATGTATACAAAAAATTAAATTGCTTAAATCTATATATTACTAAAAATCTATTTATTTTCCATATAAAATTTTTTTAAAAGAATACAGTTTTCTAATGAGCAAATTTTATCTGAATGGATCATACAGCGTCTTGAATAATATTCATCTCGCAGATTGGAAATCTTCGGTACATCAAATATTTCTTCCAAATTCAAAATCCACGGCTGGTTTTCGGTACCATCAAACAAATTTGAAATCCATTTCTTCTTTTCACCGCCCTTGAAACTTCTTTAATATAGGTTTCAATATGGAATGAAGTTTTTTGTACGGAATAAATCCATATGACCAAGGTATCCCATGCCAATTTCGGCAAAGCCAACGTGCAGCAACCCGTTCATATTTCTTCGGCAACTCGTTGAAATCAAACGGTGCGTCGAATATAAGATGTAATATTTCATCCGAATTTTCCGCAACGATACCAACTTCTTTAAAATAAAATTGGTTGTTAGCTCCTTGATAGCCTTGTATGTCAAGAAACGCCATTTTTTATCGCCGCTGTAGAACTGAATTTACTCACACAATCCACAACTTTATATAAAATAATTAAAATTGGTGAGGATAGTTAATTTGTGGGATGTATCCGAAAAAGGATACTAATAGCTATTGCTAGTTGACCATCAAATTACAAACTGTTAATAATATTTAGCACATTGGTGCGTACCATGTTCTTTTCACTTTAAGACCTAGTGATTTAAGGAATGCTAAATTTTCGGGTGAAATGTGTTGTCGCTTAAAAGTTTTACGTTTAATGATCTTAGGTTTCGAAAGTCCTTTGCTAGGTTGTTTAGCGTTGGACTGCTCTGAATTGTAAATTATCATGGTTCGAAATGCAATTGTTTTACCACGAAATTGTTTTTTCAGCGAAAGTGATGTTAACTCTTTGACAACCACCGGTAGATTGACAATATTTTGTGTAAGTTTAACTAATTTATACCCTTTAACCATGATAATGTGTGTGAGCCCTTTAACCATGATAAGGTGTATGAGCTCTTTAACCATGATAAGGTGTATGAGTCACTCCGGGGGCAAAATAAGTCACTCCGGGGGCAAACTGAGTCACTCCGGGAGCAAAATGAGTCACTCCGGGAGTAAAATGAGTCATTCCGGGAGCAAAATGAGTCACTCCGGGAGCAAAATGAATCACTCCGGGAACAAAATTAGTCACTCCGGGAGCAAGATGAGTAACTCCGGGAGCCTAATGAGTCACTCCGGGAGCAAAATGAGTCACTCCGGGAACGAAATGAGTCACTCCGGGAGCATGTGAGTCACTCCGGGAGCAAAATGAGTCACTCCGGTAGCAAAATGAGTCACTCCAGGAGCAATATGAATCACTCCGGGAGCAAAATGAGTCACTACGGGAGCAAAATGAGTCACTACGGGAGCAAAATGAGTCACTCCGGGAGCATGTGAGTCACTCGTTGGAGTCAAATGAGTCGCTCGGTGAAGCAAATGAGCTAAGTATATATAAGTAGAGAAGCAATAAATCTTTGAACAGTTATTCATTTACTAGCGAACGCTTCAGACCTCCCGCTGAACGATGTATAATTGTGATTTTTGTGGTAAAGCATTTACGCGAAAGTCTAATCTTTCTAGACACTTAAATGCTCAACATAATTCGTTAAGCAATATTAATGATGGTACGATTGGAAAGAATGATAACTCATCAAGCAAATTCATACCATATGATGCTAATAATAAAACACCTGATGATATCTCTATATCTAGATTTGATGATAATGATGATGAAAATACATCTCAACTACAGCATGATATTGATTACTCTGAAGCAATCTTGAATCCGTTTGACCAAAAAAGGATAGATGCTGCAACTGAAGCCATTCAAACCAAATTTAACTCTTTGAAAAGAGGAGAAAACCGTCGTCAATCTGAAAACGAGAAAGATAGTTGGTCTAATGAAAGTAAGCAAGTAAATCACTTAACAGCAATTAATAACAATTGCAATGAAACAACCTCCTCTTCACAACTAACTAAACTTCTAGGAACTGCTTTAGATATTATAATGTTAAAAGAGGTTCGAAACGCTGACTCGGAAAATGAAGCGAAAATTGTCAATCAGGTTAAACCAATAAGCTTAAAACGTCATATAGCTTCAAATGAAAATGTCGAAAACGGGGTCTTAGCTAAGCATTTTAAGCAAGACAACTTGAGAGAGTCTAGAAATGTTAACATACAATCGAACAAAATAAAATACTGGCATAATCCTAATACTTTAATAGATGAATTACAACGTTTATACGAGACTTCAGAGACTGGTGAAAAAATGCTCAGTATTATTCGAAGTTTAGAGGAAAATAAAAATATGTTGTTGTTTAACGTTTACGATCGAGAAGATTTAATCAAAGAGTTAAATGCTTTAAAAGAAACTACTGTTGGTCGAGAAATATTCTCTATACTTCGCGAACTTCAAAAGGCTGATGTTATTGAACCACTAGGTGATTATCTGGATGAAACTGATAAAGAAGATGCTAGCGATTATGATGATGATGATGATGATTAATTGATTATCCACACTAAGAATTTACTGAATTTTGAAGAACACCACCGTATAAGAAGCAGCAGTAGTTATCCCTCATTGAAGTGTATATTTTATTTTTATATTTTTTAACCCTGTAAGATAAAAAGGTTTTTTTTTTCAAATAAATAACACATATATGTAAATAATTATTGTTCTTTATTTTTAAAATATAAGTATGAATATAAAATATTTTCACAGTAAATGTATATGTAATATTTTTTACAATAAATGTATATGAATTATTTTTTACAATAAATAAATATTAAAAATTGTATGATTTGTTTATATATTCAATAAGACCCGAACGTAATTGTTTCATGTTTTCAGGTAACTGATCCCATACTTGACAAATTCGTTGTGCATATTCGGGTATCATATATGCATACAGATGTTGCACCCAAATATCATATTTCAATAGTTGTTTTGTTAAGTATAATAACATATCGAAATTTCTGACTTTTGTATACAAATAAGGATGAGTCAGAAATATGTCTTCAACATGTGAAATCCGTGTTGCAAATGTCAATGGTTCACCAACGGGCGGTTGAAAGTTTTCCTCCATTTTCACGCCATTCTTGCACATTTCACAGCGAATTTTCAAACCAGGTGGTCCATCAATATGATCTTGTTGCCATGGTCGATTATAATGTTCAAAACATGGTTCACATTCTTGAAACATGGCTCGATAATAGGATGGTAACCAAATCCAGGCGCGTTGTATGATTTTTGCACCATAACTTTTCAGCACATTCAAACTGATCCACTTGTAGATTTGAAGAAATGTTTCCAAAGTCAGTTCGTTCAGCAGCATTGGTTCACGTTCGAAAAATTCACCAATTGAAACATCCATTTTATCCCACTCCATTGATTCCGGTTCAGACAATGTCATATATATACTTAGCTCATTTGCTTCACCGGGCTACTCATTTGACTCCAACGGGTGACTCACATGCTCCCGGAGTGACTCATTTTGCTCCCGTAGTGACTCATTTTGCTCCCGGAGTGACTCGTATTGCTCCCGGAGTGACTCATTTTGCTCCCGGAGTGACTCATTTTGCTACCGGAGTGACTCATTTTGCTCCCGTAGTGACTCATTTTGCTCCCGTAGTGACTCATTTTGCTCCTGGAGTGACTCATATTGCTCCTGGAGTGACTCATTTTGCTACCGGAGTGACTCATTTTGCTCCCGGAGTGACTCACATGCTCCCGAAGTGACTCATTTCATTCCCGGAGTGACTCATTTTGCTCCCGGAGTGACTCATTTTGCTCCCGGAGTGACTCATTTGGCTCCCGGAGTTACTCATCTTGCTCCCGGAGTGACTAATTTGGTTCCCGGGGTGACTCATTTTGCTCCCGGAGTGACTCATTTTGCTCCCGGAATGACTCATTTTACTCCCGGAGTGACTCATTTTGCTCCCGGAGTGACTCAGTTTGCCCCCGGAGTGACTTATTTTGCCCCCGGAGTGACTCATACACCTTATCATGGTTAAAGAGCTCATACACCTTATCATGGTTAAAGGGCTCACACACATTATCATGGTTAAAGGGTATAAATTAGTTAAACTTACACAAAATATTGTCAATCTACCGGTGGTTGTCAAAGAGTTAACATCACTTTCGCTGAAAAAACAATTTCGTGGTAAAACAATTGCATTTCGAACCATGATAATTTACAATTCAGAGCAGTCCAACGCTAAACAACCTAGCAAAGGACTTTCGAAACCTAAGATCATTAAACGTAAAACTTTTAAGCGACAACACATTTCACCCGAAAATTTAGCATTCCTTAAATCACTAGGTCTTAAAGTGAAAAGAACATGGTACGCACCAATGTGCTAAATATTATTAACAGTTTGTAATTTGATGGTCAACTAGCAATAGCTATTAGTATCCTTTTTCGGATACATCCCACAAATTAACTATCCTCACCAATTTTAATTATTTTATATAAAGTTGTGGATTGTGTGAGTAAATTCAGTTCTACAGCGGCGATAAAAAATGGCGTTTCTTGACATACAAGGCTATCAAGGAGCTAACAACCAATTTTATTTTAAAGAAGTTGGTATCGTTGCGGAAAATTCGGATGAAATATTACATCTTATATTCGACGCACCGTTTGATTTCAACGAGTTGCCGAAGAAATATGAACGGGTTGCTGCACGTTGGCTTTGCCGAAATTGGCATGGGATACCTTGGTCATATGGATTTATTCCGTACAAAAAACTTCATTCCATATTGAAACCTATATTAAAGAAGTTTCAAGGGCGGTGAAAAGAAGAAATGGATTTCAAATTTGTTTGATGGTACCGAAAACCAGCCGTGGATTTTGAATTTGGAAGAAATATTTGATGTACCGAAGATTTCCAATCTGCGAGATGAATATTATTCAAGACGCTGTATGATCCATTCAGATAAAATTTGCTCATTAGAAAACTGTATTCTTTTAAAAAAATTTTATATGGAAAATAAATAGATTTTTAGTAATATATAGATTTAAGCAATTTAATTTTTTGTATACATATTCTATAAATAAAATTTTAAAAAAAAAGAAAAATATGTGCGTTTTATTTAATTATTACCCTGAATTCCCCTATTTTTTTTACAGCAAAAAGTTTCTTTCGTTAACCAATAAGAGTATTAACAAAAATCTTATGAAATTTATTATTCTAATTGAAAAGCATATTTCATGATACACCCTGTATACTAAAATATTTATTAAAAATACTAAATATACACCAGTTATATATACATGATATTATATATATGTTAATGATTGATAAAGTAGCAAATTCAAAATGTTCTAGTCTATAAAAATTTTGATTTTACAGACTTAAAAATTTAGTAAAACTCAATGCTGTTATCATTTTTATATTAAGCGACGTGTTTATAGTAATTTAAAACCAAAAATTGAACTTTTATTCTGTTTAAAAATGTTAAATACAATACTATTATACCCTAATATAAATATGTATCAGTATTAAAATGATATACATTGATTTTGCTGATTAAACAAATTTTTTGCAATATTTATAAATTATTTTATAATTAGATTTAATACTTATTCATAAATGGCTATACAATTCGTTTACTAGTATTCATAAAAATTAAAATTATATACAAATTTTCTTTCTTATTCTCAATATACAGAGTGTATACATAAAACATTTTTAATATACAGAGTCTATACATATGTACATACTGAATTATTTCAGATAATTTTCGTTTGATATAGAAACAGTTTTGTGCTACAGTCAAATTCAAAAGTGTTGTGCACCATAAGAAGTAATATTTTTTGTAACTTGTTAAAATTTCAAGAACTTTTGTTAGTTAACTAAAAAATTGGTCACTGTAGGTTAAATGTTAAAGTATTAAAACTGATAAAAATAATTTCTTGCTTGAGGCCTACAATGGGTGATATTTTTTACTAAACAATTTTTTAACTCATTAATATTCCATGACATCATCTTTCTTATACCAAAAAAACTCCATATATGAGTCATATGATCATAATTCAGCTAAAATAAACATTTAATTATTAGTTGTTTGTTTATTTTAAAACTGATAAAAATTCCTGGAATTTTCCAAGGTTAAATATACCAAAAATCCCCATAAGGTACAGTTAACACTCGATTTCCGGCAGTACAGTAGCGGTCAGAAATCTGGACCCCGGAGTCTGGTTTTAAAATCTAGCGCTTGGTACAGTGCCCCGCAAAATTTAGCGGCCACCCCTTGGGTTAGGGTATTCCCCACATTTTTGACTTGGTAATGTACCTTTCGTTTAAAATGACGCAATTAAGGCAAGCGCGTGTTGGGGTTAAGGTTTGCACGTACAGTACGCTTCAAAAAGTGTTCGGATACCTTTTTGGCCAGGGGGGGCCCGCACTTTTGACATGGCAGTGTACCAAAAATTTAAGTACAGTACGGCGTCAAAAGTTTGGGGTCACCCTGGGTTAGGGTATTCCCCACATTTTTTAACGTAATAGTTCGTTTAAGATGACGTAATTAAGGCATGCGCGCGTTGGGGCCAAGGTTTGCACGTACAGTACGCTTCAAAAAGTGATAGGATACCTTTTTGGTCAGGGGGGCCCGCACTTTTGACACGGCAGTGTACCAAAAATTTAAGTACACTGCCGTGTCAAAAGTTTGGAGCCACCCCCGAGTCAGGGTAACCCTACATTTTTGACGCGGTAGTGTACCCCATCTATCAAATTGTAACCTAAAATTCACTCTGCGCATGCGTCGTGTACTTAAATTCAGTCTGCGCATGCGTTAGGTTTGGCTGGTAATGGGTTAACACAAAATGAAATTGTTATAAGTAAATTGTGATGATGCATAATGGGTTAACATAAATTAATTTGGTCGCTGGTATTGACTCACCTCTTAGGAATTTCAAGGCTAACAGTATAAGCGAGTGTTGGGGTCAAATGTCAACAACAAATTTTAAATACATATACTCAGTACGTGCCGGGTCAAAGGTCAAGGTTTGCACATCGATACAGTTTGATGACTCATCAGTTCGGAATGTGTAGTACCGTAAAATGGGTACAATAGGACCGTAAGTCACACGCTTTCAAACATCGTCAAAGGTGTTCAAGTTACTCCGTTTTGCGGTGCTCCCGTACCCGTACAGCCTATCTACTTCTCTGCACATTTCTTGTAAAAATAAATTATATGATAATGTTTATGACTATTAATAATGCAATGCCTGACATTCTAAAAAAATGAAAACTCTCAAATGACAAGTCTCCTAGTTTCATTTATCATTTTTTATTCTTTTTAAATTATTTAATGTGTGTCTCATTTTTGAAGATATGGACGAATCCTTATTTTTTTTTCTTTTTACGTTGATTTTTTACTCTAATAATCATCACAGGAGCTCCTACAATAGCAAGCTAGTTCTTCCTACGAAATAATTTTTAAACTAAAAGTACTAACAGTTCTACTAAAAGTATAGAAAGTTCAAAGACAAGTATGTTAGTAGCATGTTTTGTTTCTAATTAACATCGTTAGTAAGGATGTTAGTAACACTGTTATTAACTTTATGAATAACAATGTTATTAACAATGCCACAACTATACTCATTGAAGTGATTTAAAATGTTATTCATTTTATAAGAAATATTGTTATTAGCACATGAATGTTAACATTTTCAAAAGATATTTAAACAAATGTCGATAACATTTTTGTTATTAAAATTTTTGTTTTCAACATGTTTTTGCTATTTTTTCGGTGTACAGGCACCTTTAAATGCAGACAAAAGTCTGTCATACGTAGTAGTGTTTCACAAGCACTCGATAATATTTGAAATTGAAAAAGTTGTAACTGCTTCTCGCATTATAGAGAGTACATACACATAGGTGATTGAATGTTGTCTGTATCGGGCGCCTGTCGAGCAAAGGATCGATGGTGTAATGGATAGCACGCTTGGCTAGTTACCAGGAGATCCTGGGTTCGATTCCCCGCCGATCCGGATAATTTTTTCAATCACTTTGTGATTTTTAATTTACATATGCAAAAATTTATTAAAATGGCTAGTTTGTTTTAAATAACATTCTTAAATTGTTTTATGAGTACTCCGTCTTTTATATTATTACTTTACCTTGCTTATAACCAAAAAAAAAAAAAAATTCATGATTTGCTTCGACTTTGAGCGCAGAAGTGTAGTGGGGTGACGGGTGTGTCTGTAGGAAGGCGGTACTTGTATCAAAATCCTTCCAGGGCGCAATGAGTCTAACAGCAAGTGGCTTTGGCAGCAATTTTCAAACCGTTTCGTCTGTCTGTATTTGTTTTTCGTAATGTTTTCAAAATAGACTTGACTTTTAAATTTTTATGTTTTTCATATTTATTTGATGACCTTTTGGCGTGTACCTGCTCTATATGATTTGAAGTTATTCCAATAAAAGTAAGCTCTAGGAAAATCGCTACGTTTACAAAATGCTGCGACAGGCAATTTTTTTTATTTTCAGTATATTTACATTTATTATTTTATTTCAAAATTTTAATCATCTAGTTGTAGTTATGGAACGTGTCGTTAAAGGGTCATATACATACCTTCATATTTATTTTTAAGTTACGGTAGCGTAACATACAAAGTTATCAATCAGATCTAACATGTATGTAAGAAATTTGGTGATCATTCACAGTCACTTAATTTTCGACTATTCTAACTGCTCGAGTCCTATGTTTTTTACTTACAACGTACATTACTTACGGTTTATTATATTATAAAGTTTGATATACATGTACGTATGTAAATGTTCTTTTATGCAATCATAATTTAAAAGATTAGTGGCGTATTATATTTATAGTCATGACCTTGTTTCTTATAGAATGTTGGTTTTTCTTGTGACGTAAGAAGATTTAAATGTCGTTAAAAGGATTTATTCCCGTTTCTGTTAGGAAGTAATTTCATTTTACTCGCAAAGTTAATAATATTTTAAATGATTTTATTTTACTGATGTGGTTTTGACTTTATTCGGGGACTGAAATTTTATCCTGACTTTTTTTATGAGTCTAATTTCGTAAAGTGATTTGTTTTTTGGAATGGTATTTGAATTATCATAAAACAGTAAGAAGATTAATTGAATGTCTTAAAAGTAATTTTATGTTTTTACGAATTTAGGTTAGGATGTCCGTATTTGGACGAAGTCAAACTGAGACATAATACTTCCTCCACCCAAAAAGAGAACCACTTAACCTATGGGAGGGAGTTTTGAATTGAATTACTCGCTAAACCTTTACTCTTGTGTAATCACCAATTCAAAATTAAGTGAATAGATTGTAAAAAATTAACTAGCAATAAGTTATAAAAATTGTGCAAAATTAAATAACAAGTAAGGGTCCCGAGGCCGGACCTATCTACCAGACGAGAATGTACTTATTAGAGCAGGAGTCGGCAACTATTTTGAGATGGCGGGCCATTTAAAAAAAAATTTAAGCGGGCCGCACAGTCAGATATTTTGTAATGTTGTATGTGTAGTTTAAATAGATTTTCTCCTTTTAGCGAACTTTCGAATCAAAAATTCAGTTATTAGAGCCACTGTCATGACGCAACTTGAGCCTGGGACCATATTAGAAATTTGTTTTGAAGTCCCTAGAAATCGAAAATATACCATTCACTTAAATTTTTATGAATGTATTTAAGTGTCGGCGCGATAATTCTCGAGCGAATTATCCTATTTCTACAAAATTTGGTCAAAATGTAGAAAGTTCAAGAATCTTGGGTAAATTCTTCAACCAGACATGTCTAATGCCTGGAACATTGTATTTGAGGCATTTTTCGTGAAAAAACAGTTTTTTTGCCAAAATTTTCCTAAGATCAAAAGTTATTGCGACACTCTTTTACACGTACCGTTGGAATGAGGAGAAAAAATCACATAAAAAAGGTTTTTGAACAATTATTTTGCGTCAACTAGTTTCCGAGAAAAACTAATTTTTGTAAACGGAAGTCTGCTATGTTATGCAGGATGCTACGATAGGGGAAACGACGAAAATTTTTAGTAACAATTTTATTTACATGTTATAATATCATCGGAAAATAAAAAAAAAAATATAGAGTATGCTCAACTGTGCATAAGTAGAACAAATTGTTCGAAAAATTATGTTGCTTGGTGAGCCACAGAAAAACTTGAAACGAGTCGCGGGTTGCTGATCCCTGTTTTAGAGCACTAAAATAAGTGACACGTACTTTTTTTTACTTGCAGAAAAACGGTTTGAAGAGGTGAAGTCGCACTTCAAAAATGGGGGTAAAAATTTAATTTCTGAAATATCTCGAAAACAGTAAAAGATAAAGTTTAAATTGGCGATATTGCTCTTTTTTAAAAAATTATCTATTAATAATTTTGCGAAAAGAGGGGGAAAATAATAAAATAAATATATTAAAATTTTGTTTGCAAGCATTTATACCACTGGTATTTCTGGAAAATTCGACTCTTGAATATTCTTGTACTTTCCATATATAAACAATACAAATCATTAATAATGGATTTAGCGTTATTTTCCCGTAACCATAATTCTATCTGCTGACATAAAGATCAATTAACCCTTTGTTACGAAAGTATACTAAATTAAAAGTGGTGGGAGCAGCATTTTAAAGAAAATTCGATAAATAATGAATTTGATATTGAAAACAAATAAAAGTAGCTATATACTTGATTTTAAAAGAATTGCCAAACAATATATATATGTACATTCAGAAAGTAATTTGGCGACTCCAATTTATATTTATTTCGTTCGTACCAATAATGAACGTATTTAATCATTTGAAATGGAAGACTTTCGAATTTCAATAAAACGTCACTAATGTTTTTTTTTTGTTTTGTTTTGGACGTACGTATCGTCATCACGAGTGGCTTCAATTCTGAGACTGGAAAAAAAAAACTACGACAGTATCGACAAAAATTGAAAAAGGGTGTACAACGTACTTTAAACTAATTTAGTAATTTATCAGATGTGACAAAATTTGCGTATAGAAAATAACAAAAAAAAAAACGATGGAGTAGTAAAAACGCCGTGAGCAGCGGGGCCCCATCACGGTAGTCGAATTTTCCTCTTCATCTTCGGTATTGAATGTCTACAAGCGAAATGTGATTGAAAGTCTACAACCGAATTGTCATTTTGTTGGTTTCAAAACTGGTGATGAGTGTTCGGCTGATCGAGGCTTTAAAAAAAGGTTTTAAGTATTTAAGGGCTGTATCTCAGTAAATTTCAATTTTGTGCCGAAAACAGGTAGCAGAAAAAAAGCCAACACAATTCGTACGAGGACATTCCTGCCCATGTTTATCCGCTAATTGCCTTTATGTTTTAGTTTTAAAAATTAAAAAAGGACCTTAAATAGTAAACTGGAAGGCCTTTATAAAGATATTTTTTCTTTCCAAAAAAATCCAAAATTTCTATTTTATAAATACTAAAAATCCAAAATTCCTAATTTATAAATAAACAGTGACTTTAATAACATTTTTAAATTACTTAATATGTATGTATTTCATTTGTCATAAAAGTAAGTTCACTTTTTTTTAAATTTTTTAAAATTACTATTCGCCTACTTGTATTTAGAATAAACATAATGCTTTTAAAACACATTTAACAATAGCATTCAATTCCGATGTAAAAATGGGAGAAGTGGGGGGAAAAGTGATGCGGACTCCCTACAAGGTACTAGCTGGATACTAACTGAATACACGTACAAAATTTCAGCCCTCTAGGTTTCCTTATGGAGTCTCTAGACGTGTTAGAAAACAAGCAAAAAAATTAAGGAAATATTGGCGTAAAAATCGTGGGGGTAAGGGTTAAAAGTTGAAACCTCCAAAAAACAGTGTCTGGCTATTAGCTTAACCTGTACACCAAATTTCAGCCCTCTAGGTTTATTTGGGGAGATTTTGACCCGAACGAAACTGTTAAAAAACAAGAAAAATCATGTTCTTTTGGGTATAAAAATGGTGGGGGTAGGGGTTAAAAGTCGAGACCCCCAAAAGGCACCCCCTTGATACTAACTCAATCCGAATACAAAATTTCAGCCCTCTAGGTTTATTCGGGTGACCTGTGCGAGTGGTACAAACTTCGAAAACGTCGAAAATGCATGAAATTGTAGCTTAAAAATGAGGTGGGTGGAGGTAAAATATTAAAACCTCCAAAAAGCACAACCTAGGTACGAACTTTATCAACACACCAAATTTCAACCCTCTACGTTAATTCTGGGGGGCTGGGGGGCTGTTAGATCCAGCGAAAATCGTTTTTCCCCCCTCTACTCCCACCATATCATCCTAGGAAGCTGAATTTTGGATATGTTGTAGATAATTGACCGAAACATTATTTAAAACCGGTTTGGAAAAGTTTTATTGCTTTTCCGCCCCCCACCACCCCCTTAAAGGTCGGGTCAGAAAAAAAATTTGCCCAAAATTTGACCCCACTTTGATAGTATGAGGTGCCTCGAAAATGAGCCCCATTTACCAAATTTCATCTCTTAACTTCCATAGGGAGGCCCTACACAAATTAAAAGGTGGCGGGAAAATATATATATATATATATATATATCAGACATTTTTTTTTTCTACATATTCGTGTTCTACGGGTCCGAAAACGGATAGCGCCCCTACTCTCGCCTCTCGCAGCTCTTATCGTATAGACTGTATAAGTCTAATTTTTCGGAGAAAATTCGACTAAAAAAAAGACTGAAGACGAGATGACCTAAATTTTTTAACCTTTTATCGATCGATTTTATTAAGAAAGCGAGTTGGGTTATTGTTGACCATTACTGAAAATTACCACCGAATGTGTGCAGATAATTCTTTCACAACACGGTAGCTACTTTTAGAATATTGTTTTTATATTTTATCAAACTCTGTAACACATATACGAAAAAACGCCGTGAGCAGCGGGGGCCCCATCACGGTAGTCGAATTTTCCCCTTCATCTTCGGTATTGAATGTCTACAAGCGAAATGTGATTGAAAGTCTACAACCGAATTGTCATTTTGTTGGTTTCAAAACTGGTGATGAGTGTTCGGCTGATCGAGGCTTTAAAAAAAGGTTTTAAGTATTTAAGGGCTGTATCTCAGTAAATTTCAATTTTGTGCCGAAAACAGGTAGCAGAAAAAAAGCCAACACAATTCGTACGAGGACATTCCTGCCCATGTTTATCCGCTAATTGCCTTTATGTTTTAGTTTTAAAAATTAAAAAAGGACCTTAAATAGTAAACTGGAAGGCCTTTATAAAGATATTTTTTCTTTCCAAAAAAATCCAAAATTTCTATTTTATAAATACTAAAAATCCAAAATTCCTAATTTATAAATAAACAGTGACTTTAATAACATTTTTAAATTACTTAATATGTATGTATTTCATTTGTCATAAAAGTAAGTTCACTTTTTTTTAAATTTTTTAAAATTACTATTCGCCTACTTGTATTTAGAATAAACATAATGCTTTTAAAACACATTTAACAATAGCATTCAATTCCGATGTAAAAATGGGAGAAGTGGGGGGAAAAGTGATGCGGACTCCCTACAAGGTACTAGCTGGATACTAACTGAATACACGTACAAAATTTCAGCCCTCTAGGTTTCCTTATGGAATCTCTAGACATGTTAGAAAACAAGCAAAAAAATTAAGGAAATATTGGCGTAAAAATCGTGGGGGTAAGGGTTAAAAGTTGAAACCTCCAAAAAACAGTGTCTGGCTATTAGCTTAACCTGTACACCAAATTTCAGCCCTCTAGGTTTATTTGGGGAGATTTTGACCCGAACAAAACTGTTAAAAAACAAGAAAAATCATGTTCTTTTGGGTATAAAAATGGTGGGGGTAGGGGTTAAAAGTCGAGACCCCCAAAAGGCACCCCCTTGATACTAACTCAATCCGAATACAAAATTTCAGCCCTCTAGGTTTATTCGGGTGACCTGTGCGAGTGGTACAAACTTCGAAAACGTCGAAAATGCATGAAATTGTAGCTTAAAAATGAGGGGGGTGGGGGTAAAATATTAAAACCTCCAAAAAGCACAACCTAGGTACGAACTTTATCAACACACCAAATTTCAACCCTCTACGTTAATTCTGGGGGGCTGGGGGCCTGTTAGATCCAGCGAAAATCGTTTTTCGCCCCTCTACTCCCACCATATCATCCTAGGAAGCTGAATTTTGGATATGTTGTAGATAATTGACCGAAACATTATTTAAAACCGGTTTGGAAAAGTTTTATTGCTTTTCCGCCCCCCACCACCCCCTTAAAGGTCGGGTCCGAAAAAAAATTTGCCCAAAATTTGACCCCACTTTGATAGTATTGTTGTGCATCGGAATAAGCCCCACTTACCAAATTTCATCTCTTAACTTCCATAGGGGGGCCCTACACATATTAAAAGGTTGCGGGAAAATATATATATATATATATATATATATCAGACATCTTTTTTTTTTACATAATCGTGTTCTACGGGTCCGAAAACGGATAGCGCCCCTGGTCTCGCCTCTCGCAGCTCTTATCGTATAGACTGTATAAGTCTAATTTTTCGGAGAAAATTCGACTAAAAAATTGATGGCGTGAAGCATAGTGTATTTTTGTACAAAATCACAGACAATTAGTTACTTTAAGAGGATATTCTAGTCTAGAAATTCGAAAAAATCGATTTTTTTTTTCTTTCATATTTTTAAAGTTCAGACCTTTAAGAAGAAGCCTCTAAAAGGATTTACGGAAATTCGAATTATTTTTTCCCTGTGTACTGTGTATTTTTTCAGTGTTAAATTCAAATTTTTAATATAAATTACTCGAAACTACT
This sequence comes from Brachynemurus nebulosus, assembly GCA_035578155.1. Classification (NCBI taxonomy): domain Eukaryota; kingdom Metazoa; phylum Arthropoda; class Insecta; order Neuroptera; family Myrmeleontidae; genus Brachynemurus; species Brachynemurus nebulosus. The sequence goes on from JAPWDM010000001.1 coordinate 22,297,895, forward strand.
TTTTCGATACGGTTGACATGATATTTCAAGTTCTAATGCACCGATTTACTTGAAATTTGGTACAGACCTTAATACTATCAAAATTGGTCCGACATAGGGGTTTTTGGAATTTTTTATTTTTACTACTTTTAGAAAATTTCCAAAGTTGAAAAAAGGAGGCGAAAAAATGATTTCTTTTTTTAAATGGACGCCATTTTGTGAAAAAATTTATTTTTCCAAATCGGCTACGTCGAACTAATTCTACATCCTTGTTTATTAAAAATTAACTAAAATTTTATGTTTCAGATCACCAGGATGGTTGGAATCACGTCAACCAGGAAACACTTTTTTCTTTGAGTTCCCACTTTGCCGGCCTGTAGTGATATCAATTTTGAATTTTTTTTTAAACTTTTATACATTTTTGTACTTTTCAAATATCTATAAAAAAAACTGTTGAAAAAATGGATATCAAAAATGTTCACTACTTTTTTAGCGAATTTCCAAAACTGGAAATTCAGCTTTTACGCCAGGTGTCATGGTGCGACCTAAGCCCGAGACCATATCAGAAATATGTTTTGAGGTCCCTAGAATACGAAAATGATATTCACTAAAATTTATATATATATATATATATATATATATATATATATATATATATATATATATATATATATATATATATATATATATATATATATATATATATATATATATATATATATATCCGCGCGATAACTCTCGAACGAAACGTTTAATGCTTATGAAATTTTGTGTGCGAATTCGATTTTCCAAATCGTTGGATGAGTTCGTTAGCCAGACACGTCGGATGCCCAGAAGTAGGTTTTCCGGGCGTTTTTTGTCAACAAAATGAGTTTTTTGCCAGAATTAAGCAATTTTTCAAATTTTTTTTTACACTAAGCCATTGTAAAAGGTAAAATGCATAAAAAATGTTTTTATACCGTTGCTCTAAATTACTTACTTTTCGAGAAAAACTAGGAAATATGTCGTTCTCCATTTCACTCGCACTCGCATTCTTTTTTTTTCTGTCTCATTTTTTGCGAGCTAAATTCGAAAAAAACCGCTTTATAAGTAGCGTGTCATGATTTTTTTAATCCAATTTAACGATTCGGCTATATTCTATTTCTCTGTCAGTTAAATGTTTTTATAATGTATCTCTGTTCCATTTTTTTTTACAAAAAAAATCCCGACGATATCTGTTATGTGATATGATGAGAATTTAGATTATATTTACACCTTCCTAAAATTAATAAGAGTTTGCTTCAATCGTATAAAAATTACGTTAAATCATATTCAAACAATAATATTTTTACGTAATTTTCTATCCAATTGACAATACAGTTATGATTAGAATTGTATAATCAGAGCATTCTAATATTAAATAATTTTGCACATTCAATTTTTTTTTTTTAACAAAGAAAAATTTTTTTAAATTTTGACACATTCTTTTATGAAATTTCGATTAAGAAATATTAAAAAATTTTAAAGTGAATCATTTAAAAAGAGTTAAAAATAAATTAAAAAGGAAACATTTCTCTATTTTAACATATTTGTAAAGAAAATTTTACAGTTTACTTACAGTTTTTTGAAAAAATGTAATAACATTTTTACATACAATAAAGATTATATTTGAACGGTAGGAAATCCACAATTTTTTTTTTATTTCTTTAATTAATTATTAAATTTGGTTTTAGAAGAAAATCTTCGTCTAATTCGCTCCAAGCCGAAAGTATAGCCACTAATAAGGACATTCCACTGTTAAAATAAATGGAAAATATATTGAAATTTATTTAATGAAAGCCATTCATACACATTTTTAAAATATCCTTTTGAATTATATAACAAATAAAATCTGTGTAAAAAAATCTAATTGACGTGTTTTTTCTCAATTTGCTAATATTAAGTAAGGCTCGTTAATTAGGGAGTGATTGTGTCAAAATTTTAATATAAAATATGGTAATTTTAACCCTCTTTAAAAGAACATTTCGATTTTAACAATAAAAAAATTTTAAAAAGTGTTTTCGTTTTTCCCGGATTACCAAAAACTGTTCATAGGCATATCTGTGACTAAAGTTGCCTCCCTTTCTTAAGAAAATAAAGTATTTTTAAAATTTTGTGCAAAAGAATAAAACACAATTAACGAAAAAAAAGTACGCGTTTCCATATTTTTAAGATTTTGTAGTACAAGAAAATCCTTATAAATTCATCATATCTGTTATTGCATTTACTAGCTTTTACGCAATTTAATAAACAGTATCGTTTTGATTTTTTAAACTCATTTAAGACATTTATTGTTAGTGAGACATATTTGAATTATTTTCCTAACTAATAAATTAAATTCTGTAGACTGATGTTTTTGTAGATAAAAAAAATTCTAGGTAACGTCTGTATGAGACAAAAGTCTGAAAATGGACGTAGAATCTCACTGTTATTAATTATTATGTCTTAGTCTTTTGAAAAATTATTTTTTGAACTAAAATAAGAATAGGAGGAATATAAACTTAGGGGTAAACGACAGGAGTATATAAACTTTATTTTAGATTCTACGTTTATTTTTACAGAAAATCATCAAGTACCTATTATTTCTTTTTTGAATGTATAAATACAAAAAGTTCGAAATTATTTTATATTAGAATTTCAATTTTGGTCGACCCTACGGGTTGTCCCCATTTACTCTTTTCTCGTCTCTTTTGACCCCAATTTTTCATAGAGAAGAAATTATACGATTTTTGTTAATTTTTCAAAAACCACCGATATTTTTAAATTTTTTTGGATACTGCTGATAAAGTGACCATCTTCGCGTAAATTTTTAATATATTAAAGATTAGGTACTCATAAAATAAATACAAAAAAATACGGTGTGAAGTCTGAATGCGTACCTATTCATCCTTGTCTACGGTAGCACATTTTTTATTGACATAAATATTAGAAACGCAGGAAAAGAGACCAGGAATCAACATAGAAGTGGATTATGGTACGATATATTTTCTGAAAAAAGTGCTTAGGACCAAAGTTATAGAGTTCAAAGTGATGCACTTGATGATGACTTTGAAGTTGACCTTGGGGTCAATTTCCAAAGTCATTTGAAAATCATTTAATATTTTTCAAAAGGAGTAGTTTACTTTTCATCCCTAAATGGTTCAAAGTATATTCGAACGAATTTCACATGCAAGATAGAAAATAAGTGATCAAGAAGTAATTTTGAAAAATACTTGCTCAATCGCAATCGGAAAAATAATAGTTAATCATATGTTGAATTGAATTCCTAATATGATAACTATAGAGTAGCAATAAAAATTTTAAAAAATTTTGAAAATTTCTAATATAACATAAAGTTAATGTTTAACTTACAATTGGAGTGATATTAAATCTTTTCTTAACTTTACTTCTAAAATTACTTACAAAAATGTTTTCTTCTAATTTTTTCTATAAATTTGCGCCTATTTTTCCATTTCGTCAGGTTTTTATTTTTTTTATTTTAGAAAAATAACGCAACAAATCAATTTTGAAGATAGATTGAGTCAATACATGAAATTACTGCTTATAGGTACAGGATATGGTCAAAGTTCGGCAATGGCTAATCATTTTCAACTGACCTTGAAAATCGATTTCAGGGTCACTATCAAGTGCATCGCTTTAAATTCTACAAATTTGGTACTCAGCCCTTTTTTCAGAAAATATGTCGTTTCAAAAATATTTAGCTATAACTGTTTTCATCTACAGAGGTTGTTTTCTACCCCTAAAAAGCGTATTTAGCCGAAATAAAAAAACACGTATTTAATATTTTTCGCTGTTTAATAAGTATGTTAAGTTTCATTCAAATTGGCAAGTATTAGTTGGGTAGTGTTATTTGTCAGAATGTTTTGCCGATCTAGTTTTTTCAATATTTCTTTGCTCGTTTTCAGAATTTGTATTTTAATTTCTACGGACAAATAACTCATTCTTTTCTTCGATTTTAGTAACTTTTATTTGCTGATGTTGACCATTAATTGATCGAAACATATCAAATATTTTTCAATGATTTTTTTAGCGAATGTCGAAAATTTTGAAAATTTTTTCACCGTTAGTAAGTTAAAGTATTTGAATTCATTAAGTAATTAAATGATGTCCACAAGAACCTTACGAACTACCATAAGTTATATGAGATCCCTAGGACCCGTTTTTTACTGTTAGGATAAACTTTTTACTAAAATTATTTTAGATGAATAAAGGTTATGTTGTATGATTTCCGCCAGGGTTTACTGTTCCCATTATTGTAAAAAATAAACTAACCGACCGATTTTGAAAATTTTTTCACTGTTAGAGAACTAAATTATTTTAGATGGATACAACTATGCTGCACAAAGTCCGTTCGGGTTCTTGGGTTCCAAAAATATCAAAACTAATTACCCAGCCGATTTTAAAAAATCTTTTACTCTTAGAAAGCTAAACTATTTTAAATAGGTACAGTTCTTAGATGAGATCCGCCAGTCCCCAAAATTTGGAAATTCGCTATGTTATGCAGATGCTGCGACAGGGGTATTTTTAAATTACGCTCGTAAAATCATCTCAAAAACAAGCCTCTAGACTAGAATACCCCCTTAATTTGGAACAAAAATGTATGTTTTTAAACTCAAGCTCCAACAGTGAATTTTACGTCATAAGTAATGTCTAACTTTCTATGTGCCGGGTAGAAATTTCTGTTAAATTTTTCCTGGTTTTGTTCAGTGAATATTTTGATTAAATATCGAAATATATTACTTACACAACGCTATATTATGAGCTGCGAAGAGGGAAGTTTTGTGGAGAAATTAACCAATTTACGGTCATTAACGTTCTAAGACGTCAAGTGAAACCTGACTAACTTAGACACCATATCGCACGACGTTAACAATTCCATATTAAATGTCGAATTAGTCGTCAAAATATGTACTCATGCAGTGTGTCGGTAGTTAAAATGCTTTGAATGTTGAAATGATACTACCGTATCTATTTCTTTATGTTGAATTTTGATCGAAAAGTTCCAGAATGAGATTGTTAAATAAATTTCCAAGGAAGGTCCCAACGGAAGATAAGAAGAAAGCTCTGTATTAATGGAATAAGTCGGAAAGGACATAGTGGTTCCTAGAATATTTTTTATTATAAAGGGAAGTTTTTAGATGGTGAATATCTATAATAAGGATAATTTTTGGAAAAATAACCACCAAATGTACTACTTTAAAAAATTTTTTAATTTTAACTTTTTCTTTATTACGACGTACGTTTCGGCCTATATCCGCCCACATCAGGTTTGTGTTTTATAAAATATAAACAAAAATAATTTAAATTTGTATATAAAAAATATAAGGAAAAGAATAAAATACTTACAAATAAATATTAAAATTATAAAAGTCACATACAAATTTCAAAAATAAAACAGTTATTTATAGATAAAAACAAAATATTTATAAAAACAACAATTAAAATTAAAAACAATTAAAATCATCACAATGCGACTAGTTTAAAAATAAAAAATAAAATGCAAATGACTAGAATTTTTACTCGTATATGGCTAAAGGTTCGCAATTTTTTAAAAGGGAAGTGTGAATCATTAAAAGTGTATTCATTTTTGCAGTTTCGATTAACAGAGCTGTGAACCTAACTCACCCTGAACACCGTCCAGAAACATTAAAAACTGCCAGAAATATTTTACAAAAGAATAATTTCCCCCAAAAAATAATCAACGAGCTAATACAAAAAATCGTGCATCGTAGTTACAATAATTTAAAGACGGACAGACACACACCACGAAAAAACGACTATGTACTGATACCATACTTGGGACAAGATACAGTTGCAGTATCCTCTATTCTACAGACCCATGGATTTCGTCCAGTGTTTAATTATCCCTTCACCCTTTATAACACATTTTATTCGAACCTAAAACCAACCATAGCTACAGAGAAAAAGGAAAACTTGGTATATTCAGTCCAGTGTGGCGGCTGCAGTACTCTTTATGTTGGACAAACATCAAAAAGTTTGGAACATCGAATAAAACAGCATAAATGGGATCTAAAAAGGGGTGACATTCGCACGGGCTTAGGGCAACACTCCGATGAAAATGATCACCGTTTCTTATTCGAAGACGCCAACATTCTACAGTGCGAAACGAATTTAAGAAAGCGTCTAAACCTGGAGAATCTATGGATCGCAACATACGAAAACAATTGTAATTTTCAAACGGACATTAATAACCTGTCATCATCTGTTTATAAACAACTTTGCATGACAGCGCGCAAACTACTACCAAACTAGTTCCCAATGATGGTAGCTCCATGTTAATCGTGGTAGCATAGTAACAAGTACAGTATCGAAACTGCAAAAATGAATACACTTTTAATGATTCACACTTCCCTTTTAAAAAATTGCGAACCTTTAGCCATATACGAGTAAAAATTCTAGTCATTTGCATTTTATTTTTTATTTTTAAACTAGTCGCATTGTGATGATTTTAATTGTTTTTAATTTTAATTGTTGTTTTTATAAATATTTTGTTTTTATCTATAAATAACTGCTTTATTTTTGAAATTTGTATGTGACTTTTATAATTTTAATATTTATTTGTAAGTATTTTATTCTTTTCCTTATATTTTTTATATACAAATTTAAATTATTTTTGTTTATATTTTATAAAACACAGACCTGATGAGGGCGGATATAGGCCGAAACGTACGTCGTAATAAAGAAAAAGTTAAAATTAAAAAATTTTTTAAAGTAGTACAATTGGTGGTTATTTTTCCAAAAATTATCCTTATTATTAGAATATTTTTTAAAATATGCGTTATTTCTCAGTCAAAATTTTTCATTTTAGTATTGATTTTTGTCAGTGATTTCATATTCAATGTTAAAAATATATTCTACGAGAAATAAAAAGGTTCAAAGAAAGTTTCTCTCATTGTTATTTTCTTTAATAAAGAAAATTGTTCTTAAAGACGAGTTTTCCACGATATTATATTAAATATGGGTTTAAAAATCAATTTTTTATACGAATTAATTCGAAATTGAAGGTTAAATTTGGTATCAGTTTTCTGAAGCTGTGAACCTGTTTAATTCAGTCTGTCTTGAATGTCATAATTTGTTTCCTAGATAGATCAACCGTGTCGGAAAAGTTTTATCGGTACAGTGTGATGAAATAGCGTTGTGAATATTGTTTGAAAACTTGACGTATTTATGTTCGTTCGTCCATTGTTTGATCCCTGTGACTGGCTGGCTCTGATCTGCTAGTAGGTGCTCAGGGTTCATTTCACAGCTTTCACGGTACGTCCAACTTGTTAGTTAGTTGTTTTGTTTACATAGATGCATTATAAATCACCCACGATGTAGAGAGCCACGCGAGCCAGACCGCTATGCCATCACAAAGTTACACAACACTTGATTCCACCATACTGGAAAATAAACTTCGCTGTGTTGTGCTACGATGCAGTTTATATATGCAGCAGTTTTCCCATAATATTATAAAATGATAATAAATATAATCTGACCTGACAATATTATTATCTTTAGTGGTAAGTTATAGTTATGTATGGAATTTAAACTTGTATAACATAACATACATACATAATGAATTTGAATATGCAAAACAATAATAAACAAGATGAGAGTGGTAGTGGGGGGAGAAGAGAGCATTAAATTTTTAGTTGACTCACAAAATAATAAATAAACATATTTTATGAAACCGCTGGAAATAATAAAATTTTGTAAAATAATTGCTACTAGATAGTTATTACATCACAAATTATGGTTAGTAGGATAGTTAGTTTGCAATAGGTTTTGTAAGTTACGTTTTTGCAACTTTGCTGTGGGTTAACTTTAAAAAGAGATTTGACGCAAGAATTCACATTCAAATGTACCAGCGGTTATTATTTAATATCATTAGTCAGGGGCGTAGCTACCGCCGTATCAGCCGTATCAATGATACGGGGCCTCCAGGCTACAGAGGCCCCGAACGTGTGTAAGCAAAAATTAGTAAAATGTTATCCACGATGTTACTTAATCTCGTGCTTCCCGGGAAAAAAACATATAAAAAAACTGTCATATTTGCCTATAGAGTTTTCACTTCAGAAATGATAAAAGTCAAAAAAGCAATATCTTTATTTCCCGGGTTAAGCGTGCGCCCAAAAGTTGACAACATGGGTAACTTCAAAAATGTAAACTTAACCGCATCGATACAGAATCATGACTTTTCTGATGCGTTTAATACTGCATGATGCGCTGCTGATGCTCTCTTTAAATTTGATGCACATTAAATGTTTTTAAATTTTTAAATTCATAAAATTACCTAAGGACTTCGATGGGGCAGGAACGGCTATCAGACTTGTCACTATTGTCTATAGAGGCAGCAATTTAAAAAAAAAACTGAAACCGTCTTCAGCTATAGATGATTTAGTAAATCAATTTGCCGAAAAAGGCAAGAAAGGTGTATATTTAATTTGAATTGTTTGGCTAGCTCAATTTCTAGCAGGAAGCGATAACTTATAATCAATAAATATTTATTTTAATTTAATGCAACCATTTTTGTTTCTTTTGTGAGAAATCTTTACCCTTCATTTGGGCCCCCCAACTAATTTTGATACAGGGTCCCTCCTAGGCACGCTACGCCACTGTCATTAGTATTATTTTTTTTCTTTATTGTGTTATTTGGATTTTTTTACAGAATTAAATTTCCTTGTTTTGCTTTAAAATACAATGCAAACCGGACTCTTTGTGTGTTTAAGTTGTATAAAATATGACATTACATTTCTTTTAATAACAATATGTTCTAAAGATATTTATTTTTAATATTTTACAAACTAATAATCATTTATTAAGAAATGTGTCCTGAGCTGGTTTTTCAATTAGTTATATCGTCTATATGGCTGTCTACTAAGTGAAATCTTCAGAATCCCAGCAATTTTGTAAAACTTACAATGATATACAGTGATGAAAATTATATATCTTGGTGTTACAACTACGGACAATCGATATTACTAAAGATTTGATGATTAACTTAGCTTGTGGATAATATTACGGTAATACGGAACATTTCTTACGTTCATTAGCAACTTTTTGGAGAATGTTGGTGTAGATTCTATCGGTGAAAACATTCTAGTATTCTAGGGCTGTAGGCCATCTTCTTAACCCTACAATCATACGTTGGTCTACGAGAAACGTTAATCATACGGAGAGTTTTAGAGTTTATTTGCAAAAAACATTTTTTTTACATAACAATAATACAAAAGCGAACAAAATATTTAAAAAAATTGGATTTGGAAAAATTTCTTAATGTAAATATTTATTAATTTTTTTAATCTTTGTATCAAAGCATATTTTCATTATGAAAATTAAAAAATAAATAAATACATCAGTTGTATCATAAAACATGTGTTTCAAATAATTAATTTATGAACTATTATGAGTCAGTGGACATGTGTAACTTTACAGAATGTGAAATTTCTCAGTCATAAATATTCCTATAGATATGTAGTTATTTCCCCATTAGGCACATTTGTAAATTTTCTAAAATTTGTTAGTAATTTTTCGAATAAGATCTCAAAAAATAATAAAAATTAAAATATTTTCCACAAAATAAATTGTTAATTTTTTATTAAGTCACTTGAAACGCATTCTTCAGTTTTCGATTCAATATATTAAAACTTCAGTATTATGTCGTCTCTATAAGTCAAACAGCTGTAATCATCTTTCACATTATCATAATCATTGAATAAATTAATTATAACATGCATATATTTAATAAATTTTAGAAAAATTAGGAAAACTTTTATATGTGAAGTACAAAATCTAAAAAAAAACATCGCGTAATCATACATCGACGTCCTTTTGACGGACACTATTTCAATACAAACAAAACGACAATGACTATAAACAAAATAAATACGTCTTACGTGTTATAACAACAAATAAACTAGATAATAGAAATCTCACAGCAAGCAGGTACCGACAAGTTGTAGTATTGGAGCAGGTAGAGAAGTTCGTTCGTCGTTTTGACGTGTACGTATGATTCTAGGGTTAAAAACAAAATAATAGGGACGAATAAGCTAGTATGTCATTGCTATTCGACACTAGAACTTAGTTGCACGCAGATTGTTAAAACCTTACTGATATGACCTAACTGGGACAAGCTAACATTCGGGTTGATCTAAAATTTTAGAATTGTTCTTAAATTGGTAAGTATAATTAAAATAACAATAAAGAACGTAAAGTATTATTTTCTTGATCAGATTTGTAAGTATGATAAAAATTTGCCTGTTTAGGACATTATGTTATGTAGTAGCGACCATGTTAGGAAAAGCTTAATTATCTCTTTTCTGTCGTGAGAACCGGTGCAAAATAATTAGGCGCCCTGAGCGAAATGTCTTTATATGTGGTCTCTTTCAGTAACGATGGATGTTTGGGAGCAGAAAGATTTTTATTCCAAAACTTCGGAAATTTGATAAAAATTATCAACTTCTGTCAAATTTGGTATTTGTTAGTTTATATTTGGTAAAAACGTAGTTAATGTTATTTATTTTGATTGCAATTGAAAAAGATCTGCTTATATTTGTTGACCAGTGAGTGATGTTTTACGCGAATAAAAAATAGTCAACTTTATTTTTTTTTATATAAGTTTCATTTTTGGTTGCAAAATATTAAGTTTTTTAATTCAATTCTTTTAGTAATTTTACTACTAATTTTATTGTAAGTTATAATCATCTGACCATACTGTTCGTGGGATTAAAACAAAGTGTACACTTTAGTCCTTTTGAAAAAGTTCTAACCTCAAATTACTTTTAGTATCTGTTTCCGTTTAAAAAAAAAGCGTAGCAAAAAAAATCCTTAAAGACAATTCCCTAAAGAAATTGGGTACGCTTTTTTGCCAGGTGAACTTGCAAGTGAAGTTAAGATGATGTTGATTTCCGATAAGTTTCGGAAACATCTTAACCAGGGTTGCCAACCGTTGGAAAAATAAACCCCCCAAGTCAACATCAAATCCCCCTAAAAACCCCTAAATTTTTTAGTGTGGTATTGTTGGCATATATTTATTGATATGTACTGACAATAAAACAGCCGAATATAAAAAATGTGGAGTCCTTCGGAATTTTTAATAAAATTTTGGGAAAAGTTAGTATAAATTACTTCCAATCCTAACACTACAGGAGCAAGATTCATCAAAATCTAGGTTTTGGAGGGAGTAATATCAGCAAAAAAATGTAAACAAATAAATATAATTAAACAAAACTTTTTAAACCCCCTAAAAAAACCTCTAAACATTTGCTCCCCCTAAAAAAAACCCAGTGTAGTTTTTTTACCCCTAAATTTAGGGGGAAAACCCCTAAGTTGGTAACCCTGATCTTAACACATCGCCTAATTCTTCTAAATGATTGTGCTGGCCTTACCTGTCGTGACAGACTATTATGAACTTTTCAATAAATAAAAATATAAAATTTCAACGTTGTTCAGGCATGCATACACATTTTTAAAAGTTGGGTGTGCTAGGTCCAAAAGCCTCTAGTTGTTTATAACTTATTTCACATTTTGAATTGGTATTGTTCGGATTGTTTCGGAATCTATCACATGTTTTTTTCTTCTTTGTATATTCTTCTTTATTGATCGACCTGCCCTCCTATTCCTTTGTATATGATTTCTCAAAAAAATAATTCTAACACAAATATTCTGAATTAAGTAAATAGTTGATTACTGTGCCAATAAAGATTGCTAGAAATAAAAAAAAAAGTGTAGACAAAAATCCTAGAAAAAGAGGAATTCTAGACAAATCGTCATTAATTCTTCGAGTGAGATCTAATTTCCGTAAAATCCAAAGTGTACACTTTCCTATCGTATCCTAACCTTACCTACCTAGTGTAATATAGTTTAAAAGACAGATTTATTTCGATGTATGTAATCGTAGACATTTTATTACCGCACGTAGAGCAATGTTCTTTCAATTATACCAACTAACTAAGATACTACAGTAAAAGCGTCGCTCAAAACGATCGAACCGTGCATTTCGGGTAGGCAGCAATTTTTTTTCTGATATTCATAGAAGGGCCTGTGGTGAATGTAAAACTGAGTTTTCGGGACTGGGGGTGTTGCCGTTTAGCCGCCATCTTGGAAAAAAGGTCAAAATTAATTTTTCGAATATCTCTGTAACCGTGAGGCTCACAAAAATTTTGTAAAGACCATTTTTATAGAAAATTTTATTTTCTACAATTTTTATTTGAAACATTTTGTCAGAAAATCGATATTAAAAAAGTTATTCACAAAAAACTGTGGAAAATTAAGCAGTGGAAAACTTTGAGGCCATATAACTTTTCTATTTTCAACCCGACAAGATTAAGGCTTCTTATATTTTTCATAGGAAATTTCTTAACGAACAATTTGACGTACTTATTTTCATTATTAAACATACAGTTATCGAGTTTGCGCGCTGTAAAGAAAGGTAAGTGAGGTATGTAAATAAATAAAACTATCTTAAATTTATTGAATATAAAAGTTCCATAATAGGTCAATAAAAATACCAGCTATCAAACTATCAAAATTTCAGGCCAACCTGACAACCTTTAATAAAAGCCGCTACAGATATGCAGGTAGTGTGAAGAAGTAAATGATGTAATAACATGATAATAATAAAAATAATAATAATAATAATAATAATAATAATAATAATAATAGCCGGGCATAAATCCAACCCCACGTCCTCGTCGTGCTCGGCGGTAACTGCTAGCTGGCTAGCAGGCTAACGGGGCCCTGGTTGGTTAATAAATAAATAAATAGGACGACACAAATCGTGGAATTCTTTTGTTATTGTTTTTTGTCTTTTTCTGTGTTTTTCTGCCACTGGAGGTCCATGGGGCCTCCAACGGTGTTGTTGCAATTCCCACTGTACCACTGGGCAGTTCTAGGCCCCTGAGGGTACAGTGGGTAGGCTGTGATATATTTACTGTGATTTTTCAGTCTGTGATATTTTGTTGGTACTTTATTATTATTCTTCTATATTGTTGAATTTTTTTTAGTCTTTCCTTATCTGTGATATTTTATTTTGCCGCTGTAGGCCTGTTGTTATGGGTCTACAGCGGTATTTTCTTTTAACTCCTTCTTGCTTCACTGGTCGGCCTGTGGCTTCCCAGTGATGCAACAAGTTTTATCTGTGATACCGTGATACTTACCTGTGATATTTATTTGTGTTTTATCTTTTTTTCTAGTCGGTTTCCTCTACTCCGAAGCCTTTTACACCTCGGGGGGAGTTTCATCGTTGGTTTTTCAGTCCTTCGTGACCAGACGTTCTGGCTAGTACTTAGCGTACCGCCACCAAGGACTCTCCGGTCTTTATGAAGCCCTGGGATGGCAGGGCTCATCGGTGAATTTTATTATGTGTATGTTTGTCCTTTGTCTATTGCATATGTGTTCCTGTCTTTATGTGTGTTTTAATTTCTTGTGTGTATGGCGGCGCATGCCCATCGTTGGCGATGCCGCCGCACACTGCTGACCGCGCCATCCACCAGCAGCAGTGTTCCAATTTAAAAAAAAAAAAAAAAAAAAAAAAAAAGAAACATAACAATAATAATTATAATAATAATGAATAATATTTAAATGCTTAAAAATATATCATTCAAATAAATAAAGTGCTTCCTTTGAGCGCAGTCTCAAGATCTATTGAAGTGCATAAATCTCCAATAGTAGTTAATCCTTTGCTTATTTTCCAAAGAATATGTATATCCAAGCAGTCAATCGGCGATATAAAAGAATGCTTTAAATATGAACTTTCACCTTTCCCATTATCGTTGTTTACAGAGGACGGTATGCGGAAAGGCATGAAATCCTCTTTATTCAAAGCATTTTTACCACTTAGTGCGCCCGTGCAGCTTGGAGAAAATAAATTCTTCATTATAGACGGTGGATATCTTCTCCATACAGTTGTGTGGAAGCGGAACGTATCATTTAAAGTAATTTGTCAAAATTATGCCAAATATATTAAAAATCATTTTGGTTCATCAGTAGGTACAGTTTTTGATGGTTACTCTGACGATCCAAACATAGCTGGGATCAAATCGTGGGAACATCTTCGGAGGTCGAAAAAGCAACACTGTGCAGATATAATTTGCAGTAGCAATCGTATTCCGACAATCCCACAAGAAAAAATTCTTTCAAATGAAAATAACAAGAAAAATTTAGTTACTCTTCTAAAGAAAGTACTGCTGGAATGGGACTATAATATCGAGCAAGCAGAAGCAGACGCGGATTCACTAATTGTAAATTCTGCTCTGGAGAAGTGTGATTTGTACGACTCCGTAACAATCGTTGCTGAAGATATAGATATACTGCTGGTTGGTTTTGGGCGTAACAAATCAAATGTTTTTTTCTTTAAACCAAAAAAAGGCAACACGCCTGATAAAATTTACTCTACATCGAGCTTGAAGCATGGGAATGTAGTAAGTAATAACATTTTGTTTATTTATGCTTTTTCTGGGTGCGATACAATATCGGCAACCTACAATATGGGCAAAATGGAATTTATATATACTCTTGAAAAAAATTCAGAGCTGGCTTCAGGAGTAGCATTATTTCAGAACGAAGAAGTAGACCCCATTTTATTGAGTGCTGCTGGAGAGCGGTTTTTTATTGCTTTGTATGGCGGTGATAAGCATGAAGAATCGATCAATATATTGCGGTACAAACGATTCGCGAAATCAACAATTAAAAGTAAATTTAATCTTGCCTCACTCCCGCCCACACAAGATGCAGCTCGTATGCACACATTTAGAGTGTATCACCAAGTACAGTCGTGGTTGGCAAGATACAAAGATCCAGAATACTGGGGCTAGAGGAGAACCTTACGAATATTCATCCCTATACAGTGCACCAATGAACCCGCACCTCCCGAGTTAATTAAATTAATTTTTTGCAGGTGCAAAACCAGTTGCATTACGACATGTGGATGCCGAAAAGCTGGCTAAAAGTAAAAATAATAATAACAATAATAATAATAATAATAATACGGTTTAGCGTCTGTTTCTAAGAGTTTTCCGCATTGTTATAAATTACTTATATATATTATAATATTAATGTTTAATTTTGTAAAACATTGTTCTTTTAAATAAAAAAAAGGGGCGTTTTTATTAAACAAATAAAAATGAATGAGATTTGTTATGAATGAGGATTTAAGCTGTGAAAAGAAATATTACGAGAGAGGGGCTTTAAGCGCCACGGCTGATACGGAAAGGTGTTTAGTTTCAGGTTAATATGTAATATCTATTTTTTCATAAAATCATACTAGCCAAAAAAAGTAAAACAATATAAAATAATTGTATTTTAAAATTAATATGTCACTTAAGAGTCGACGATTTTTTAGTTACAATTTTTACCTACCTACTTTTGGAGAGCTATAACTTCCTAACTAGAAGTCGGATGATAAAATTTAATACCTCAAATTTTTCGTCGAAAAGTAATCTATAAAAAAGATAAGAAGCATATTTTTTGTCGGGTTAAAAATAGAAAAGTTATCTGGCTTCAGAGGTTTTCGTTCCTAAATTTTTCATGGTTTTTTGCTGATAACTTTTTTGTTTTTAAAGTTGTGTAAAAAAGTTTATAACAAATTTTGTAGAAAATGGAATTATCTGTAAATAAGGTCTTTACAAATTTTTTGTCAGACTTACGGTTTTGGAGATATTCGAAAAAATAAAATTCGACCTTCTTTCGAAGATGGCGGCTAAACGACACCGCCGCAGATCCCGAAAACTCGGTTTCACATTCATCACTGACCCCCCTACGACTTCCAAAAAAAAAATTGCTGCCTACCCGAAATGCACGGTCAAAGTACGCTTTTACTGCACTAAGAGTACACGTACCAGATAGGTATGTTTAGCCCAGGTAACACCACGTAGACGTATATACCTTAACATGCCTTACCTCGGTCTCGGTAGAGCAAAATAACCAAGCTAACAGTGCACCTGTGTTGGACTATTTATGACGTATCCGTTTTTACTTCACATATCGTTGTGTTTGCACCCTCTTTATTTACATTTTTCTAGAAAACGAAAAAAAACGAAGGAAGAATTTCAAGGTAAAATTGTTTCTTTTTAAAATATATGGGTGAAAGATTTTTGTATAGGTAAGTAAGTGAGTGTATCTACGGTTTATCTTAAAATTCCATTACCTGTCTGCATTTGTGAGGGAAATGTTTCTTTATTTACTTTAGAGTATAACAATTGTTTTGAAAGAATGTGTTTTTTTGTGTTTTGTAGGTAAGTAATATGACTTATAGATATCTGAATTATCAATCAAATTGACATAACAATAGTCTGTTTTTTTGAATTTTTGTTTTGCTATTGATTTGTGAGAAGTTGAATAGTTTATTCCAAGTTTTTATGTAGTACAATAGTAAGCGAATTTAACAAGTGTAACAGCAAATTACTTGTTTCTTAGGAATTTAAAACTTGTCTGAGCTTGTCGAATGAAAATAAAGCACGATTCATCTGATTAATATCATATGTCAGTAAAAAAGTCATACTTGACATAATAGGAAATTGTGACCAGTTGATTGAAACATATACAAATTTTTTTTGTCCAAAACAAATATTCAGTTGATTTTTATTGTTACCTAGTTACTAATGACTGGTCCGATCAGTAGTACTGACGAAATTGGGATTCAGGAACAAAAATACCATCCTGCGTGCTCGGTCCAATTGCGTCTAAAAATATTATCAGTTTTATGAGCTGCGGACTGCCGTCGGTCCCTATACTTACACATATAAGTAGGTAACCTATAAAAAACTTTTAAGGAAACAAATATGGTTTCAAAACATGTGATTCAATCGTCACATTGATCTACTTCAAAATTTGCTACTATTAATGCGTTCTTGAGAGATTTGAATACACTGATTTATTGATTTTCTGAAATGTTATTGTTTTTAAATTTTCTATTCTGACGACCAGAATGCGTAGTCTTTAAACTTAATAGTTTAATAATGGAGTTGGTTGTTTGCTTTTCAAATTACGCCGTAACGTCCATATAACAGCCGTAACTAACATCATTAATTTTATACTTTAATTAAATAAAATTAGTCTTAGAATATATTTATTTATAATATAAATGGAGAATAAGGGAAGTGATCGTGGACTAAAATTTTGTAGGCGTAAGGTGTTAGCAATCGTTTTAAAGAAAATGTGCCTTCCCAATTATTTTGTCCGGCGTTCCCGCCAGTATTTTATCGGAATATTTGCAAAAAAATTAATTAATTAAATAATGTAATATTGACCTTATTGTAGGTACATATTTTAATTCCTTCTATTATTATTAAATCTATAATTATGATCAAATTCCAAGCTTTTGTGTCAAATAATTGAAAGAAACTTAAACAGGGCCGGATTAACCTCTGTGGAGGTCTCGGGACTCCAACTGTTATGTGGAAGCCTTGGAGCACTTCTCGTCTGGAGGCCTCTTAGTACTTTTGTGAAAGCCATTATTAAAGACGGTAAGGAAATTTTCGAAATTTTTCAAATTTTCCCTAAAAATAAAGTTGACACGTAAAAAAAGCACTTATTATTTCTATTTTCTTCTATGCTACTGTTTTAGGAGGTTTATTATCAATTTTGTGGAGGTCCGGGGCACGTGCCTCAAATGCCTTTATGTAAATCCGGCTCTAAATATAGAGGAAATAAGAGAAGTAACCTTTAAACTAATTCAGTTATGTGAAGAATTTTGATTTTTTTACTTTTGTATGATTTTCTTATTAGAAAATATTCGAGAAATAATTTTCCTTTTCAATTTAAAATGTATTAACCAGTTTGAAGTAGACAAAATCATCAACCATTTAATCAAAGTATATTAAATTCTACTTTCAAATGCACTTGAAGTATAATGTAACTTTACTACATACAGATTTAGAAACGAATAAAATGATAAAGATTAAAGAAAGTAACAAACGTTATCAAGAAATATAAATTTAATTAAATATATGGATCAAAACATTTTCACAAAAAAACATAAAAGCCAAACATACATATAATTTGTAAAAATATTTATCAATTACTAAATGATGTATAATATTGAAAGAGACTTTATATTCAAATAAATATTTAAAATAAAATTAATAAATTAAAAGTACCTTTTTAAAGAGCAAAATAACGAAAATTATCAATTCACTTTTTAAAATGTTGATTATCAATAATAAATATTTGGTTTAGAAAAAAATTAACAAAAATTAATAAAATTGAATAATTTTTAATTATCTATTTGTACGTTGATTAAATAAAATTGAACGTAATTAACAATATAAAAAAGTCATGCACGTTGATTTTAAGATTAAAAGTTTAAAAAAAATTTTC
The DNA here is from genome assembly GCA_035578155.1 of Brachynemurus nebulosus. NCBI lineage: Eukaryota > Metazoa > Arthropoda > Insecta > Neuroptera > Myrmeleontidae > Brachynemurus > Brachynemurus nebulosus. The sequence goes on from JAPWDM010000001.1 coordinate 22,316,210, forward strand.
ATTTATAATGTATCATCTGCATAATACTTATAACAATTTTATTTATTTATTTATTTTTACTTGAATATTGAAAGTAAACGTTGACAAGTATAACAGTAACGTTTGATAATCAGACACATAGTGACCAAAAATATTAATAAAGTTTCGTTAAGTCGGCGAAGCCGTTCTTAAAGTTAATTAATTTTTATTTTAAAAAATGAAACAGATAATAAATATTTGTTATTGTAATAACAAAAACGATAAAAACATTTTTTATTGTAAAGAAATTTAGCAAATTTCTTAGTTTTTCTCAAAAGCTAGTTCACTTAGAACAATGGTTTAAAAGCTTGTCTTATGTAACTTCTTACGCTATTTTCGATGGTGTAAAAAAAATTTTGAGATCTGGCCATTTTTTGCAAAGAAGCACTAAAAATGGCGAAAAATGGCAAAAAATGGTCAAAATTTTGGCTTGCAAAAATTGGATTTATCTGGCTGACGAACTCATCCAAGTTTTTGGGATTTTTGATCTTCTCACAAAATTTCATAAAAATTGGAGGCTTCGTTCGAGAGTTATCACGCAATTTTTAGTGAAGGTCATTTCTGGATTTTCGATACCTCAAAACAAAGTTCTGTCATAGTTCCGGGCACCGATAATTTCATGACACCCACTGTAATAGCTGAATTTTCAGAATTGAAATTCGCTAAAAAGACAGAAAACTAGGTAGGTTTAATTTTGTTTCATTTGTTGCATTTGTCTGATGATGTTAGACCATTTTTAGTTGATTTGACCTATATACCATTTATTGTAATGATTAATGAATGTTTTATTTGAAAATAGAATTACAAAAATAGCACATTCCTTAGCTTGGCACAGATTTATCTTCGTCAAATACACAATACAACGAAGGTATGTAATTTGATAAGGATTTATTTTCTTACGCCTAAACAATTGAAGGCCTAAACGTCTATAGTTGAAGCAATTTAACCTTTAAACCTTTATTTCGATAGTGTGGAATAATCTATGCCAACTCATTTTTTCAAGACAATTCTTTGACGATTCCTTTTTTTTAGTGAGTTGACATTTCTCATTATCAGTCGCTTAGAATTTCCTCGAGAATTATTCTATCTCTTCATGAAAACTGCAATAAAATCCGTCTAATATTTACTGACAAAACTGTGTACCCAAATGTCCAAAATTATAATTTTCAAATTTAAAAAGCACCCAACATAATGGGTGTGATGAAACTGAATATTTAAGTGCAAATTTCAAGTTTCTAAAACTGTAATAGTGGCGAAGAACTCATTACAAGCTGTTAATTGGGCAGAAAATCTTGGAAGTGGTTGAATCGATTTCCATCAGACATGGTTCAGAACTACCAATGATGGTTGCCTTGTATCAGTGAGACACACGATTAACATTTCACGTCAATATTGCGTAGTATCTGTGAGATACAAAATTGCTGGAACAAGATTCTTGTTCTCTTGACTCGGTGAAGATCACTGTGCAACTGAAACTATTTTCGTAGTCAGCCCGAAATAACCAGATCCCCCTATAAGTGAGAGAAGCGTAACAAAAACAAAAAACCGTGTATCTGACAGATCTGATGCGATCATTTGAGTGTTAGACAAGGGAAAAAATATCGAAATTTAGTCGTTCATTATAGACTGCGTAATTTAAAACTTTTTGTGTCAAACTTTACGTGATATAAGAAGAATCAACAAGAGAGAATAACAAAGAGAAGTAAGCTAATTATTTTTTCTCTTCATTTTAATTTTTTTTTTTAATTACATCAATATTTTTAATGTTAAAGTAAAACTTTTAAGATCCACAGTCTATATACAGAACAAATTTTATTTTAATTATCTGTGCAGAGGGAATACTTACAAGTATATCATCTATTATGTAGCAATATGCAATTCTAATTCTGTAGAAGTTTATAAACAAATAACTACCTAGAACATTTTACTACTATCATTAAATATGCATTACACTGAATTTAAAATCAAGGTAGGGAAATTATAAAAATTAAATATTAAATCAACTCATTAACATTTCTGATGAGTGTCGAGCTCTGCTCTCTGGTCTTGTTTGAATTAGAGATTACTATAAATTATGTTTGGTTGTGTTAGTCTTCTAATTGTTAAAGAAGTCGAACTAATTTCTTTTCAAACGTGCATTAGTTTCGAAATATAAAATAAAAAAGCGAAAATATTGACAAGGAATAGAACGGGGATGTATTTCTCCAATTTTATTTATTTTATATGTTATCGGCTATCGAAAAATAAAAGGATTAAAGTAATTTAAGATGTAAAATAGCCTTTCAAAATTTAAAGAAAAAATATAGATGCGACAAGATAGGGAGAAATGCAATTTTTTGTATTTAGGTATATATTTTAAGAAAATGTTAAAACTGTATACCCGAAAAGAAAATTCCAACATTTTCCATTGAGTTTGAAATATGTTAAATAATGGATCATTCTACATCGATTAGCAAAAAGAAAATTGTATGTCACGGGCAAATTAAACGAAATAATTAATGTTAATATTCTCATGTATCGTGTGTTGTTTGAACCGGAAGTAGCTTAGCTACGAATAAATTTGTAAAATTGATCATATTTTATCCAACTTTCGTGAGAAAAAAAATAGTTTTATGAACCTTATAGGTACTTTGTATTATTTTTTAATGAAAAAAAAACCGGTCCCACCGGCCTATTTTTTTTTGTAAAAATTAAAATAAAAATTAGAAGCCGGAACCACGCGGTTTTGACACTATTTTAAAAAACTGTACCCGCCGTTATCGATGAGAAATGTGGTTAAACATATAATAAGTATTTTCAATTTAGGAAATATAGACGACACAGTGCATATTTTTTCTCACAAAAGGTTAATTTTTTTTTAAATTTTAATCTTTTAATTGCATCTAAAAGCAATTAGTTCTGCAATAGTTCTGCAATAAAATTTTAAAAAAATTAGTTTTTTTGTAAAAAAAAAAAGAAAATGCGCTGTGTCACACAGTGTTTTCTAAATGGAACATACTCTATATGTCAGCTGTCAGAATAGTAACTTCTGATTAGCTGTTAAATCCAACGCGAACCATAGTTAAATTGTTTTATAGAAAAAATTTATTAATTGATATAATTTCTTATGAAGTATACATTTTAATTCATAAAATAAGTGTTTCTACTAATAATTTAACATTATGATAAATTTTAAAAAAATTTTTAGATGTACTACTCAATTTGACTGGGCATACATCTTTAAACGTTTACCGTTATTTATTTTCGTTTAATTTGGAAGACTGATTATCAAAGAGATAATTTAAAAAATTTTGGTTTCAAGTTTTATTCATCGTCAAAGCTTAACTACGCAATCTTACTTCATTTTCTCCAAAGTACTTTAAAAACGAATGAAATTGGAAGAAACAATTGTATTGAGAATATAGGTATGATGATTTGGTGTTTAGCTTTATAATTTTCGTATCTAAATTCACATTTTATATGGTCAAACGATTTTGAAGTAAGAGACCTTCCATCATTTGCGCAGGTGGAGTGGATAAAATAAATCAACTCACTGGCTTACAGTTCATAAGACACATGTATTTGATAGATATCAACCTTATCTTCAAAATGACAGATTGATCCATTTTAAAATGCATTTCTGCACATTTCTCAATTTATTTTCGGCCAGGTCTAGGAGCTCTAACTAGTATAAAGTACCTAGCACGCCAGTACTAAAAATATGTTAGCATTAATTTTTAAGTGGTAGACTTTTTAGTAGTTGGTGGTATAAATTTAACCAAAGAAGAATTTTGAAAATCCATCGAATTTGAGTGGAATTCGAGGTATAAACGTGATTGCAAATGGACTATTTATTTTACAAGTTTTTAGTTATATTTGACGGTGTGTACTGTGAATGTCTATCTTTTAAATGTTTTGGTATTTGAAGTTCAACCATTTTTGATTCACGGAAAATATGCTTCTTTGAATATAAATATTTTTTTCTTTACGAAAATAAGACAAATAAAATCAATATATGGTATTTACAGTTTATCTTTCTCTCTTTCTTACTCTTTCTGTATATTATATTCACTGTATTATATGTATACTGACATTCTAGTACATTATGCGAGGTTTCAGCTCCGTGTGGCTCTGTGGCTCTAGAAAATTGCAATCAATCAAGTAAAGCGGTTGCCAGAAGAAAGTAAAATAAAAAATTACAAATGTATACAAGCACGAGTGTAGTAGTTAGTAGTCGATGGGAGCTAGAGGGGGACACGAGTAGGAAGTACATATGTATTTGTGTATGTATTACATATAATATACTTGGATGTGTGTCAACATGTCGCACATTTTAGTGCAATAAAATAATATTTACGTATTAAAATATTGTTAATTTGCAGAATGTATAGTATGGACTCGGAATCAGCATCAAAGTGAAATTTTTTTTCATAAAATGGTAAAGTTCGTTCTATGTCACAAAAGTATGCTTTTTTTAAAGCCTTATGTTTTTGAAGATACATTGACCATAGATACTGAAATTAGCTTTAACTTACGGAAATATGTTCTAGTCTCACTATCAGATGTAAGAACCTTATTATACTGGTTCAACTTTGTTGTTGGCAAACGATTTTATCAAAAATTTATTTTCAATAATCGAGAAAAGGTCTCCTAATATAAGATGCTGGAGTAAATAAAAATAAATAATATTCTTTATTTTTTTATTTATCTTTTATTAACTTCCCATAGGAAGTTATTGTAATGGGTCCGATTTTACGAATCGCTAATTTTGATATATCTCCACGTTTCAAGGTCACTAGAATCCGAATCCATCGTTTTTAACGTGATGTCTGTGTGTGCGTTCGTTAGTTCGTTCGTTCGTGAATTTTTTTTCGTCTCGCATATCTCGAGAACAAATGATGATATCAACTCCGGACTAATTTCATTAGATGTGTAATAAAAAAATGAAGACCGGATAAAGTTTTCAGCAAATTCGGATTAGCGGTTTGTTTTTTGTGGTAAAAAAACGGAATTAACTTTATTAAGGTAACATAGATTATATGATTACTGTTTCCTATTTAAGAATTTTTTGAAAAATGAATCAAATTAAACTTAAGAGGAGATTGATAAATACCCCTGTCGCAGCATCTGAATAACATAGCGAATTTCCAAATTTTGGGAACTGACGGATCTCGTCTAAGACCTGTATCCATTTAAAATAGTTAAGCTTTCTAACAGTGAAACAATTTTCAAAATCAGTTCAGTAGTCAATTTTTGGCGCTTTTGGGTTCTCAGGACTAACGAATCTCATATAGTGTAGCATATATCCATTTAACAACATATTATTACATTACATAACTATAGTTTTCGATTTTTTTTTCTAGGTATGCAAATATAATATATAAATTATATTTTCTCTCTAAAGGAGAACATCATACGAAATTTTCTTTCCATAACGTACTCTTAAAAAATCAGACTAATTTTAATTTAAAAAGATGAGGCAGAACTATTGTTATTATAACACATACATACATATTGAATAACTAGCACTTATTTTATCTAGAAAAGAATTGCTAAAACGATGAAATATTTACTGTAAAAAAATTCAGCATATTTCTTAATTTTTCTTAAAAGCTAGTTCACTTAGTACAATATTTTAAAAGCTTATTTTTTACGCCTTTTTGATGGTGTCAAAAAAAATTTTAAAAAAATTAATTTTGAATTCTAGCCAAGTTTTCTAAAAAAACCACTAAAAATGGCGAAAAATGGCGAAAAATGGCCAAAAAACCTACTTCTGGGCATCCGACGTGTCTGGCTAACGAACTTAGCCGGATTTCAGCACGCATACCAAATTTCATAAACATTAAACGTTTCGTTCGAGAGTTATCGTGTACACACATGAATACATATACATATATATATATATATATATATATATATATATATATATATATATATATATATATATATATATATATAAATTTAGTGAAGTAGATTTTCTGGTTCTAGAGGCTCCAAAACAAATTTCTACCCGGGCTTAGGTAGAAAGTCCCGGACTTAGGTTTTACCATAAAAGCTGCTGTAATAGCTGAATTTCCAGAATATAAATTCGCTAAAAAGAAAAGTAATCAATTTTTTTTTCATAATTATGTTCTTTAAGAAATATTCTTCTAAAAATTATTAAAAAAAAAAGAATCAAAAATCAAAAAGTTATGGGCACTTTAGTGCGCGCACTTTTCTATAATTCATTAACGTTATACCTAAAACATTAAAAGTTTTTTTCTGGGAACTATGTTTTTCGACATGGTTTCGCGTGTATGTCGAAGAGTATTTGATGTATCGACATAAATAAAAGTGCATATTATTCCTCGATACCGTCACTTTGACAGGGACTAGGATCTTTTGGTTCCGTGATATATTTTCAAATTGACGGCTGTTTATAGTTGAGAAAAACGGTGATTTTTGACGACTTATTTTCAAAATGCGATTTCTTGCTGGTTTTTTATTTTGTTTTTCTTTCTTACCCTGAAAAGTGAATAGATGTGGCTTCTATGCAACATAGTACTGGTTACTGTATAACGTGGTGTTCAGATAACATGACGTATGACGATAAAATTAGTTTGAAAAATTTGGTTCACATTGCTATGTTCAAAAGTAATCGGAACTATACCAGTATATCTCCAGCTATTACATAATGTAGTAGATACTTTTTTGCGAATTTCCAGAATGGAAATTCAGCTATTACAGTAGGTCTCATGACGCGACTTAAGCCCGGCACTATGGCAGAAATTTGTTTTGAGGTCCCTAGAAACCGAAAATAATAGTCACTAAAATTTATATATATATATATATATATATATATATATATATATATATATATTTATGTATCAGCCCGATAACTCTCGAACGAAATGACCTAGGTTTACGAAATTTGGTGAGAACGTTGGAAGTCCCAAACCCTTGGGTGAGTTCGTCATCCAGACACGTCGGATGCCAGGAACATGGTTTTTGTTCTTGCAAAAAATTAGTTTTTTGCCAAAATTTCCACTTATTTAAAAAAAAAAGTTTTTACACGAAAATTTTGATTTCACGAAAACAATTTGGCGGAATGAGGCGGAAGAATCACATAAAGAAGGTCTTTTTTATTTACAATTACTCTATCTATATCAACTAGTTTCCGAGAAAAACGTACTTTTGTAAATGGAAATTCGCTATGTTATGCGGGATGCTGCGACAGGGGGTATGTTCAATATAGTAATGAGTTCCATGTGACATAGTACAGGCTACTATGTTCATAAATATACATAGTACTCATATCTATGTTTAAATTATACACATTACTATAAAATATGGAGTATTTTACCCAATAAAATAGTAACGCCAATGATAACGTTATAAATTGTACTTTCATAATTTGGCTTTTTCGCATGTAGAAAACAAGAAGTATTATTTTATTTTAATCTATAAGGACTTTTCTAAAATAGGAATATAGTGTAAATTTTGTGAAAATCATATTCAACACTTTTGAAAAACTAAAATTCATTTCGTGAGTATTTAAATAGTATTTTACAATATAAGTTCGGTAAGTTGCTTTTACTGATCGAGAAAATGTTGCGAAAACGAGACCCGCAGGGTTGAGTTTTTGCATTTTTCGAGATCAGTAAAAGCACTCAACACATCGTGTATTGTATAATGTTTTATGCACGTTCAATTTAAAATATTTAAAGAATAAATTAAATAAATAAAAAATATACTTCACATAACATACGTGAAATTTAAATGTAAATATTTAACACACAAAATTCTATGAATAAATATTATAAAATTTTATAGCAACTACTAATCTTTGTAGTGACAATTGACAATTATATTTGTAATTAATAAAAGTTGCATGTTGAAAAAGCTTACATTGATGAGTTTGAGGCACAATTTCGTAACTAGTGTTGTAATCAGTACTGTCCAAAACATCACAAATAACCTGAAAACACCACTACACTTATTAAATGCTTATGTTTAAAGATTTGTAATAAAATTTTGTGAAGCTTAAACTCAAAACTGGCAAATCACTCATTGTCTGATTAGAAAAATATTGACTTGTCATAAATTAATGATACAATATATACAGTCATACTTACACTGATCTCGACGAATGCTATAGTGAATGAATAAATGCTTTAAACAAATGATTGACATTGTTGCCTCACTTCACTGTATTTGGCTAAAAGCCGGTAACAGTAAATTTTTTAAATTTTAATTCTATTCTTTTCTCTAATTTTCTTTTACTATCATTACCATACAAGGAAATAACATATTTAAAAAAAATAATAGCATGCTTGCTGATTAGTGAATCTTTCTTATTCGTTAAGGTTCCATATACTATGTAGCATGGTAATCACAACAAGGAACATGGATCTGGCAACTATGTTAATGGTTGGGAGTTCTATGTTGTATAGTAATCGTCATCGTGTTATAGAGTGAATATTTCTATGTAGTCTGGTTGCTTATTGTATATTTTAAATAAATCAGTACTATATTACATAGATATTGCGACTATAAAAAATAGTAAAATTTATCATAGTTATAAAGTTAATTTGCTAATAATTTATAACGGATACAATTATGTAAACATGCTATGAGTACTATGCTCACTAGTTGAGATACTCATAATATTTGATATTTTGATTGAACTATGCTACATAGTACCTAAATCTATGTACATATGAAATTTTACTATTTTCCATGGTAAATCCTTCTACATATTATAGCTGCGACCAAACTACTATGTAACATAGTAGCCTGAACTATGTACTTTTTTCAGGGTAGATCCTAGTTAGTGCCACAACTGTATAATATGTATATTTGCAGAAAATTCTTCACTTGTTGATTTTAGTTCACTGGAGATTTCACGACTCGCGGAACCAGCTCATTTTTAAATTAAATTTTTTTTTTAACTTCAAGGCATGTAGAAATAATATTGTATATTTAGTTGTTGAATAAAATATTTATTTGTATTGTATAACTAAAAAAATAAAAATAAAAAACGTCGATTTTAGATATTTTTTTTCTTTTTTGGCAAATCTCTCCGTAAAGAAAGATATACCTACGTTAGTTTTCATATTTGAACATTAAATTCATACATAATTGGTATACTCTATATTTTAAATAACTTATTCTTTCTATAAATTTTTAAATTGTTTGTCTAAACTTTTCTCGCGAGTCGCGGTTCATCTGTATTAGTGAAAATTGGAATAAAATTTGCTAAGTAGTTATAGAAATTCGAGAAGGCAGACAAATGGGATGCGCGATTTTGTTTTGTAGTGGTGTTAACAATATCGATCTTAGTTACTATCAGTTACCATCATAATACTTTCCTAGTAATCAAAAAAATCAAATAAAGTCTACATTATAATAGAATTACCCTGTTTTCATTATATTACTTCCATCCACTAAAAAAAAAATATACCAATTTTTTTTATATTCATTAATGGACCGAGTAACGGGATATTAAATTTTCATTCCCTACGTTGCGTGTTGTACGGTCGGCGTACACAGGTAATTTTAATAATATAGAAGAGCATCAAAATAATTTAATTGGTGTTAATGGAACACTCTCAGCTTTATTCAAATTAATGTTTCTGATGAACCGACACACGGAGAGTCGTTTTTAAACATAACAATGAAGAAAAAATTTTAAATGTATAAAATATAAAATAGTGTGTGTGTATCAGGTGAATTTATACAGACTAATTAGAATTTAATAATATTTAAAGTAACATTAGCATTTTCGTATTTATAATACATACGTATATAATATGTAGTTTTTTATATGCTAGACATTCATATACCTAGATGAGTTCTTAGTGTTTTTATTTCTCTTTTAATTCCTCGCAAAAAGTCTTAGAACACGGAGCAGCCAGTGTGTCCGTAATTCTCGTACATCCCTCTTCCTCTAGCAACCTCCGCCCCCTAGCTATGAGTTGAGGTATATCACCAAAACTTGGTCGACATATGTAAAATACATAAATTTCGCTTTCTAGTGGCCAGAATTGGACAGGTCCGTGGAGAGAAATGGCGGGCCTCGAGGAATAAAGCACATTTTTTATATTTCTCCTTCCAAAAATAAGTGACGAGCAATAAAAAGTTCGTTTTATTTTTTCCCGGGCACCTACTAACGGCTACGGGCCCCCTCTTTCAGCTCGGGCGTCGGGGCTGTAACTCCGGTTACCCCATCCTCTCGTCGGGGCTGAAATCAGATTGCGACATCAGATTCTCTTATACTTCGATTGGTTATTTTACTCTAATCAAACATAGCTATGAGATCTTATTCAAATTTAGATAATCTAAAAAGAAAACAGCAATTTATTTTCTGAAAATAGAGTTATTTTTCTTAGTTACAAAATACCTACTACTGTTTAGGAAATGTGACGTACTGATAGGTGAACGTTTCCGCGCAAATTTTGAGAAAAAAATAAATATTAAATTAATTTTTTCTAGCAATTTGAGAAAAAATCTTAAATCAAATAGGTACTCTGTGTCTACGTTATTATATTTACCACAATTTATAATTATTTGGCACCCCTAAAAAATTATAAAAAAATAGTAAACAATTTTGCTTTTAACAAAATAATCTTGAGAATTTAATTAATGTGTATCAAGTCCCATAAGAATATTGAATTTTTTTCACTTTTACAGAGAAAAAAATGGTACAAAACATTTCATTGGTCATTTCATTGTACGTAAACGCGATAAAAACGAAACAAAAATTCGTATTGGTAAATTTAACTGATTTCAGAACGACAGTAACAATGTATTACAAAATTTGAATTATACTAATTTATTTTATTCGTTAAATTGTCTTACTATAGTACACTTGAGTTTTACATTTTTTTCTGAATATATTTGTTTTTTCTACAACTCAAATTTCTTGCCTAAAAGCAATTTAACTCGAAGGACTGTCAACTAACAAAAACGCTTCAGCTTCGCTGTTGCGTTTTTGTTATTTGACAGTTCTTCTCGTTAAATTGCTAGGCAACAAATTTTCGTTAGACAAACCCAAATTTATTCGAAAAAATACAAATCTCTCGTGTAATAATAATTGAAAATTTTATATTTTATTCACGCAAATCGTATAATTTTTGTATGATCCTAATTGAATGCGATTTAAAATTCGTGATGGAAAAAAGTCTATATTTAAATAAATACTTCTTCAGTTTCACATTATCCAATTCCCTCAAAAAGGTTTTTTTTATATATATAAACATGATATTTGGATAAGATTATCCTATGTTCACAAGCCAAACATGCATTTATATGAAAATTGTCGATCAAGTTAGGTTGGAGAGTGATAAGGATTACCATATGATTATCAGTGTCGACTATGTTATTAAGCTGTTTGATTTTCCTTTCTGCTTGGAAAAATTTTCTTTAAAAATAATATCTACAAAAAAAAAAAAAGAAATAAATAAATAAATAAAAGTATTTTTTTTCTTGGTGTTTGGTTACAGCTTGTGTACTCTGGCGTTGGATTACGTAATTCGATATGCATAATTGTTTTTGTGGTTATTTAATTTGGTAATTGATACGGTAGCTAATTAGTTATAATCTAATAGCTATAATAACTTCTCGATGTTGATACGAAGTGAATATACTTCAAGCTAAATTATGATTATGTTACATTGAAGTATCTCTTATATTGTTATTCTCGTATTTATACAAAATGCAAATGATTTATATGGTTGGAATGCAAAAATGAAATTTTCTCATTTATCAAAGTTTTTATAATTTTTACTATCCTTTTTCAATATATTAGGTAATAGATCTTGTAAGAGATAGCTATATTACAAGCTTGTCTGCTGTGCTGTCTTACGTGCATTCCTATCGCATGAAATCATTTTCATTTGGTAAAAATATTTCTATATAATATATTACATCTATTTGTGAATCACTGTAATGTCAATTTGTGATAATATTATACCTTAATCATTTAAGTCAAAAAAAGGTGTCAATCTTGAAATGAAACGGAATAAGCTGGATTTTCGTATACACCTTTATTTTGGCATCCTAAATGTTTTCTGAAAATTCTCATAAGATCACGTGTGAGCGTCTTTAGATATTGAAGGTCAAAGGTCGCGAAAATTAGTTTTTCGGAAATATCTCGCTTCCTTTGTTTCAAATCGTTTTTGCATTTATTAGTAATCTTCATAATCTTTGTTAAACATGCTATAACATGTTCAGTGTGTTATTTCGAAAAAAAAAAAAAAAAATTAACAAATCGAGAAAAAATTGATGAAATTCGACGATAACAAATAACAAGGCCAAGAGCATGTTATTTGTTAAGTTGAAATTGAGAACTGGTATAAAACTATAAAATAACTGTATCCTGTAATAATTAACACAGTTTTTTTTCTTTTTTGTTTTGACCGCTACCCAAAGTGATGAGGATTACAGGATTTGTGTAAAAAGTAAAGTAAAATTTTTTCAGCAAATTCCATAAGAGAAATTTATTTTGTTGTTCAATATATTTCGGCACAGTTGACGCCATTTTCAAGAACATACATCATGATCACTTTGGGTAGTGGTCAAAACGAAAAAGAAAATTATTCTTCAACCCAAAAAAGAAAAATCATCAATTAACACAGTTGTAAATAGGTCGTTCATGATTTTGATCTATTTCGAAGAATAACATAAATAACATTTAACGAGCTTAACAAATTTAACAAAGATTATGAAGACTACTGTTATAAAAGTTATAAAGCATAAAATTCTCTACAAATTTTGTTTCAAACATTTTTCGATGCGTCAAACATTTTTCGATGCGTCATCAAATTAACAGAAAGAAAGAAGAAGAAAGATTAGTAGAAAGTGATCCTTCCAAGAAGAAACCGGTCTCATAGATACAATAGAACATCTGCCGCAACTTGTTATAAATAGAAAAGGTCGTCCAGTAGGGGTCCGTATTTCCAGGTAAAATCTTTATAACGACACCCGGGTCCATGAGTTTTCGGGACCAAGAAGAGAGACTTTTGAGGGAACATTTAGGATGCCAAAATAAAGGTGTGTACGAAAATCCAGCTTATTCTGTTTCATTCCGAGGTTAAACCCTTAAATTTCTAAGGGTTAACACACTATTATCTAAGTTTTTCGGTCTTGTATTATGTGTAGGCATTACTTTATACAGATGTGCCGTGACTATTTGGACCCGATTTCGTCGGGTGAGTGAAGAAAGGGAGGAGGTAAAGCAACCATACATAACATAGAAAGTAATGTCTTACAGAATTGCTTGTACACTTGCACATAAAGTTAATATATTTTCCAATTACATTTATAAATATAACTTTAATTACAAAAGCAAAAGGCTAAAAATCAATTTTATCTAACTGATGAATAACCCCCAACAACATACACCAAACATTGTATCTGTGATTATCAATCGGTGGTCCAGCTGTACATATTATCAATAACATATTATGTATTACCAATGACAAGCTGAAATTCTGATTTTGAAGTTAAATCAAATTCTTATTTACTAATTTAGTATGAAATAATATTATTTTTATGAAATGTTCTCATCTTTCTCATTTTCATTTTTAGAATATTTGAACAAAGATTATATTTAACATGTTTATCATAAGTTTTTTCAACTTTTGTTAAATTTCTTCAAAAACAGGATAATAAATTGTTTTATTACCCAACCACTTTCTACAATTTATTTCTGGGCTTTTTTGAAAAATTTTATTGCATAGTTTATTTACCTAAAATTCTTAGATATGAAATAATTAAAATTTGTCTCCCCTGCGGTGTCGGTGCTTTTATATCAGTTTATGGAATTATCCTAAAATAATTTGAATTTTAAAAACAACTCCATTAGAAATTTTTCTGCTAAAAACTACAATTTAGTTACTGCGTAATATTCAGTGCGTTCGTACAGAGTTTAGTTTTTAGTAACAATACAGAATATAGGAAATAGTAAATCAACAAATAAGTAATCTATTTTTTTCGTTTTTTTTTTCGTACTTCTATTCACAATTGTTTGGTGGTCACTGGAATCTAACTGTGGCAACTATATAAATATAAAAAAAGACAAACTGAAAAAATAGGATAGATCAAAGTATAGAGATAAGATATCGGGTTCTTTTTGTCACGGCAGATCTGTACAGGAGTTTATAGACGGGTGCAATAGTTGGTCCATATTGATAACGTAAGTGGTAGATATATAAATATAGAATTATTAGAAAATTATACTGTAAATTTTCGATATTTATGTTTAAGTATTGACTGGATAGCGCAAAAGTTCTTGGACAGATTTCTGTTCCATAGACAATATTGGTCAACATCTCGAATTTTCACGATATTCTTCATGGGAGTCAAGATATCAAAGGTGAAAATAGATTTATTACAGACGTGCTGTGACTAATAGAACCAAATTTCGTTGGGTGAGTGACGGAAGGGGAAAGATAAAACAACCATACATAACACATAAAATAATATCTTATAAATTTACCTGCATATTTACGAATATAGTTGATGTATTTTTCAATAACATTTATGTATATGAACATAGCTAAATTATAATAAAAAAAAAACTAAATACCAATTTTTATTGAAAGATGGTTTTAATGTTTGTTGTAAAAAATATTTTCTTACCTCTGATTATACCTTTTTAATTTTTTTCTTTATAATTTTATAGTAGCTGGGTTAGGTTGAGTTTGTTTATAATTTGTTGAGTTTGATTAGTTTAGATTAGGTTAGGTTAAGTTTCTTTATAATTTACATGTGGAAATTGAAAACCGAATTAGCGCATAAGGAGACTTTTTTTTGCTCGTCGCATTTTCAGATTTTAGTTATTAAATAAATAAGAAAAAGTATGGACAGATTAAAGTATGATCATAAGGTTTATCACAGCAGATCTGCAAGGATATTTATTTAGCTTTAAATAAAAAGCTAAAAAACGAAAAGCAAATGATTACTATGGTTACTTCAAACCAATATTTAGTAGGTACTATAAATATCGAATTCCAAATTTTTACGAAAATTTTATTTTAGGAAAGTATATTTAATGAGAGCGTATTTGTGTACGGGGAAGTCTGAAAGTGTGAAATTTAATAGTTATTTGTGTATTAAGAACGCAAAATGGTACATTGCCGCTCGATTGAGAATGTTGACGCGCGACGCCACCAGGCGGAGCGCGTTATTCTCATGAGAGCGGCAATGTCATTTTGTGCTCGAATTACACACAAAATTTTTTCTACAATCTTATAAAATGTATTTTTTATTTAAAACATACTTAAAAAAATAATAATGGATGTTAATATTTACTTTAATGTTACAGTTTTTGCAGCTTCAGAAATATCTGGAGGCATGCACTTGGGAAATCACTGTCACTATTACATACGTATATTTCTGTCATATATGTATAGATTTTTTAAAATTTTTTATTGTTATTATTTATTAATTATAGTTATTTATTATTTTTAATTAATATTTTGTAGTTATTTTGAAATTTAATAAAATTAATATTTCACTTGATTACAATAAAACTAATAATTTTAGAATCTGTTTATTTGTTTCCATAGAAAATATAAACAACGCCTACCCGATTTGTAATTAAATATATGTACGTTGAGCGAGCGACAGAATATTACTTTTCCGCTTTAAAGTGGAAAAGTAATACTTTGTTGCTCGGCAACTAGAGTCTTCGGCAAATACATGTTTTGTGCTCTCTTCACAGAGCACAAAAGTCTACTTTTCACTACCATTGTAGAAATCGTTTGGTTAGCGGAGCGAAGCACTATATGGAATTTATTTTTTTATAGAATTTCGGATTGTTTAACGCCTGAAACAAAGTACTATTAGAAATCAATTTTGTGATGAATTTTTTTTTTAAAGTAATTTGACTGCCAATTAACAAATTATTCATTCTAGGGCACAGTTAGTCTGTCATAAAAATTTAGATATTTCTTTTGCGGATGTGATCTACATCCTTAAAATAAACTCTTAGTTCATCATTCAAGTAAGAATTTTTACAGAAAATAATTTTTAATAATGATTGGACAAGTTTCCTACATGCAAAAAAAGTTACAAAAGGATTCGTTAAATTGCTTGTTCTATATATAACGTATCGAAATCTTTTTTTTAAAAAATAGTGAAACTCTTTGGTATTTTTTTTTTAAATACTTAACCCAATTGATTTTATTTATTTATACATACGCTTGCTTTTAATTTTAAATAATATTGTTGAAGAGCAAATATTAAAAATTGCTTCCAGCAGATTTATGAAATAGAAGAAGAAATTTCTTTGTTGTATACGAAAGAGTTATAAATTACAATATCAGACGAGAACAATGAATGGGAACATATAATAAATAAGTGTGTGAGTAGAGTACATAGTATGAGTACTGTGTTGTGTGTATGAGATCAAAATATTGAAAAAGTCTAAATACGGTTAATTTAAGGTCAAAAAGAAGCTACTTTCTCCTTCCATGCATTTGTTCAATACATATTTGTACTGGTCTCATGTTTACACATAAAAGATCTTTCTATTGTGGATTCTTTTAACATTTTTAAATAATGATAATTATAGTTATTAGTAGGTTTTTGATTAACTTCAAAAAATATTTGATTTATCTATGTAATAAAGTCTGCATAGATTAGGGCTGTCATCCGTCTAGGTTTCCTTGGCGACTTCTGGGCGGAATTTTTCGATACAGTCCAGGTTTTAAAACTTGAAATGTATGCGCGGCTGGATGTTTCGCGAATGCCCACAAAAAAAGTCGCGAATAGATGGCAGCCTTAGAAAAGACAGGTCATTTTGGAACACTTCCAGGTAAATAAGTCTTAGAGTAATTCTCAAAAATCGGTTGAATTTCAATAAGAATAACAGAAAGGCTTACTTTTAAAAAATAACATGATGTGATAGATTCAATACAGAAATATTGTTGAAATCGTTTTAATTGTTTATGATGTAAGACATTAAAACAATAACTGAAACTAAATTTTTCGTTGTATAGTTTTCAGCGCTCCTACCTTTATATAGTCCTTTTAGTAAAGCTCGAAAGTACTTAACGAATATCAGACCATATTTCGTGGTATAATGAGAGTAATAAATTAAACTAATTTTTTCTGTGAAATTTTTAGTGCTTCTACCATCACACTATCAACCGTAAAAGATTTATTGATATCTCATTAAATTTACTAGCTCTTGAAAGTAGGTTACGAATTGAAGCGATATTCTGTGGTAGAATTTCGAAAAATTAAAAATTTTTACCGAGCAGTTTGCTGCATTTTTACCATGATATTGAAAAACTTTTAGTAGTTCTTGAAAATATTTCCAAGTTTAAGATATTTTCTGAACTACATCTTTCTTTAAAAATTTGCATTTCTTCACATAAATATTAATATACCTATAATATAATTTCCGTGGATTACTTATTTCTCTCTGGGGAATAAAAAAAATATTTGTTTTCATCTCTTTTACTCGTATGCATAATTTACCCAGCCAGCCGTAAACATAATCTCAACTTGATCTTGCCATAGCTAAGAACAAAACAAGTAAGTCAAGGACGTTCTAGATTCAAGAACATCCTACGCAATGAACTCAATTAAGACCTCACATATTCACGGTTTTACGGGTGATTGAACGCATAATATAAAATACACTTATATACACAATAAAATTGAAAAATCACCAACACAAACAATCAATAAAAACACATTTAAAAATCTTACCAAAAATTTATTAGGTGACATTGTTACTAAAACACCAAACACTAAAAGTTATTAAAAGACACACACTTAAAAAATTTATATATCCATCCAACAATGAGATTACACTAACAATTAAAAATGTCACGCAGTTTAATCCACCAAAGGAACACTATTTTTTTAAAAGATTGTGTAAAACAAAAAACTGTCAATCGTCTTCCTTAAATTAAAATCATTTTAAAATGTTTTAAAACAATTGAACGTTTATTGCGTGAGGTAGTACACTTTCATTCAAAAAATTGAAAACCACAAATATTTAAATTAAAGTGTGTTAATAAAGTGAGACTATAATCGTTTTAATTTCATTATTATAATTGTATGAGTAAAAATACTTTTTTTTGATAGGTATATCTTCATTCATTAGACATCGTTGATCAAATGATCACAGATGTTGTATGTATGGTACGTTTTATACACCTACTGACCCATTTCATATGTCTTTTGATTATATTTATTTGTTGATGTTTCTTCAAAAATTATACCTAGGTAAGATATAAACGTGTGTATGCTTACCATCATCTACTTCTTCAGTGTCTTCTTCGTTCTTCGGTCCCCTCTTTTCGTCTTTCTGTTTCGTTTTTTCTTTTCGTATTATTCTATTTCAATTGTTGTTACCTATAGCTTGCTTGATTCGTTTTTAGCGAGTTTACATGAATGTGTACGTATATGTATGTGTAATCAGAATGTATTATTTTGTCTTTTATGTACATATCTCGTACCTGTACATGGAAGTATTACAGGTGCTCTTCTTCAGTTTATTATTTAGCAGAAAATGTTTCTTCATTTTCAATCATTTCTCCGATTCTTTGTATTGCGTAAAATTATAGATGTTCGTGCGTACCATTTGAAAATTAAATATGAAATACAGTAGGTGAAAATGCTACAGGATGTGCTATTTTTATAAAAATTTGACTTCTACAAGTAAAAAAATTCATTATTGTCTTTTTTTTCTTATAGTCCAGAAATTTTGCTTTTCAAAGCAGATATCCAAAAGGGGGTAAAAAATAGTATTATGTGCAATAAGGGCGGGAAATTGTCGATTGCTCACGAGAACTCACTACGATCGTGCGCTCATTCGCTCGAGTGGGGAATCGACAATCCCGCACGAGTTGTGCATACTATTTTTTATTACGAATTTCACATACTTTTTTCTATTATTATTACTAATTTTTATTACTTTTTAAAATAATATTTTTGAGTGTTCGTCTTTTTTTTTCTGGATTGAATATTGTTTAAATTACTTTGTTGGTGGTTTCTATAGAAATAATTATAAAATATTTATTAAATGGAAAATCAAGAGGCGGCTTCACGTGTTTTGATTAAATTTTTCGTGCTTTATTGTCAATTTGCGTGCAGAAAGTATACTTTCCGCACGCAAAAAAGTATGTGAGAAGAGTATAGTGGGCAAACAGCTATTTTGCGTACAAAAATGTGTGCGCCAAGTTAGTACTTCTCCCGCATGAGTAATAAAAAATATATTTTCGAAATATTTCTCCAACTGTAGGACTATATTTCCAATTCTAAAAATTCAAACCCATATTAAAAGCTGACTTACTAAAAAATGAAGCTTCTTTTCGAGAATCTTTTTTTTTTTTTGGTTTTCAAGGGTTTACTTTATTTTTTGATAAGTCAGCCGTAAGTCGTTTTAAGTTTTAACTTGTTGGCAGTTTTATTAAAAATCCAAAAGCATACAAAACTAACAAGAGCATACAGAATCAATTACGAGGAAGGTTTTTTAGAACATGCTTGGATTTTGGGCGTAAATATGTCCAAAATTCTTTATTTTTAAATAATATTTTCAAATTATTTTGGGAATGCACCATCTTTTATTATTATTTTACCTTCCTTATCACCTAGAAAAATCTTGAGCCGTTAAACCATGGTGGATGGGATAATTCAAGTAAAAAAGAAAATCTTGTAATGTGTTGTTTGCACCTTTTAGCGAATTTCCAGAATGGAAGCTCGCTATTACAGCCACTGTCATGACGCGACTTGAACCCGGGACCATGGCAGAAATTTGTTTTGAGGTCCCTAGAAACCGAAAATAATATTCACCAAAATTTATATATATATATATATATATATATATATATATGTATAGATGTATATATATATATATATATATATATATATATATATATATATATATATATATATATATATATATATATATGTGTCCGAAATTTGGTGAAAATGTTGGAAATCCCAAACCGTTGGACAAGTTCGTTAGCCAGACACGTCGGATGCCAGGAACATGGTGTTTGTTCTTGCAAAAAATTAGTTTTTTGCCAAAATTTCCACTTATTCAAAAATTTTTGTGAAATTTTTTTACACCATTTAAAAGAGGAGAAAAAATTACATAAAAAAGGTCCTTAAATTATTTTTCTATGTCAACTAGTTTCCGAGAAAAACTATGTTGTTTAGACTGTGATACTTTTATCGTAAAAAGTGTGAAGCTATTCACAATCTAAGCACATATTCGATACAATATGTATCGTACACCATTTGGATGTATACATACGATTTACATGTTAATTTTTAACATTGGATTCCTATAAGGAAAAAGTTATGTCACAACAGTGCTTTGAATAAACTAATAATACTAATTTAATATTATAACTACTACTGTTACTATCGCTTTAACAACAATAGTGCAGTAAAATAAAGAAATGAATGTCGCAATTTCCAAGCAATTCACTTTTACATAATAAATATTTGTGTCATCTGCTGTAAATTCAAAAAGGCATTTTTGTATTTTCTTGAAAATAAATATTAAAATAATAATACCCCTGTCGCAGCATCCTGCATAACATAGCGAATTTCCATTTACAAAAGTACGTTTTTCTCGGAAACTAGTTGATATAGATAATTGTAAATAAAAATACCCCTGTCGCAGCATCCTGCATAACATAGCGAATTTCCATTTACAAAAGTACGTTTTTCTCGGAAACTAGTTGATATAGAGTAATTGTAAATAAAAAAAACCTTCTTTATGTGAATTTTCCGCCTCATTCCGCCAAATCTTTTTCACGAAAAATGTCCAAAACACCGTAAACGTTTTCACGAAATTTCTTAAAAATAAGATGTTTCGTTCTTGAGTTATCGTGCGCACACATTTACATATATGTTTACTAAGTGTCCGCACGATAACTCAAGAACGAAACATCTTATTTTTAAGAAATTTCGTGAAAACGTTTACGGTGTTTTCGACATTTTTCGTGAAAAAGATTTGGCGGAATGAGGCGGAAAATTCACATAAAGAAGGTTTTTTTATTTACAATTACTCTATATCAACTAGTTTCCGAGAAAAACGTACTTTTGTAAATGGAAATTCGCTATGTTTTGCAGGATGCTGCGACAGGGGTATTTAAAATTTATTTTGATTCTCGATGTCGAAGAGTAATAACGGGGTGGGGTACTTGGATTAAAGCACTCCAGGATGCAGTAAATCTAGTTATGTCCCTGATCAAAATACTAGTTGAGAAATTGAGAGACTCCTAAATTAAAATCTTTATTTAAAACTGGTTACATATACATATCGTCGGGGATAGTACAAATACGCGTAACTAGCATTGGATAATTCCGCGTATCTGACAAATGTAGCCAATTGAAAAATTCGCAAGCAGTGAACGCAGGAACCTGATTAGCAGCTACCTCTTTGATAGATACTTTGTTCAACTAACGTAGAGCAAGAAATCGCCCAATAACAATACTGCAGATCTACTGCCGTCAAGTGGCGATTCCGCGTATGTGGTCAGGTCTAATGTAGATACGCACTCTTTACCTATGGTATATACGCGGATTTGCATTATCCCCGACGATATGATTAATGATCAGTGTTGTATTTTACGAAAGAATACGATACGGAAGATAAGAATACGAATTATTTGGCAATAAAGATATAATTATTTAATTAATAATCACAAAGTGTCATTAAACCAACAATCCTCTGTTCGACAGCCGCTCCAATCCGATAACCGAGGATTGTTAGTCTAGTGTAGAATTTTTTCAATCACTTTGTGATTATTAATTTACATTTGGATTTTGGTCATACTAACCAAATAAATTGAGTGCTTAAAGTTTCAGTTTAGCTGAACGATAAGTGAACATATGAATATTGCGTATGTTTAAATGCGGACAGAAGTTCGTCATACGTAGTAATGTTTCACAAACACTCGATAATATTTGAAATTGAAATATAGTAACTGTTTCTCGCATTGGAGAGAGTACCAATACACATAAGTGGTTGAATGGTTATTGGATTGGGGCGGCTATCGAACAGAGGATTGTTGGGCTAGTGGCAAGACACCTGGCTGGTTACCGGGAGATCCTGGGTTCAATTCCCAGCCGATCCAGTTTGATAATTTTTTCAATCACTTTGTAAGCATTAATTTACAATTGGATTTTGGTCATACTAACCAAATAAATTGAGTGCTTAAAGTTTCAGTTTAGCTGAACGATAAGTGAACATATGAATATTGCGTATGTTTAAATGCGGACAGAAGTTCGTCATATGTAGTAATGTTTCACAAGCACTCGATAATATTTGAAATTGAAATATAGTAACTGTTTCTCGCATTGGAGAGAGTACCAATACACATAAGTGGTTGAATGGTTATTGGATTGGGGCGGCTATCGAACAGAGGATTGTTGGGCTAGTGGCAAGACACCTGGCTGGTTACCGGGAGATCCTGGGTTCAATTCCCAGCCGATCCAGTTTGATAATTTTTTCAATCACTTTGTAAGCATTAATTTACATTTGGATTTTGGTCATACTAACCAAAGAAATCGAGTGCTTAAAGTTTCAGTTTACCTGAACGATAAGTAAACATATGAATTCTGCGTAGGTTTAAATGTGGACAAAAACTCGTCATATGTAGTAATGTTTCACAAGCACTCGATAATATTTGAAATTGAAATATAATTATTTGACAATAAAGATGATTTAAAGTTCTTTATATCTGATTTTTTCTCAAGCAAAGATTGTTCTTAGAAATTTACATATTGAATAACTCTTATCGGTCCATCAATTCAACTTCTGCTGGCATTATCGTTTAAAACTTCTTTCCACTTTTGAATAAGGGTGAGTATGGATAACTTATTGTCAGTTTAAAAGTGGATAATAGATGATAATGTGTAATTTTATTGGAGCTCAAAGTCTCATCTCGTTTAAACGAAACTTTACACTAAAGAAATTTTTTAATGTGTCTTTAGAAATCTCTTCTTTATTATATATTATGTACTTATCATAATAGTTATAACATGACACATAGTTGTTACATAAAACGACTAAAACTGCACGTTCTGCTGTCTTTCTGTTTGTCGTGTGTAATATGTCGTCTATTTGAAGTATAAATGTTGTCCTGTTCAATCCGCCAACACTTTCTATACCTCCTGTAACTCCTGGTGCACTTGTAAATTTTACGTAGAATATATAGCCATTGTCTTTGTGTATAGTATGTATCAACTTTGTCGTAGTTGTCTTTTCTGTATTCTCTTGTTAATATGCTCGTCGTACAGGCGGGACCGCGCGTTGGGGCAGTTGGTAGAGTTTAATATAGCCGTTGGTAATCGTTTATTAAACATGCAGCACCAAACGTAGTCATATTCTAGACAGGCAGGCTTTTCTCTTCTATGTAGTGTATGTGATGTAGTCCTGGGTAGTGCAGCGGACAGACTAGGGTATTATAACACGGATTTGTGTGCATTTTATGTTAATTTGTTAGTGGAATGACACGTTGAAGATTTTATTTATTCTCTAAGAGACTAACAGGATTTACAGATGAATTTTTTTTTTGGTGAAATATGATTATTATAATTTAACTGTTGTATTTTGTACAGCAACAATGCCCTGGATAAGTTCATGGTGCTCTAAAGAAGCGTCTTTCAACCATGGATTCGCGGAGATATTTTATCGGTTTCTAGAACATTAAGGGGAGGTTTACTCGAGAGTCCTTAAAAATTATGTATTTTTCTAGAATTTTTTTCTCAAGAACGGAAGTAAATACCAATTTCAAATTTTGTACACATATTTATTAAGTATTAAACTATACAAAAAAATTGTCCATTTTATAGATACTGCAGTGTGACGATCCGAAAATTCAATGCCTTGTTGGCGGATATCCTAGCGCCGGTAATAAACCACCAAAATCCAAAAACAAAAAAGATTTATAAAATATATGAAGAGTACCCGCACCTCTACCTATAATATCAATAAATTTCTGAAAGAAAAAAAAATGGCGGTTTGAACTTTTGATTACGATTTTTATCTTATTTTTCGCTCTTTAAAATTAAAAATAAAAAAAATATTAAAAGTGTATCGAACTTAGGTAGAGATATGGTATCGTTGCTTTGTCACTTTTCACAGCAAAATAACAGAAAAACACGAGTTAGGTAGAGATGCCGAAGAACTGAATTATCTTTAAAATAAAAAATTAAAAAAAAGGATCCATCGAATAGTTTTTGAGTTATCGTGTCCGCCAGTTCCAAAAATGTAGCTCCGAGATATTATAAAATATATATAAAGAAACGTATTTTCAAAATTTTATATTTAATACTCATTATTGCGTGAACTACGTTTTTTGATTTTTTTTTTTAGGAAGCTGGATTTGGTTAATGTGCAAGAATCTTGTTTTTAAATTATTTTCAGTAAAATCACTTTGGGAACATATTCTACACATAATTTGCTATCAATTTCGGCAAAAAAATCGATTTTTTTATCAAATCTTAAGTAAACCTTCCCTTAAATTACTTTCAGCAAAATCACTTTGGGAACATATTCTACACATAATTAGCTACCAATTTCTGCAAAAAAAAAAATCGATTTTTTTTAACGACTCTCAAGTAAACCTCCCCTTAACTGACAAAAATATGAAAATAAATAATTGAATAAAACTAATTTTTGTCATGTGTGTTACCGATCTTTGTGAAGTTATCCTTGATAAGTTCATGGTGCTCTAAAGAAGCGTTTCTCAAACATGGAACCTTGGAGATATTTTGCCGGTCTGTAGAATACTAACTGATAAAAATATTAAAATCGGTAAACGAATAAAACTAATAGAATAACTCTTCAATGTGGTGTATATGATATTATTAAAAAAGTCCATGCACCGACACATTTTAGACCAAAAAAATTCTTCATTAAGTGAATGCCAGAAGAACTTCGAGTATAAGTGAACAGTTTTGGTTCCGTATTTGTTTGTCCATCTATGTGTGTATAAAACGCACTTTAGAATTACAGTCAAATACACGTTATAAGACTGCCCTTATAAGACTATTCTCCTCAATCAGTAGTTGAAACTTCTCCCACTTAATTACTTTTTCGAGTTTTGTGCCAGATCACTCCTTCCTTATAAGACTATGCTGGAACTGTCAAAATTATAAACGGAATGCAACGATGAAATGAAATAGCTACGGAATACAGAAACGACCTTACTATCTCTGTGCTAGTAATACCAGCATGAACAAAAAAATCCCTACCACTTCTCTACACTATGTTGTGTAGGTGCACACTGTTTGTAGTTGTGTGTGTCTGATATTTGCATCTATGTAAGTGGTTACCTCACACACACAACTACATAATACGTACATGCGGACAGAGATCCATGCAGTGTAACTAACAATGATTTTTACAATACATAACAATTGACGTGCATAGGCTGACCGCCACCGAAAGAATGATCTGCTAAGGAGTAGAAGAGCTCTATCGGCCTCCTATTGTCCACATTTTTTTATATGTACGCTTAGGAATTGGAAATAGCCTTATAAGGAGTAGTCAAAATTAAGTGCACGGTAGTGGAGACACTCAAATTCCAAGAAAAATTTTCGCTAGGTGCCCTAGACTATTCTTATAACGGGCATTCGAGTGTATTAATGGATTTTAAAGAATTCTTTAGCATTATGCATATTTTTAGTAAATAATATTCTTATCTTAAATTTTTTCCTTTTTTTCTATCATTACCTAGGTAATTTGTTACTAAACGAAGATTTCCATAGACAAACTGAACGTGTCCGTAGTTTTATCTGGTACAGTATCCGATTTTACTACCAAAAGTACGAGTGAGGGTCTTTGTATTGCCATTTCTTAAAACTGCTTTCATTTCAAATATATACCATTAGCAACGTGATAACGAAAGGTACAAAATCTAAGAGAAGCATTTTAAACAAAATATTACTGATTAAAAAAATGGACAAAAGATGTTCTTAGCAAGCGTACAAACATATTACGATTATTGAGGAAGCTATGTGCCATACCTCTTTTACAATATTCTGCTATTTCTGTTGATGTTTGTACATTGTAGTGAAAAGTTTGTAAAATAAATTAAATTAGGTACTCAATTGAAAAAGTTTTGTTGTAGACACCATCGCCATTTATAATAATCATACTGTATATAAACCAAATAATACTGAAATTATAGTTGAATCGATTTTCATGTAGTATTTTTTTTCTTTATAAGACATCAATATAAATTTGCGGATACCGTGTAAATAGGTGCGCAAGTGTAATTGTGTAAGTAATGTAAGCAGATAAGGAAATGTATAGCTACTTGATGATGAAATTACAAGAAAATTATTATAAAATGATTTTAATAAAGGGTTATTTCACTTGCGAGTGCAGACAAATTATAGATTCCGTTTTATCATATGTATTTCATTTTTACTTTTTAATACGTTAAACGTGTATTATCTTTTAATAACCAAGTATAAAAATGTAAAAAAAATTATATGGTAAAAATAAGAGTATTTTTTTTTCTAAGTTTTGTAAAAGTCTAGAAAATAATATTGGCGACACATAACTATTGTAATGCGTAAGGGAAAAAAGATGTATATATATCAAATAGAATAAAAATTCCGGGATCAATTCCGGGTGTCAGCAATTCCTTTCGTTTTAAAATTTTACTGTGCCAATAATATAGTTGTGAGTGAGGGGTTATGCATAGAGTAAGTTAGTATAGAGTGAGGGGTTATGCAAAATATCTACGAGGGGAGGGGGTAGTCAGAGTCGAGCTACGTAGTTTTATTTAGATCAATTAAACAAATATGAATTTGAATGTGAAAATTCATGAATAATCTTGAATTACTTATGAGGTATTCCTCAAGCGAATTATGCAACCATGTGGTCACACAGTCTATATTAAAATTCTTACTGTCAGGGGACGTGCTTTTTGAGGAAATATTCTGCTAAACTTCAAAAAAGTGCTTTAATTTTCATATTTTATAATAAAAAGGTTATTATTTTAATTGAATGTTTTTTGAAATTGTGTAGTAAGGAACAAACTACGTTCTACTATGAGGGAGTGGGGTAGGGTCAAGGCAAAAGTCATCAGTAGTCTACATGGAGGGAGAAAGGAGTTCAAAATTGGCCAAAATACATAGAACTACATATATAGTTTATGGACCATAGATATATGTATAAAGATTCCAATTTTCTATTTCAAAACTACTGTACCCGTTGTCGCCGGCAAATGACGTGTACACCGCTACCCCTATCAAACGATTATGATTTATGATATATACAACAAAAGCCATCATTGTATCTACACAAATATGCGAATGTGTTAGTGTAATATTGTGATGAATGACTGCGCAGCTTGCATATATATAGTACTAGCTGCTGCCCGCGGTTTCTCCCGCGTAAAATTATCTGAATTATGGGTTAAATTATTAAGTAAAATTTAAACTAGATACTCGGAAACACTGTGCAAAATCACTTATTTATTCTACCTGACAGCACTCTTCAAACGACCCTAAAGTAACCATCTTCATATTTCAATAGCATTGCCAATTTCTGCACCGTCATGTAGATACCAATCGTTTTAGGAGTATTACTATTTTAGGCCATTCTTAGGGCACCAAGACCCTAGAAGACAGTTTTAACTTCACTTTCATTTTTTCCACAGATTTCTATAATATTTGAGCCAAATTTTGTCAAAATTCCCTTAGCTTTTTAATTCGCATTAATTTGATATTTGATATAGATCATTCAAATTTGATATTTTGAAATGTATCAAATTAGTTCCTTATAGTGTTTCGCTTCTCTCGCCTAACAACTCTAAATTGATCATATTCATATTTCAATAGCATAACTAATTTTCATAAAATATGGTTCAAATCCAGCTGTTTAACTTTAATCCTATTCGATTGTACTGGGGGTTTATTTCGAACTCACTTTACATTTATTAGATGTTCTGAATTCCTTTATAAAATCAATCTCTGATAATGTTTCGTTCCGTCCGCCTAACGACTCTAAAGTAGAAATATTCAAATTTGAAGAGTGTATCTAATTTTCATGGCTTGAGACCATTTTTTCGGTAAATATCCATATTGATAATTTTTCGGTAAATATCCATATTGATAATTTTAGGAGCATTTTAATTTCGAACCCTTTTTGAAATCCGAGGATTTTGGAGAACATTTCTGAACTCGCGTTAATTTATGAATATTATTTGAGCAAAATTGGGTGCCAAGATCCGCCCAGTTGTTTACTTTTTGTGTTTTATAGGTCTCCAGAACCCTAGGGGACAATTTTAATCTCACCTTAATTTTTCCAGATTATCAATATTGTTTGAGAAAAATTTAGTCTCAAGACCCGGCTAGCCGTTTATTTTGGACTATTTTTGGGTCCCCGATACCCTAGAGGGTTACTTCAACCTCACATTTGTTTTTTCAGGACCTCAGTAATATTTGCGCAAAATTTAGTCAAGACCCGTCCAGCCATTTATTTTGGATGTTTTCTTTTAGGATCCTAGAGAGCAATTTTAATTTTCATTTTTCAGCAAAATCTGAGAGAGATTCGTCCAAGCCGTTTACTTTATAATAGTCTATATCAGAGTACAGGGTCCAGCAGTGAACCATTACCCGTCCACCAGTGAACCATTTTTGAAACCGGTTGCTCTGATCGTCTAACGACCCCAGAATAGCGTCTAGAGGGTTATTTCAGAAGTATATTTAATTTCAATAGCTTGTGACTTTTCTGTGGAGAGTGGACAACTATACCTATTCCGATTTTTAAGACTATGGTATCTTTGGTTATTTAGTTTTGGGTAATTTTATTCCGAGGATTTAAAAACGTTTGAGTAATATTTGGGGTCAATCATGTAACCGTTTATTTACAATTTTTTGGAAGATCTGAAGACTTTAGGTGACAATTTTAATTTCTTATATCATACATCGATTTGTTTAAACAAAATGAATTATTCCAAATCCATAAATTTTGAATATATTTATCGTTTATTTTATTAAAAATAACATTAAACTTTAACAAATAAAAATATTAAACATTTTTTAAGATTTTTCTATTTACTGGTTACTGGGAATAATAAATAAATAAGTAAAAAAAAAATTAAAAACCAATCAAAAACATCTAGGTATTAAGTCTATGTAAGGGGCACATATAATTACAGTGACAAAAAAATTCCAAAATTATTTATCTCCAAATGCTTAGCAACTAACGAATTTGCATGATTTTTTGATAAATTGGCCACAGATTGCTGTATACAGTAACAAAAAATTGATATTTTACGGTTTTTCGTAAATTTCGACGGTTAGACAAAAAATTTTGCAAAACCCTTTCTTAGCGAGCGCCTACGACCCAAGAGGGACCTACATGCCAAATTTCAAGTTTGTAGGTATTATAGTTTTGGAAATTTCTTGATATATGAGCCAGTGGTATTTCGCTATTATTATATAGATATACTGTCATGGCCGACCTATTTAACTGACAATCAACAATTAAAAATAATTTTTTTTTTTTTTAGGAAAGAAATGCGTTTATTTTGAGAATTTTTTTGTTCAATAGAATTTTTACACTTGATACGACACACTTCATATTTTTTCTGTTTAAATTTCACGAGTGAATTAAAAAAACTAATGATAGGTACTCGTTACGACGTGAATCCCATGAAGAACAGTAACAGACTAAATCAGAAGCGGTGTAAATTGCACAACATGGCACCTTACGAACGACAGACTGCATTTATAATGTTCTGTGTTATGTACGCTCCCTTATAAGGAATTAAGAGATTTATAGCTAAGGATACAATTAGGGCCTTTTAAAGAATACAATCTCGATTTATTACGAGTACAATAAAGATAGCTTAGTTCGGTCTTCATAAGTCTTGGAAGAAAATTGTTAGTTGGGTTATAATAAATATTTTATAAATACCGAATGTCTATTATTTTATTATTAAGAAAATTTAACGGTTGATATATAAGAATGTTTTTCATTTTCTCTGTTGTTGCTCATAAATAAAATAATGATTTTACAGCTTAATATCAAACAAAATTGTAATCTGCTCAAGCGTATTAATTTTTGAATATTTTTAGTTATCAAAGAATATACCCGTAAAACTACATTTTGTATTTATTTACTTATAACTAGCTATTACCCGCGGTTTCGCAAGCGTGAATTTCATAATTTGGTAAAGGTAATCTCTTTTAAGTAGTTTTCTAAAATATCTGGCCCCTATTTTCTTATTTATTGGTAAACTCACTCATCAATCCTCTTTATTTTTAATTTCTCCCTTTGTTTGGCTAGTTATCTAGGAGCAATTAAAAGCTTTCAAAAACTAATTGGTCATTTCTTAAACCATATTACATAGACTAAAAATTTAAAGTATGCCTATTAAGAAGGTGTCAAGGAATTTGGTATAGAAGTAACAAAAAAATATGTTGATTTAAAATACTCAAATTTTATATATTTTTAAAATACCTAATATTTTGAAGACTTTAAATAAGTATCCTCTCTATTCCTATTGGACAATTTAAATTCCTACACCTACATCCCCTATAAGCATTATATTTGCACATTTTCTAAAGTAACTGACTCATTGTTGGAGACGCTAGAATAGTAGGCGTTGAAAATGTAAACTTTGACCTCTCCCCCATTTCTTTACAGGATAGTTTTCAAAAAGTGTCGAAACATGTATTCATTAATATTTTTGACCTCCTTTGACTATGCCCTCCAGTTTCATTCGGGTAAACGACTCTTCACTTCACTTCACTCGCCAAACGACTCGAAAGTAAAATTATTAATATCTCTAATTTTCATACTTTGAGATCTTTCCATAGATTCCCATATCGATGGTTTTAAAATTAATTCAACTTTAAATCCTTTTCAGGATCCGAAAACCCTGGCGGATTTTTTAAAATTGTGTTCAGTTCCTCCGGAATTAAACTTTACTATTATCCTTTTCTAAAGTGAAATTTTAGTAAAAAAGTTTTGAAGTTAACATTTAAATTTTTAAATATTATTTTTATCGTAACCTAAGTAATCTTTTGTTTTTTTTTTTTTCTTTTGTTTCCGTTTATTATTAAAGGAATATTTTTGATATATCAAATTTTGTCTTGAATATATCAACCCCCATAAAGAATACTGTGATAATTTTGACTGAGGATGTTGTCGATGTTGAGATGTGAAGCGTCTAAGGAATAAATTTATAATGTTTCACTGAAATCTGTCCCGTGCCCATAGAAAACCTAACTGATAATTTTATTATATAAATTCTATGTAATTTCCAAAATATCAATTTTAGATATTAGGATATCTTATAGTAATAGATAGACATAAATATGATAAAAAATACAGGTGATTGATTTGAAAAAAGAAAAAAAAAAGATTTGCACAATAAACAAAAAATATTTAAGAAAATGCTGACCACCCTGTATCAAGTTAAATAGCTGAAATGTCACTGTCACATAGAATTTTAGCAACAATTTCCAACGAATTCGAATCTGCTGTCAAAAACACTTCATATAACAAATTTGGGGTAAACTTCCGGTATAACCGAAAGTGGTAGCAATTTAAAAATATTTTAATTAAAATCTTCATAATTGAAAACTTCTAAAACCAAATTTTCAAAAATCTAATTTATTTAGAAGACCATGAATTTCTAATGAAAATTCTATTTGAATCATTTTGTACATAACCATTTGGGAGAGTAGATTAAAATATTGCTAAGATTGATCGGGAGGTTAATATCTATGTATATTCCTTTAAATTTCAACTCGATAACTTTAATAGTTCTTGAGTTAAATCGGTTCGTACAAACAGACAGACAGACAGACAGACAAAAATTTTTTTAAAGTTATATTTGGTGTATATGTCGAATTTGGTAACTGAAAAACATACTAATACCGAAGAATTCGAAAATCACAGACAGACCCTTCTATTATAGCCACTGTCATGACGCGAATTTTTAATCTATGTCAATTGTCATATGCTTGAAGAAATGACCAATTAGTTTTTGAAAATTTTCAACTGTTCCTAGATAATTAGCCAAAGGGAGAAATTAAAATTAAAGAGGGAGAAATTAAAAATACCTTTACTGAATTATGAAATTCATGCTTGCGAAGCCGCGGGTAGCAGCTAGTCTTTTATAAAAATCAAATGAAATATTGCAATAAACTCTTTTAGTTTCAACATTTTCCTATAATTCGGTTAGTCCAATATTCGTTCGAAAAATTTTGTGGATAATAAAAGAATGGACAGAAATAAACACTTTTTCATGAATCTTATAAAAAAAAATGAAAATTATCTCTTTCAAGTCGACATGGTGAATGATGACAATCACATTTTAAGGGTCCATAAATTGCTTATGGCCCTGTTCTAAGGGATAAACTTTTAGGTATTTGAGAACTTTCCATCTTCTAAGGTCAGTATTCCACTAAGTAATCGTCCACAAATGTTATGTTTTCGGATATTAGGGCTGAACATGATTGTATTTACCACTTGTGTTTTAAAAATAGCTTTCTTTAGTCGATTGGTTGTAATTAAATTCTAAAAACACCTTGGTCAAATTCAATACTTATTACTTAATTTTTCTTAGTTTAGAGGAAATATTTTGACACAAGTGCTTGGAACTACAATTGGAAAAACAAATACATAGCACAAAATTTTTATATTTTACTTGCGATAGTGAGATTGACACCTCCAAAAGCAGGAGATTTTATTTTTAATCTGCACGAAAAATATTTCCGCCTAGTGAAGTGATTTTTTAAATATAAGAGTTAAATCATAACTTCTTGGCTAACACCTGTATAATATATTGAAACAAATTTTGAAATTACAAGCCTGAGGCTCTAAAAATATATTAGTTACTGTTTAGTTGCTTCGTTCATATTTATTACCTAATTTTTTAATCAAACATTTACTGTTGTTTCTGTAAAAAAAATTGTTTGCAGATTAACAAAACAGAAATCCGGAATCGAAATTTTATAATATATCGATTACTATTTGCCAGTATATTCGTCTAGTAATCACTAATTATATATAATCTAGCGAGGAAATAAAGACAACCAGAAAAAAAGTTCGTGTGCGTAAGACAAAGACACGATCAACATGTTTAGTGTATAAAAATATATATATTCTGGTTGTTTAGATGGTAGTAGAACCCTCTAGCGTTATATTTACATAGTATAGCTATTAATTCATAATAAATTAATTGGAATAAAAATTCTTTTTTTATAATATAGAAGTATAAATCTAGAACAAGGTCATTTGACAAGCAGTCAGACAAGAGGGAGCCAAATTTTTGTAAGCGGACAGTTAGTAAAAGATAAAAATAACTACAAAATACTAGATAATATTTGTTCGAGTTTGTTAAATATGGCGTACAAATTTTGCTCTATGCAAAAAAGAAGAAGCGATAATGTCTTCATAAAATATGATAAAATTTTAAACGGTATACGCAGTTGTACGTCTCGGGAAACGGCTTGCCTAGGAAAATAAAATATAGCACAGTAACAAGGAAAGTTCTTTATTGTGCTTGAGCCGAATTTTGTATTTTCCTATTGCCTGTTTTAATTGTTGCTTATCGAGTGTATAGAAGTTTCCTTAGTATGTAAGTCGAATGTCGCTTCAAGCTAATTTTTTGTGGACAATTTTTCATTAAAATACTTGTTATATTGTTACATTCGTAGTTCTTCAGTAAGTTGATCGCCGTCCATAAAACCGTTGTCCTTTGGTACAAGAGCACGGTGGTAACTGTTGAGAGGTTAAGGAAAATCTAGTAAAATTAATAAATTGGGCATCATGGAATAAATTAACGCATTATTGTTTTTGTCAGTTATTGTTGAAAGTTACATGCTAAATTGGTTCCTTGAATTTTTTAAAGTTATCGACCTTATTTAGTCACTTATTACACTAGAGGTTTGTATTTTTTCGAAAAAATTTGGGTTTATCTAGCAATGAAGCGTTTTTGTTAGTTGACAGTTCTTCGAATTAAATTCCGTTTAGGCAAGAAATTTGAGTTGTAGAAAACAAAAATTTATTCACTTATCATTACATGAAAAGTTCTATTTTTTCGAATAAATTTGGGTTTGTCTAACGAAAATTTGTTGTCTAGCAATTTAACGAGAAGAACTGTCAACTAATAAAAACGCAAGAGCGAAGCCGAAGCGTTTTTGGGTTGACAGTTCTTCGAGTTAAATTGCTTTTAGGCAAGAAATTTGAGTTGTAGAAAACACAAATTTATTCAGAAAAAATATATAACTCAAGTATAATACGGTAAGGCAATTTAAGGAATAAACTAAATTATATAATTCATATTATTATTTAATACATTGTTACTATCGTTCTGAAATCAGTTAAATTTACCAATACGAATTATTGTTTCGTTTTTATCGTGTTTACCTACAGTGAAATGACCAATGAAATGTTTTGTACCATTTTTTTTCGCTGTAAAAATTTGTCCTAACTTTTTTCCCACGATAAAGGTGAAAATATTACAATATTCTTTTGGGACTTGATATACATGAGTTAAATTGTCGATGCAAAAAATTTAGGATAATATGCTTTTTAACTTCCCATTGGAAGTTATTGTAATGGGTCCGATTTTACGAATCGCTAGTTTTGATATATCTCCACGTTTCAATGTCACTAGAATCCGAATCCATCGTTTTTAGCGTGATGTCTGTGTGTGCGTTCGTTAGTTCGTTCGTGAATTTTTTTTCGTCTCGTATATCTCGAGAACAAATGATGATATCAACTCCGGACTAATTTTATTAGATGCGTAATCAAAAAATGAAGACCGGATAATGTTTTCAGCAAATTCGGATTAGCGGTTTGTTTTTTGTGATAAAAAAAACGGAATTATCTTTATTAACATAACATAGATTATATAGATTTTTTACCATTTCTTTATTATATAAAGGCCTAAGAACCTTCTGTGATGTTAATAACACCAGTAAATTATTGTAAAATTTAAAAAAAAAAAAAAGAAAACAAAAACAGAAAAAAAACTAGACGGAAAAACGAAATAAGAAACTTTTTGTGAAATATTTTTGTCTCGCGTATCTTGAGAACAAATGATGTTATCATTTGTTTGATAAGGGTGGAGCCCCAACCCTTAGGTACAGAAGGCGAAGCCCCCGGTGTGGTGCAAAGGGCAAAGCCTCTATCAGGGGTCCAGAGGAGGAGTCCCCTGAATTAAAAAAAAAGTTATTCATTTGCAATAGTCTTTAAGGGCATCCAATGGGAAGTTGACAGTGTAGGTAGACTGTCCCCCAAATTTTTTAAATACATATTGTGTACAAATTTTGTCAGCGTCAGATTGTCCTACTTACTATATAAAAATTTTATTTGCACGATCCTGTATTTTCAAGCACTTACCAATACTTTTGATAATACTAGTATGTTACGTTTCCTGAACGTTTGTATATACCCATGGAAACCAAAAAATAACAGAGCGGTAAGTAAAACAGGTGCCCGGTAAGTGAATAGGAGAGCAGTAAGTGAAATTAGCTCAAAAATGATTGTAATTATTTATTTATATTGAAATTAAAAGTACAAATTGAACAACTAGGAAAATTAATCGATTAAGATGAAAATTTTCACTAGTTTGCACATTATTATTATTATTGTTGACATTAGTCTTCATATTTTATTGACATTACTAAAGATTGTTCAGTCATTAAATTTTCTGTGGTTTTCACAATCTCCCTTTCATTTTACGAAAATAATTTTGCAGCAAAAATTAAAATGCATCATTATTCTCACTAATATTATAGTTTAACAAACTACTTTCCTCAATTTTTTTAATAGAAAATTCAAAAAAATATTCAAGCCCATTAAATATTGACACTTAATTTTTAGTCGATACGATAGCTTATACGATAAGAACGGCGAGAGGCAAGAGGCTAGAGTAGGGGCGCTATCTGTTTTCGGACCCGTAGAACACGATTCTGAAAGGAAAAAATATAAATATAAATATAAATATAAATATAAATATAAATATAAATATAAATATAAATATATATATATATATATATATATATATATATACATATATATATATATATATATATATATATATATATATATATATATATATAAATATATATATATATATATATTCCCTTTTAATATGTGTAGGGCTCCCCTATGAAAGTTAAAAGCTAAACTTTGGTAAGTGGGGCTCATTCCGATGCACAACAATACTATCAAAGTAGGGTAAAATTTTGGCAAATTTTGGATCAGACCTAACCTTTAAGGGGGTGGTGGGAGGCGGTAAAACAATAAAACTTTTCGGCGGTTGGAACTAATGTTTCGGTCAATTATTTACAACATATGCAAAATTCAGCTTCCTAGGATGATTTGGAGGGAGTAGAGGGGAGAAAAGTATTTTGGCTGGATCTAACACGCCCACAACCCGCCAGAATTAACGCAGAGGGTTGAAATTTGGTGTGTTGATCAAGTTCGTACCTAGGTTGTGCTTTTTGGAGGTTTTTATATTTACCCCCCCCCTCTCATTTTTAAGCTACAATTTCATGCTTTTTTGATGTCTTCGAAGTTTAGGGTTGAAATTTTGTATTCGGATTGAGTTAAGGGGTTATCAAGGGGGTGTCTTTTGGGGGTCTCAGCTTTTAACCCTTACCCCCACCATTTTTATCCTTGTTTTTTAACAGTTTCGTTCGGGTCAAAATCTCCCCAAATATATCTAGACGGCTGAAATTTAAAAATGTTTTTTTTTTCTTTTTTATGGGGTACTGCTGCCGGTGGATGGCGCGGTCAGCAGCACCCCATAAAAAAGAAAAAAAAAACATTTTTTTTCTTTTTTATGAAAGCGCCATCCACCGGCAGCAGTACCCCATAAAAAAGAAAAAAAAAAACATTTTTAAATTTCAGCCGTCTAGATATATTTGGGGAGATTTTGACCCGAACGAAACTGTTAAAAAACAAGGATAAAAATGGTGGGGGTAAGGGTTAAAAGCTGAGACCCCCAAAAGACACCCCCTTGATAACCCCTTAACTCAATCCGAATACAAAATTTCAACCCTAAACTTCGAAGACATCAAAAAAGCATGAAATTGTAGCTTAAAAATGAGAGGGGGGGGGTAAATATAAAAACCTCCAAAAAGCACAACCTAGGTACGAACTTGATCAACACACCAAATTTCAACCCTCTGCGTTAATTCTGGCGGGTTGTGGGCGTGTTAGATCCAGCCAAAATACTTTTCTCCCCTCTACTCCCTCCAAATCATCCTAGGAAGCTGAATTTTGCATATGTTGTAAATAATTGACCGAAACATTAGTTCCAACCGCCGAAAAGTTTTATTGTTTTACCGCCTCCCACCACCCCCTTAAAGGTTAGGTCTGATCCAAAATTTGCCAAAATTTTACCCTACTTTGATAGTATTGTTGTGCATCGGAATGAGCCCCACTTACCAAAGTTTAGCTTTTAACTTTCATAGGGGAGCCCTACACATATTAAAAGGGAATATATATATATATATATATATATATATATATATATATATATATATATATGTATATATATATATATAGATATATATATATATATATATATATATATATATATATATATTTATATTTATATTTATATTTATATTTATATTTATATTTTTTCCTTTCAGAATCGTGTTCTACGGGTCCGAAAACAGATAGCGCCCCTACTCTAGCCTCTTGCCTCTCGCCGTTCTTATCGTATAAGCTATCGTATCGACTAAAAATTAAGTGTCAATATTTAATGGGCTTGAATATTTTTTTGAATTTTCTATTAAAAAAATTGAGGAAAGTAGTTTGTTAAACTATAATATTAGTGAGAATAATGATGCATTTTAATTTTTGCTGCAAAATTATTTTCGTAAAATGAAAGGGAGATTGTGAAAACCACAGAAAATTTAATGACTGAACAATCTTTAGTAATGTCAATAAAATATGAAGACTAATGTCAACAATAATAATAATAATGTGCAAACTAGTGAAAATTTTCATCTTAATCGATTAATTTTCCTAGTTGTTCAATTTGTACTTTTAATTTCAATATAAATAAATAATTACAATCATTTTTGAGCTAATTTCACTTACTGCTCTCCTATTCACTTACCGGGCACCTGTTTTACTTACCGCTCTGTTATTTTTTGGTTTCCATGGGTATATACAAACGTTCAGGAAACGTAACATACTAGTATTATCAAAAGTATTGGTAAGTGCTTGAAAATACAGGATCGTGCAAATAAAATTTTTATATAGTAAGTAGGACAATCTGACGCTGACAAAATTTGTACACAATATGTATTTAAAAAATTTGGGGGACAGTCTACCTACACTGTCAACTTCCCATTGGATGCCCTTAAAGACTATTGCAAATGAATAACTTTTTTTATAATAACGCCGGTGGATGGCGCGGTCAGCAGCACCCGGCGGCATCGCCATCGGAGGGCATGCGCCGCCATAAACAGTAAAAATAAAAACGACACATAAAGACAGGAACACATAAATGCATTAGACAACGGACAAACATACACATGATAAAATCCAACGATGAGCCCTGCCATCCCAGGGCTTAAAAAGAGTGGACAGTCCTTGGTGACGGTACGATAAGTACTAGACAGAGCGTCCGGTCACCAAGGCCTGAAGACCATCGCTGCGACTCCCTCCGAGGCGTAAAGGGCCTCGGGGTGGAGGAACCTGACTAGACAATACACAAATAAATATCACAGATCAGTATCACGGTAAGTGTCACAGATAAAACTTATTGCGTCACTGGGAGGCCGCAGGCCGACCAGTGAAACAATAAGGAGTTAAAACAATACCGCTGTAGAGCCATAACAACAGGCCCACAGCGGCATAACAAAATATCACAGATAAATAAAATCAAGTAATGTACCACCTCGGGTGGAAAACGCCCTCAGTGGTACATCGTTAAAACAAAACGGATTAAACACAATCTTATTAAAAAATAAAAATAACAATATCACAGATTTCAAAAATTTCTTGCTCTGTGACACGATTCCGCTCCCCATAGTCTCGACAGCTCCGAAATGGCTTCGTCAACACCTAGGAACTCACACGTGTAGGGACAATGACATCTGATTACTGAGTAACATGTACTGTTCTGTCAGATAACTGATTACTGGGTACATGTGCCGTTCTGACAGATGTCGGGGTCAACCTACACGGGAGACCGGTACGATGACTAGGCCACGTTCATCCGATTCGAGACTACAGAGAACGGGACAATGCCACAGAGTATCACAGAGCCAACATCTGACCTGTGTTCGTATCACTTCGACGGGGCGGAAGCCGCCATATCAACGCCCACGAACGCATCCGTACGAGGGACGACGACGTCTCCTTACTGGGCGAGCTCGCTCAAGCTGTTCGGGCAGACGTCGACTCGTACGTGTGGCCGATGAGAACGAGTGCGTCGGGAGCCGCATTCCTACCCATCGAAATGACAAGAACAAGACCAGGGAAACATCACAGTAGGAGTAACAATTAAAAAGTACCACCGCAGGCATGAGAACCCAAGGTGGCATAACAACTATCACAGACACAGATCACAATTTTTACATAAATCACAGACGCAGTATCACCTTTTCGACACATCCGAACGGTATCGTCGGACTCCGAAGATCACGCCCACTGGAGTATGCAGCACTGCCGACGCGTTGAATTCCGGTCAAGGTACCAATTAAACCAAATCAAACTGACGCAGGCATAACACTCACTCGGGGGATACAACATCGTCCCCTCCACACGATCATTCTTGTCGAAACACAGTACCAGAGCCTCGTCAGCCTGCTAGCCGAAGCTAACAGTTGCCCGCCGGGCACGAACGGGGACGTGAAGGTTGGATTTTAGCCCAGCTTTAAAAATGTTATTAAAGTCACTGTTTATTTATAAAGTAGGAATTTTGGATTTTTATTATTTATAAAATAGAAATTTTGGATTTTTTTGGAAAGAAAAAATATCTTCATAAAGGCCCTCCAGTTTACTATTTAAGTTCCTTTTTTAATATTTAAAAATAAAACACAAAGGCAATTGACGGATAAGCATGGGTAATAGGAATGCCCTCGTACGAAATGTGTTGGCTTATTTCCTACTGACTGCTATCGGCACAAAATTGAAATTTACTGAGATTCAGCCCTTAAAAACTTAAAACCTTTTTTTAAAGCATTGATCAACAGGACACTCATCATCAGTTTTGAAACCACCAAAATGACAAATCGCTTGTAGACTTTCAATTACATTGCGCTTGTAGACATTCAATACCGAAGATGAAAGAAAAATTCGACTTCCGTGATGGGGCCCCGCTGCTCACGGCCTTTTTTATTGACAAATATAGTTGTCGATTGTCACTACAAAGATTCGTGTTATAGTTGCTATAAATATTTATAATATTTAGTCATGGCATTCTATATCATAACAGAAATATAAATTTCGGCTATATTTTCCGAATTTTATTTTTTATTTAATATATTTTTTTTCTTTAATTATTTTAAATCGACCCTGCAAAAAATATTATACAATACACGATGCGTTAATTGGCTTTACTGATCTCGAAAATTGCAACATTTTCTCGATCAGTAAAGCAACTTATCGAACTTATATTGTAAAATACTCTTATGGCATCATATTATGTACTAATAGATAACGCATGTTTAAACGTATTAAAAAGTAAAAACGAAATGTGTGTAGTAACAGAATTTATAATGTAATTGCACTACTGGCAAATGAAGTGACCCTTGATTAAAATCATCTTATGATAATTTTTTTGCAATTTAATCAACAAGTCCTACAATAAGTATCTACCAGATACAAAATAAGAAATAGTCCTATCAAAGACAAACTGCAAAGAAAATCATTTTCTTTAAACAGGACTACATATATCTATTTATAAAATACTCGAAAACAAACATTAATCAGGTTCCCAGGTTCATGATCGCATGACCACCTCTCGGTGTTCGCGTTTGAACAAAATAATAATTACATAATTGTATCTTTTGCAATTTTAGACATTGTACCATTTTTCTAGCTCCTAAGCTGTATGTAGTAGTTAAATAATTAAGTAGATAACCGCGGCAAAATTCCTTTAACTTTGTTAAAGATACTTACAATAATGGCCTTTAGCGTCCGTTTTTTAGACAACAGTCTATAACAGACGCCACCCAGATCATTATTTTCGTAGCTTTATTTATTTTATTACAAATTACAATACATTATGATGTGGGTGGAGGGCAAAGGAAGTAATGTGAAGGCTAGGATTTGGTAGGTATGCGTCTGCAGCCGTCTTCTTAAGGGGAGGTTTACTCGAGAGTCCTTAAAAATTATGTATTTTTTTAGAAGTTTTTTCTCAAGAACGGAAGTAAATATCAATTTCAAATTTTGTACACATATTTATTAAGTATTAAACTATACAAAAAAAAATTTTTTTAAGGAAAAATATAAAAAATTGTCCATTTTATAGATACTGCAGTGTGACGATCCGAAAATCCAATGCCTTGTTGGCAGACATCCTAGCGCCGGTAATAAACCACCAAAATCCAAAAACAAAAAAGATTTATAAAATATATGAAGAGTACCGGCACCTCTACCTATAATATCAATAAATTGCTGAAAGAAAAAAAAATGGCGGATGTTTAAACTTTTGATTACGATTTTTATCCTATTTTTCGCTCTTTAAAGTAAGTTTAAAAATAAAAAAAATATTGAAAGTGTATCGAACTTAGGTAGAGGTGCCGAAGAATTGAATTATCTTTAAAATGAAAAATTAAAAAAAAGGATCCATCGAATAGTTTTTGAGTTATCGTGTCCGCCAGTTCCAAAAATGTAGTTCCGAGATATTATAAAATATATATAAAGAAAGGTATTTTCAAAATTTTATATTTAATACTCATTATTGCATGAACTACGTCTTTTAATTTTTTTTTTTATAAAAAGCTGGATTCGGTTAATGTGCAAGAATCTTGTTTTTAAATTATTTTCAGTAAAATCACTTTGGAAACATATTCTACACATAATTTGCTATCAATTTCGGCAAAAAAAAATCGATTTTTTTATCAAATCTCAAGTAAACCTTCCCTTAAATTACTTTCAGCAAAATCACTTTGGGAACATATTCTACATATAATTAGCTACTAATTTCTGCAAAAAAAAAATCGATTTTTTTTAACGACTCTCAAGTAAACCTCCTTTTAAGGAACTATGCCGATATTCATCTGGATTTGTGAAGGGAAACTGCAGAAAACCTTCACGAACATAGCCGTCGCGTCCGTGAGATTCAAACTCTCGAGCTACCAGTCGGCGTACCAGTGCCTAAGCACGCTCGGCCACTCCTCTGGTACTTACAATTGGTATACTATACGTCAAGAGACTAAAATATAACTCTTGATTTAGGCCCTGTAAAGACCCGACGGGATAACATACGATGAAAAAAAAAACAAACACTCAAATATGTGGTATTGTATTAGTTATGTAATGTAACTTTTGTATTAGTTGGAAATAAAATAACCTAAA
This sequence comes from Brachynemurus nebulosus, assembly GCA_035578155.1. Lineage (NCBI taxonomy): Eukaryota > Metazoa > Arthropoda > Insecta > Neuroptera > Myrmeleontidae > Brachynemurus > Brachynemurus nebulosus. The sequence continues at coordinate 22,358,706 of JAPWDM010000001.1, forward strand.
AAAAGTAGCCTACAATATCTACCAGATACAAAATAAGAAATAATTCTATCAAAGACAAACAGCAAAGAAAATCATTTTCTTTAAACAGGACTACATACATCTATTTATAAAATACTTAAAATCAAACATTAGTCAGGTTCCCAGGTGGTTTACTAGAGTATAGTATGCGATTTTTGTTTTATTTGTTTAAGTACAGAAAGCTCGTTGATAGCAATGGCGCGGGACGTTTGGAAACGCGGGCCCGGATCTGTCTGTATGTACATCGTACTCAATTTAAACTTTAATAAAATAAAAGAGGAAATCTCCGTTGCAATAACAAACCACAGAACAGCACCATATACACAATATACACTGTACTAAAGACACCATTATGTTCTTAAGTGTACTTCTTCGTGCTGGTATACTACACTACACATTGGACTCTGGTTGTATTAGGTTTCAGAGCCACGGACGACTGCGGAGATATAGACTTGTGGATGAGTTGACTGGTCATTGTAAAAGACCATTATTTCTTTGTAAATTGATGGTGTATGAATAAATTATCTATGATTGATCTTCAATGTTCGCTTCAATAATGTTCTTTTGTGCTCCGTCAAGTTTTATTTTATTACCATTAAATATTTTCTAGCTGTCTGGATGGATGCAGGATGGACGGATGTATATATGAAATGTTTCAAATAATGTTCATAACGCCATAGGATGTTTAAGATGGTTGGAACAATCGTACCTTTTCCTATTGGCACGTGAGTTTAAATTGTGGCTAAATAGCTGAAGTTATACAGCTGAACTCTTTTTTGTGCGGTGGATAGAGACCGCATAAAAAAAATCGTACAAAAAAAAATATATATTCAAAAATATCATAAATGGCTATAAAAAGTGTAGTTCGATCCAGATTGTACAAAAAACTTAATTTGTGCGGTTGGTCAGAACCACATAAAAAAGTCTCATCGAAACATCACTCAAAACGCTCAAAACTTAGAAATTTCCTTAGAAGTTGCCTCTATAAACAAGATAAAGCATTTATTTACACGTAGAAACATTTTATTTCAATTTTGTAATATTATGAAAATTTTGAAAACTACATTAAATGATGCAATAGCAAAATTAAATGATGCAATAACTTATTATGTTCTTATGCAATGTATTGATTAAATACTTGAAAGCCGTTAAAAAGTATTTTTATCAAAGAAACTTATTATAGTAATTGTTTAAGTTTCTTAATGTCTCGTGATTTTGATTCATATTATACATTTTTATGCCATTTTTTACAAACCGCATAAAAAAATCGCACAAAAAAGGACCGCATAAAAAAGAGTTCAGCTGTATACAGTGGACCCCCGGTAATCCGACAAACGTTTTGCAGAGCAGTGTCGGACTATCGAATTTGTCGGATTATAGAGTACTGCCTAAGACCCCCTATAGTCCGGAATTTTTTACAAGTGAGAACCTGGTAATCCGACAACAGATTCCTGTAACTTGCTCAATCATGCATTATATAGACTAGCGAAGACTGTCAAACAATATTCAATCGGCATGTCGGATTACAGGGGGTGCCGGATTAACCAGGGGTCGGATTACCGGGGGTCCACTGTACTTATTAAAGCGCAAAAAACTAATGTTTACCATCTTAGAAAGCTATGCCACGAATGGATTTTCTATATCGAAAATCAACAATGATACTGATCGAGACAGCTTTGGTATAGCCTTACCAAAATATCAATGGGGATCAGTGTTGGCAGCTGTACGATAATTATCGTACATGTATGATAATCTCACGCGAAAATACGATAATTTTTTATTAAATTATAAAGCAGAAGTCACTAAATTACATTGTATATGATAATTTACATCGAAAATACGAAAAATATGATAATTTCGCACATTTGGTACGATCGAAGTCCTTTTTTTAGCTGCCAACACTGATGGGGATAGAGTCTTTCGAGTTAGTTTTAAAAGTTCCAAGTCAAAGATCACTTTAAGTAACAAATATATTTTTGTAATTAGTATGCTTTTAGTTATCCCATTGTTAGTAAATATGATTTTTGACGTTTTTCCCAACAACTAGAATTGATTTTTAGTAAAAAAAAAAGTAATTTAGAATTTCCAATATATTACTTAATAAAACATACGAAATTTTATTATACAGAGCATGAAAAGTCTGATGAGACTTATGAAATTCAAGTATGCTTACACTTTTCTACTTAAACACGATAAAAATGCAATAAAAGTTTCTATCTGTAATTTTAATTGATTTCAAATCCATAGTAACGAAATATTTTATGATAATATGAATTACTGCGGTCTGTCGTAGAGTCCCTGTACTGAATAGAGTCGGGACATGACAGTCAAAGAAAGAGTAGGAAATTTCAAAATTATCACATATTTGAGTACAAAATTATTATTATTAAATTAAGAGTTAATGAACAATTAAAAAGTATTAATTTAACTATTCTTTGTAGGATAAATTAAATAGCTTTTTTTTAAAATATTTAATATATTTTCAATTTATTTTACGCGAACTTTTGATTGAAAATGATTCGGTTTCCGATTCTATTTAGTATAGGACTATAGTAAATAATGCTAGGATTTGGTGTTGAAAAATCAAACTATTTTTAAAGTGCATTTGCTCTATCTTTTATGAGCAATATTTCGATATTTGTCAAAATAATTACAAAATTTATCAAAAAATGGATTGTTCTATCGGCGCCTTGGTGAAGAGAAAGTACTGCCAAAACGTTTTTTATCGATAAAAAATATTGTTAATTTTTATGTACTAAAATACCAGAACTGTTACTTTATATAAATTGGACCTTATTTTTTACCTTCTTTAAACGTTCCAAACCCGGATAGACTTGTCAGAACTGTATTTCTGTATAGAGTAGGTATCCAAGATCCTATCCTTTCAATTTGATGACTGTCGAAAGCAAATTGGTCACTGGCTCTCCTACTAAAACAGATATTACAGATATATGAATTCCCAACGACATGTATAATTAAAATCGATATTAATTTATAGTATAAAAATAGTTTTCCTTTAGAAATTCATATGATTTTTAAATTATATAAAGTACGATTTTAGTGTTTCCGTTATTAACAAAAAATAAATTCTGTTGATAAAATATGTATTAATCGAGAGTATTTATAATTAAGTTTTTCAATGCCCATTTCTAGCGTCACTTTCTTCCCCTCTATCCTTCGTCCTGCTAGTAGGGCTCTTTGTCGCTCAGATAATCAATATCTACTTAGTAGTTTGTTATTATTTAACCTAAGGATGGGGTATAGTTGTTCTCTGTTCGTTGTATTAAACTGGATCCAAAATGCTTTACTGACAAGGAAAGATATCCAACTGTATCTCTCAGAAATTTTTAAAATTGGTGGGGGTTCGTTGTATTTTTTCTTTTTAAATTATATATTTTAAAGTATATGGTAAGTTTGTAACAATTCATTATTAAAATACGAGATTCTTTAACCATACTTTTGCTCATTATTAAATCAAAAATTTAAAATTTTTCCCAAGTCAATATTAACAAACGGTGTATTTATGCAAAAATAAATAAACTGGTGTGGTGTAAAATATATTAATTAAAAATTCTTTTATTTACACATAACAGCCTCTTATTTTACCAAAAAATACCTAATAAAATTAATGGTTGGGGTGGGGGATGAAACCCCAATGATTTTATAACTTTAATTTTCGTATCATAATAAAGATCTTAAAGTGTCATTTAAGTGCCAAATATATATAGTTTCCCTACCAAAGCTCTTACCATTTCCGAGATATTTAAGAAAAATGAAAAAAAACTCAAATTTTCGGGGATGAGTTTCACCCCAGTAAACCGCTTATGGGTACGAACGAAATATGACTCGTGATTAGTTTTAATAAGATCAACAATCCACTAAAATTTCAAAAATTTCTAAGAGATACAGTTGGATACCTTTCCTTGTGAGTCACACAGTATAAAACATAAAATGTACTATAAATTTCGCTTGTTTTATAGTAATCCTATCTCATTTATTTTCTACTAGATTTTGACAGGTTTTGATTATATTTCTACAGGTTTTGATTATATTTATTTTCTACTAGATTGACTTTTAATTTGACGGATTTTTTAAATAGAGTTGAATTTATTTATAACTCAGAGAAAATCAACCAACAATTTTCTAGGAAATAAACGATTGTGAATGTTTTTATTAACTTTGACCTTACAAATTCCCACTAGGTGTTATGTAAAATAAAATTTAAAAAGGAAAAAGAAAATACAACTTATTATTCTATTCATTCAAGGGTTGATCGTATATTCACTATTGAATTGAAACAAATATTACACTTCGGTATTCATGATGTGATGAAGATTGCATACTGTTATCAAAAAATACAAATGCTATATTTACAAAATATATATGCATAGAACTAATCTTTTTTATTTTCTCGGTTATTTTACCTCTAGAGTCTAGATCATATTAAACCAATACGTATCATTTTCCTTTTTTTATTTTTGTTCTTTAAATTCCTTATCATCTAAATATGAAATAAAAACAATAGTACCAAATAAAATTAGGATTTTTCACTGTTCGAAGAATGTGCCTAACAAGAAATCTGTGTGCCGCGAATTTAAAAAGGCAATTTAATTTACCAGTTAAAAATAGTTTTTTCTTTCAAAAATTTTAAAACTTTTCGTAAATACGTACTTACATCCTTTTTGTTTAAAAATCGGCAAAGATTTCGTACGATTAGGGTTCCATAATGGTGACGGTGAGAGTTAAATATTGAACCCTACAATAGGCATACCTTGGATACTAATTCAATCCGTACACAAAATTTCAGCTCTGTATATCGTCAGCTGAGTATTGGTTTGTACCGTCAGTTTAAAAAAAAAATTTTCTGATGGTGGTTTCGGCTTCCTCAATGCCCAAAACTAACAAAACAACTATCTATAGAAAAAATGTTTAAAAAGTTGACTTGATACAAACCAATACTCAGCTGACGATAGGTATTCAGGAAATCTGTACTTCTGTAGACGTGTCAGACCCATCAATAAGCGCGGAAAACTTATGAAATTTTGGTGTAAAAATAGTAGCAGTGGGAGATTTGGAGTCCCTAAGAGACACTCTGGGCACTAACTCAACTCATATACAAAAATTTCGACCTTCTATGTCGATTTGAGGGGGCTGTATGCGTGCCTACTTTCCGAAAACCCGAATAAAACTAACATAATATATGTATATCAGACATTTCTAAAATCACCAGAATTATCTCTTCTAAGGTCAACCTCATCTCGATCCAAGAACCTTGTAGCTGTACAGTAAACTACATTTTCGGCGAAAATTCGGCCGATAGGCCGATGAATTTTGTTTAAAATATTTTAGTTCAGTGATAACCACCCTTGATGAACTAAAAAAATTTATAAGATAAATCAATTGCAATTAATGTTTTTTGGCCTTTAGAAAATAAATTTTTTTCATAAAATGCATTTAAAAACAATATGTGATGGGAACAAGCTGGAAGAAACAACTACTTAAAATTAGAAACACTATTTTGATTCCACCCTATGTACGAATATTTTAAATCCAGGGTCTAACGCCGCGCGATGTACTATCCCGAAGTAAATAAAAATTACTGACGCTGTAAAACATTGTGTCTCAACTAATCAGGTTTAACTTGAACGTGTACAGGGGCTGGATCCATTAATGTGTTAAGCTTCTACAGATTTGTACTATTTTTTCTAATTTTTGGTTCATAAAAAATTAAAGTTTTTAGGGATTAGATCTAGACTTACCTACTAGATTGCAGACAGATTTCTTTTATACCAAACAGAAACTGGTAATAATTTGGTGTTAAAACTAAATTTGAATACGGTTCTTAATCTAAATTTGAATTATACGTATGTATTTAAAAAAATATTGTGCGCAATAATCATTTTCCAAGTAAACATTTTTTTTCTCTATTATTTTTCATTCTCTGTATGTATCTACACAGTACGTACATTTCTTTCTTTCTTTTACGATAACTACAAAAAGGATCTATCGTGTTGTACAGGGTTTACCAAACTTTTTACCTTACGACACACCATAGGCGAGAAGAATTAATTTTGTATCTCATTAAATAAAAATCGACTTATTAAAACTCAACCACTGACGGCACTGACTAACTAATAACTGACTCTTACAACTTAAAATGGTGGGTCTAGAATCACGAAATTTTATGGAAGAGTTCGTTATATGACATAGGTGAGCACTAAGAAAAAATGCTTGATAAAAATTCATCTTTTAAGTGTTTTAAATAGAGAATGAAAATTTGTATGGGGATTCATTTTTGAAGTTATAAACATGAAAATTCGGGTTTAGTCTTCTCTCTTCTGTTTATAAACAAATCGTCGGCCATCTCACGAATGGTCGTATCTCATTTTCGTATCTCTATTCAAATTTTGAGTTGCGACACCGACAGTAGTTACTCAGCATTTTAAATAAGTCTCGCGAACCCTTGTGTCCCTAGTTTTTGCCGTTTAGAAACTGTATTGATGAACGGTTTAAACGTTTCTCACTTGGACTTCGAATAATTGCTCACAAATCGTCATAAATGGAGAAATCAGCAAAAATGAGATACGACCATTCGTGAGATGACCGACGAAATGTTAGCTGTACAATGTATAAAATGAAGGACGAAAATTTGTATGGTAAATACGTTATTTTTTAAAAAATTTGAAATTTTGAAATTGGTATTTAGGCTTCCGAGTGCCTTCGAAAGTGAGTACTTAATAAAAAACTATATTTTAACTGTTTGAAGTGTTGATTTATTAAAAATGAAATATCACGGATCTAACTGAAAACAGAAGTAGAAATCGCGGATAGAAACTGACGGGGAGACAGAGATTCAGAGATATTAATTTACGTTGAAACACGTGTAATGTAATAAATTATTCAAGCATTAATTTTAGGTGAGTAGGGTGAATGCGGGAGAGATGCCGCACATTTTGAAAACACTTGATAATTCTTAAAGTATGCATTTATATGATTTGAAATTTGGTACACAATTAATGTAAACATTGTTCTTTAAAATTATTTATAAATAATTTTAAATTTTGAGTCATAAAGGATTCATAATTAACATTTTTGTAGAGCCTGCAAAGCGGCGTCTCTCCCACACCTATGGGAGAGATGCCGCATCAAAAATGGACAGACCCCGCATAGTTCATATTAAAAATTTTACACTTCACACACATATCAGTCAGTTTCTTTTTGTTTCTGAGTACTTTTCAAAACATTCAATACACAGGCAATCATCATTATTTTCGTTATCTTCACTAATATGAGAGCTCTTCTGATCTATTAATGGATCTTTTATCTTTACATGGCATAATTTACAGTCTAAAAAAAAAATTGCATAATTAAGGTATAAGTCTATGTTTTTAATATGTAATATGATGCGGTATCTATACCAACTTTAAATGCGGCATCTCTCCTTTTTGTTGGGATAGATGCCACATGTTACTATAGCAAGCATGGTGCGGAATTCTAACCTAAAATTTTATACAGTACTTTTAAAATATACCTAAATTAATAAGAAAACTCATTTTCATTAAAAAAATGAAATATACATTCTTAAATTCTAATGAATTAAATGATTGATAAAATATTATGTTAAAAAACTTACTTTTCAATAATAAAAAGTTAGATAATTACTAAACTAATGCACCGATTATAAATGTAACCATATAGAGCTTAAATAAATAACTTATTTTAAACACATAATGGCTACTACTGGAACTATGGCTACTGCGGCGTCTCTCCCGACGCGGCATCTCTCTCGCACTTACCCTATTCTTATTTAAAAAATACGTGCTTGTTTTAAAATGATTATCAAATACTTTTGAGAAATATTATGCCCTTAATTACAGGTGATTCACATTTCGTCGCTTTTTCGTGGCTTCATATATGTATTCCTTAGTTGTGCTGCATGAGATGCGGCAAACAAGAGGCTCTTCAAAAACATATTTTTAAATTATAGTTTTATCTCCTGAGATGTTACCGATGAGAAATCTGGTCGGGTATACGGCTAATCTCTACTAAAATTAATTATACTTTACTAGAATTTTGTGAATTTATTTTAGCCGCTGGTATATGCTTTATCAAGCTGATTACTATTGTACCCTGTTCGCACATAAAACACGCTTGAATTTTTCGAATGCTCTCGAATCTTTGTATCTTGAAACTATTGCTGAGTGATTTATATGAAATGTTGCTGCGCATTCTGTGTCGTGACAAACAGTTTGGCAGACACTGGTTTAGTTGGAGCGAAAAATTGGAGCACCACGTACCCACCCGAGTAGCTAGTACCTCTCTGAGATTTTATAGACGCAGTGCAACAAATAATATTCTTCAAAAGTTTCAATTTTACTTCGTTTATTTTTGAATAAAATATAATCGGCAAAATGTCTAAAACGGGAGGTTCTTTTCATCTTTGTTATCTTCTATTATTAATGTTTTCTTTAAGTTATTAAACGGAAATCCTTTTACGAACATTATTAAATATTTAATGGAAGATTATTATAACAATTTTTTTGATTTTTAACCTTTGTTGCGAGGGGTCATCTATGAATAGATACGAAATATTAATTTTATTAGGAAAAAAATCCCCAAGTGTGAGCTGAACACACGTTCTCAATCAGGGCTTCTCCAGTGACTAGAATTTGAAAAAATTTAAATTGAAAGTTTAAATATTTACATTTTTACGATTTATCATAAAAATAATAATTAATACTTTGGTATCCAATATTTCATAGAGGAGGCTTAAAAATGCAAAGTAGTCCTCGGAACCTTAATTTAATTTTAAAAAGATCAAAAAAGATCTTACTGTTGTGTATAAAAAAATGAAAATTTAATCCATTTACCTTATCTATTTGTAGATTTTACTATAAAAAAGTTTCTGTTGTTTAAAGTAAATCACTTTTTAGATATTTAAGTGTTTAAAAATTACATATTTATTCAATAAGGTAAAAATTATATTGGAAATTTTTATTAAATTTTTATTGAAAGGTTCATATTCTACGAGATATTTTCAAAAATATTTTTTGACAATTTTGAACAAATAACATGTTTTAATGAGATTAGATTTTTTCAGTTTGTCGGAAAATGTTTCAGATATACACACAGGGCCGGTCTGAATAAAAGTTGGGCCTTGTACCAGGTAAACTTGCGGGATCATATTTTTTTAAAAAGGTTAATAATAAATATATACTTTTGATACTGAAAATTTAAATAAATGGCGAATTTTCTTTTAGAAATATGGCTGATTCGACAGAAGTCTTTTTCCTAGTAGTCCTTATTTTGAACGACTTCTAAAACCTGTAATTCGCTTCCAGTTTTATCATCCTATCATTTTATTTACGGATTTTACGGTACTGAAAAATTTTAGCAAACTGAATGATGTCACCAAATTAAAAATTTCCTTTTTCTTAAATCAAGCTCTATTGATGTGATTTGAATTAGGGTAATCTGAGTGTGAACTTTTCCTTCACAGTTCCTTGTAAAAATATGACTGACTCAATGGAAGCCTTTTCCAGTAGTCCTACCTGCTTGCATCATCATATATCAGGGGCGCGGAACCTTGTGTGGCGACACCGTTTGCACCTACCTCGGGCCGGCCCTGCATACACCAAGTGTCTATACAAAATTACAGGTAATAAACAACTGGTTAAATGAAGTGCCTGCTCGCTCTTGATCTATGTTTAATAATAATACAACTTTTGAAATTTTGTCTTCCACATCCCGATTAGTTTATTTTTATCATCTTCAACTTCGTATTGCTGATAATTTTCCAAGTTTAAGTTTACAATTCACTTGAGAAATCAATCGTATTCATCATCGATAGTCAATACTTACACACGTACCTATGTTGCTACTGAAAATGTTATAATATAAACTTTTATAAACATATTTTTATGTTGAGAAGTTTTTTTTGTTGTAGCAAAAGTTTTTGTACAGTAGATCTTCATAATATCAAATTCGATGCCAACTACAACAGCAGCCAACGGTTTGTAAAGAAACTAAGGGGAGAGGATCCTCCAGAACTTTGAAATTTTTCATTTTTTGTTTCGCTTTAAAAGTTCATTTGAACCTTAAAGAATATATTTCTAATGTTTTAATCCCAACAGAAAGATTATCTTAGATAACGATAAACTGCTTTCATCTCTACTTTTCAAGAGCGAAAACTTCCTAATAGCGTTTTTCTCAAAACAGGTTTTTTTTCCGCGCCGTCGAACATAACTTAAGAAGTTGTTAAGGTATTAACTTGAAATTTTGTACAGATATTCTTTAAGGTATTGGCCTTTGCATATACCTAAAATTTTGTATAAATTATTACTATAAATATTGTTTATAACAATTTGTTTATAAAAAAAAGTGAAATTTCTTTCTTTTTGATTTTAAATTGCGAAAATAGTATATTGTACAATAAGTGGGAAAAGAGGCTTATTTTTCGCGAATATGAGTTTGTTGTGCGAGCCCGCAGGGCGAGTGCAACAATTCATATGAGTGAGAAATAAGCTTTTCCCACGTATTTTACACTATACTTTTTCTACGAGCATATTATTTCTCGTAAAATTTAACATAAATAATTAAAATAAAATTTAAATAAGTAGTAAAAATTTTTAAAATTTATAATGTTCAAATTTTTGCAAAAGCATACTTTGAAACTATGGAAACAGTAATAAATAATCAACTTACACATGTATATTTTTAGTATTAATTATATAGATTATATATGCTAAATCAAAGACAGAGTCTACTTTTTTATTGTATTAAGCCGTGGGAAATAATTTCCCACGGCTATTTCCGTATTGTGTGGGCAATTGTTAATTTTTACATATAGTTAGCCGTGCGCAAAATGTTATTGTTAATAGTAGGAGTAGAAAAAAAAATTTTTCTTTTTTGTCCGATTGAATTCAGTTGATTACAAGAGGCTGGGCATTCCACGGCGCAAATTAAAAGAGTCAACTTGGAACAGCTGTCGCGCCGCCATTTTTTCTTTTTTTTTGTATAAAAATTTATAAGTGAATACACCATAACATGTACTATACTATATTTAACTTCATTTGATACAATAAATGTGTCCAGTTTCTTAAAAAAAAATTATTAAAAAACCTGTTGTCTGGAGGACCCTCCCCCCTTAAGATACTTCATTTGTGGAAACCTTAACTGACATTTTTATAAAGAAGCAGGTATTTTACTTGTAGGTGGGGAGCCAATAAAACCCGGGCCAAACAGTTTTATAAAAGTTTAAATTTACATATTTGTTTGCTCTGAATGTTCATTATCGAGTCCCAACTTTCACTTATTTTCTTTATAATATTTTATTAATTAAATAGTTATTAGGAAAATCCCATAGGACATAAGTCCGTATAAAAAATCATATAAATATGTTATCATCCAACACTATAAAATAGTTGAAAAATAACTACTATGTACAATTTTTGATTGTTACAATTTAATAAGTACTTAATTTTTTTAACTTGCATTGTTTTCTTTGGTAAATATTATTACTTAAGACAATAAAAAGTCTTCATTTAAATTCGACGATAAAAAGTCAATCCATTGTTAATCAACAATTAGCGTTAGTGTTAACAATTACAAAATACGACAACCGTTGTTGCATTGCTGAGACGATAACAAGTCCAAGAAGAACATTCAACGACGTCCGTCTTATTTTGGAAGATCAAGGTTTTACGAAGTTTTCTCTTCACCAAAAAATGGTCTGGTTACAGCGACGGCTTCAAGTATCAAATTGTGTCGTGGAACTCAGGATATATAACTAGGATATATAACTATAAAAAGTTATAGTTGAAAAAAATACAATTTAACTGCAATGAACTTAAGAAATCGATAGTACTGCAAGTACATACCTCATAACAAGATGACATGATAACAAGAGCACATATTAGAAGTGTTCTTAGTTTTTCTGATTCTATTTATTTTCACTCAAAAAATTCTATTGTGTTAGTTCTGACAGAATCTATAGGAATTAGAATTTTTAAATAAATTGTTACCTCTATTTTCGCCAAAAAATTTTAAACTTGTAATTTCATTATTTGACTTTATATATTAAGACCTCAATATTAAGACCAGCAAAAAACCAAACAGAATTTTTTAACCGACCTTCAACATGTCGACCGGTTTCGGTGTCTCAAAATACCATTATCAAGACAAGAATATAAAAATCAATAAAAATAAAAAATGAAAAAATTTAAAAAATTTTTTCATAAACAAAAGAAACTAAAAACCTTTTAGTTTGGATCAAAACCAATCACCATTGGAACTAATTTGAATAGGTGATTCATAAGGCGATTTGTGGCTTTTACAGATGTTTTTTTCTAAAAATGATTTTTCGTTTCTTCTTTTACTTTTTCTGTTCTCTATTGCAAGTTTGATACTCAGATGTTTTGTTGTTTCACATTTCCGTTTTCGTATATCATTTTTAGTCATGTATGTATTTCCTTTTTTGCAACCAACGAGTTGCTATATTTGACATTGTTTGATGTGATTGGTTTTGATCCAAACTAAAAGGTTTTTAGTTTCTTTTGTTTATGAAAAAAAATTTTTTTAATTTTTTAATTTTTTATTTTAATTTTAATTTTTATTGATTTTTATATTCTTGTCTTGATAATGGTGTTTTGAGACACCAGAACCAGTCGACATGTTGAAGATTGGTTAAAAAATTCTGTTTGGTTTTTTTCTGTTCTTAATATTGAGGTTTATCGCCAAATAAAGTCTAATAATGAAATTACAAGTTTAGAATTTTTAAAATCGGTCAAATATTGCGGCCTGTAATGTGCTTCCATCTATATGTATGTACGGATTATCGGACAGAGCAGAGGTGCATTTTGTTTTTCAAATGCAAATTTAAATATCAATACAAATATTCTAAAAAATGCGAAAAACGGTATCATTTCATACAACAAGATTTCCTCTTTCCAAAAAGCTGCATTAAAAATTGATTTCTTAAGAAATTATATCCACCATGTAATCCTTTTTGTCGCTAAAAAAAGCGGCACATAACGACGAGGTGAATTTATATTAACGGATTTCAACTGTACACACATAGGACAACGTAGAAAAATATTCATGTACTGTACGGGGGCCCTAATATTGGTGCAGTCTGTCGTTAGTTCTTCTAGCTGTTCGTTGCTTCACACAAATGAACATGTTACAATTTTTTTCCTTATTTTATATTTTTTTGTTTTTTTGTTATATCTTGCTAACAGAATATGTGAGTATATATGATATAAAATCCATCATTTTTAATACCTTTCCTTACCTGCAGATACGTTTTTGTGAATTTGGTATTTTTGTATTTTTTATTCTTGTCGGCAGCCATTAGCGGCTGACCAAGCTCACTGTGTCATTTCCATTAAACTTTGAGGAATATGTTAGTTTCTTATCCATCCATTTTATAAATGTGTGTTTTTGTTGGTATGTATCTTAAAATAGTCAGGTATAGTTAAATCTGGGAAATGGGATTACGTTAAAATAAATACAGACATTCTTTTGCTTTTATTTCAAATTATCACTGAAGGCAGGTGGGACAGAGAATTCTGTGTGAAATGATTTATATTATAATTTATTATTTTAAAGCTCCAGCCGGACCGTACAGAAGGAAAACCTGATTATATTATAAAAACCTGAAGTAATATTACAGTAGCCGTCCAAGTTAGTCACTTCCGAGATAGTCACGCTTCGAGTGAAATAGACATACAGATACGTCATCCACACACTATGTTTACTCTTGTCTACATATACGCACATATGCGTCACATGTAATACTTGCATATACTCACTACATACATACCCCGTGTACCTGCCGTGTTGTACTCTGTAAGGTAGCTACCGTGTAATGTGTATCGTGTGTGATACGTATGTACGTATATTAGTCTTAGAGTGACACTGGGCCGCACAAACGAGATCACAAATTTTTTATAGTGGGCTCTAGTACACACTACCTCCTCAAGAGTATGGTGACACCTTGACTCAAGGTGTCACCATACTTATGACGAGGTAGTGTGTACTAGAGCCCACTATAAAAAATTTGTGATCTTAGGAACTAAACGTAGTGTGAAATTGTTTATTCATTTATGTAGAAACAAGATTTCTGTTCAAGATTCTTCCGTTGTTGTAAATAAGCCCTTATCCCACCAACACGACTGATTACAAATCGATTACAATAAAAGCTTGAGTACGTTGTAATTTTTGGACTATAAAAAATTCTCTCACAAAAAAATTAATACGGGTTCCGGTCAATTTATCACGTCTTCCTCCAATATGACATTTTATTCATTTATGATTGGATTTTTAGTTGTGCCGATCAGATTTGTACTTAATATAATTTCCAGAATTTTGAGATAAGTGGTAACAACTTTTACTCTCTCGGCTGGAAACTGAATCATCTTGTGAAGAGTTTTTAGCGAATTTATGAATTGGAAATTCAGATTCAGTCATTACAGCCACTTTCATGACACGAGTTGAGTCCGGGACTAGGATATAAATTTGTTTTGAGGTCCTTAGAAGTCCTTAGAAATGATATTCATTAAAAATATGTTTAATAAAATTTATATGTGTATATGTGTCCGTACGGTAAGTCAAGAACGAAACATTTTACTTTTACGAAATGTGATGAAAACGTTTAAAATGCAAAAATTTTGAATGAATTCTTCAGCCAGGTACGTCCGATGCCCAAAACATGGTTTTTTGGGCATTGTTTCCCCAAGTTCGAAAGTTTTTACATTTTTTATACCATCGGAAATAGGAGAAAAAATTATATACAAAAAGTATTTGTACCATTATTATTTTACGTAAACTGGTTTCTGAGGAAAACTAATTTTTATAAACGGAAATTCGCTATGTTATGCAGCATGCTGTGACATGGGTATTAAATAATAAAAAAAATACTCAACCATTTTAAATATTTTTAAATTCTGTAGTAATAGTAAATTCATAGAGCAATAATAATAAAACTTGTCTACATTTTTTCATTATCTTAATTACAAACATTTTTTAAAAATATTAAGTGAAATTTATTATCTTTAGTTTGTACCTAAAATTTCTTTTGCGTCAGATAATTTTGAATTTTTAAAAATAATATACAATGATAATCCAATATTTAAACGTTCGTTTTGCAGACCTATTATTTGTCATACCCATAACAGGCGCCATCCATATTAATGTTTTTTTGCTGTAACTACAAATACTAAAACATTCGATCCCCTACTTTTGCTTTTTTGCGTTTCAAGCTTTATTATATATGGGATCGATTATGTGCGCGTTGGAACAAAGATTTTATACTTTATGCCAAAGATAACACTTTTTTTTATTGGATATTGACGGATAACAGAAATTCAGGGTTAATCGAAGTTGTACTATAGGTACTATAATCGAAATTTACTATGTATCATTTTTGGGTTCTAGAGATTTCAAAACAAATTTTCGTCAGGTTCCGCCGAGTTCAATTTTCACCATGATAACAGCTCTAATAGCTGAATTTTCTATTCGGAAATTCGCTAAAAGGACGGACCTTTAAAAAGATTTAGTTCTGCCCTAGACTTAGTATTCCGGTATATTTGAGAAAATTCGTTCATTTAAAAAAACGCTGTAAGAAGCGAGGCCCTATCACGGGAGTCGAATTTTTCGCTACATCTTCGGTATTTTCAAGATGTCTAAATGTGATTGAAAGGCTACAGGAGTAGACACATTTTGGCGGTTTCAAAACTGATGATAAGTGTCCGGTCGATGGAGAAGTTTGAAGATTTTAGTCGACTACTTTCTTTTTTCAAAAACTAGGCAGTCACAAATGTGACGAAAAAAATGGTGTATATTTTGTTGTAAAATCGTGCATATTATATGGCATGTTTTTCAATTCTTTTGTCTATATAATTATAATTTCTATAAAAATTAGAACAACTATTTTAATTTAAAAATCACAAACTGAGTGAAAAAATTATCTGAATCGGCCAGGAATCGAACCCAGGATCTCCCGGTAACTAACCATGTGTGTCCGCCATTACACCAACGATCCTGTGCTCGACAGTCGCCCGAGGCAGACAATCATTCAATCACTTATGTGTATTGGTATTACTCTCTCTAATGCGAGAAACAGTTTCCAATTTCAGATATTATCGAGTGCTTGTGAAACATTACTACGTATGATAAACTTTTGTTTGCATAGTATGACCAAAAACCACATGTAAATTAAAAATTACAAAGTGATTGAAAAAATTATCCGGATCGGCCGGGAATCGAACCCAGGATCTCCCGATAACTAGCCAGGTGTGTTCGCCATTACACCTATTACGCCATTCAATCACCTATGTGTATTGGTACTCTCTCTAATGCGAGAAACAGTTGCAATTTTTCAATTTCAAATTTTATCGAGTGCTTGAGTCATACGTAGTAATGTTTCACAAGCGCTCGATAACATTTGAAATTGAAAAATTGTAACTGTTTCTCGCATTAGAGAGAGTACCAATACACATAGGTGACTGAATGATTGTCTAGCTCGGGCGACTGTCGAGCACAGGATCGTTGGTGTAATGGCGAACACACCTGGTTAGTTACCGGGAGATCCTGGGTTCGATTCTCGGCCGATCCAGATAATTTTTTCAGTCACTTTGTGATTTTTAATTTACATGTGGTTTTTGGTCATACTAACCCAAGAAATCGAGTGCTTAAAGTTTCAGTTTAGCTGAACGATAAGTGAACATATGAATGCAAACAAAAGTTTGTCATATATAGTAATGTTTTACAAGCACTCGATGATATTTGAAATTGAAAAATTATAACTATCTTAACTTTAAACATTTTTTTAACGATCATTTGTTTTCAAATCTGTTTGTTTGTCTTAAAACTATGAACATTTAACAAATAATTCTTTTTGTAATAAGAAACCGCACATTCAGTTTTTGTTGAGTAGGTAGGTATTTGAATTCCTTTAATGTTTTCAGTTACTAACCAAGTATAGAATAGCAGGCGGGTAGTTTTTGCTATTAAAGGAAACTTCTAGTTCTGGTAAGCAATTTCTTTAATGAAAGATTGTGCTCAAATGTATAGGTACTACATATTATTTTATAATATGAGCCAACTAACTGTAGAGTTAGCTATATATACATAACTATTCATATAAAATAAAGTTTGGCTAAAGTTTTAATAATGCAAATAATACTATTAGGAAAAGTTTTAAGAGACGTACATCTAGCTGAGCTATAGTGCTGTGTACAATTGTGTTCTGTTTGGAATGTTGTTGTACGTTTGTTGAAGCTAATAATGAAACTAATTAATTGTTGTTAGTTGACCTTTTTAATGATCGTGTATCAAACACCAATATTCGCTTGTTCGTTTATGTGTATGAATTTATTAATTTTTTTACTTTTTTTGGTTTACTGCTTTAATTTAAAGAAAAAGATGTTAGGATGGATTTAATTATATAAAAGCAGAAATCTTTGGCGTACGTAATTACGTTCGAAAAATACGTGTAAAAATTAAATTTTACAGTTTTTGAAGTTGGTGCCAACTTGATCATTTAGAAGGAATAGAGGTCCTAACAAGGTTTCTGTAGGTAGAGTCCCTATAATAATTAATAGAATCGTGACATGTCATCCATTTTGTATCAAAAACAGAGCGGGAAGCTTCAGAATTAATTATTACATGTTTGGGTAAATGCCAATGTATTTTGCCAATGGCTTATTGCCAATGTATTTTACGAAAATTTTGGATAGAAAATGCCGGAACCAATCAGCCTTCAGCACACATGTAACCACTCTATTTATTATAGGCACTCTATCTGCAGGTGAACTACAGACTTCAGGTGAATTTCATATTTTTCAGTGTTTTTATTATTATTTTGAAGTTGGTTATATTGTTTTATGTTTTATTCATATAAAGTATTATTTATGTGCTAAAATCTAATAATGTCTTTAATCTATACATGTCTATACATATAATAATACTGTAACAAGACCATTTCTGTACATGGAATATTTTTTTAAAAATTGTACTGGTACTGTAAATAGTTATCGATGTAGCTTTCAAAACAGCGGTTTTTAAAATTTTTGTCTTTATGTCTGTCTGTCTGTCTGTTCACGTATTACGCAAAAACTACTAGACGGATTTTAATGAAATTAGATGTGATGATAACTTATTACCTGGGTCAACATCTACGATACTTTTTACTCCGGGAAAGTGTCTTATTCCCACGGGAAAATAGAAAAACCATTTTGAGCATGTGCACACATTATGCAAAACTATTGAACAGATTTTGATGAAAGAAATTTGGGGTGGTGATAACTTATTACTTGCGTCAACATCTAAGATACTTTTAACTCCGAGAAAATGTCTCATTCCTACAGGAAAATAGAAAAACCATCTTTAGCATGTCCACACATTACGCAAAAACTATTGAACGGGTTTTTATGAAATTTGGTCTGATGTTAACTTATTACCTGGGTCAACATATAAGATACTTTTTATTACGGTAAAATGTCTCCTTCCCTTGGGAAAATATAAAAACCATTTCGAACAGGTGCATGCATTACACAAAAATCATTGTTCTATGCAAGCTTTGTATAATTATTACACTTATATAGTTCTCATTGATTTTATAACAATGCGTTGCGCGAACAATGTCGCGGATACAGCTTGTAATAGAAATAAATCTCCTTTACTTGTTGCCAGATTGTTGGTATTCCAAGAATTCTTCACAGCTTCAGTTTTGTTAAAAATGAAAAGAGTATAGCAGAAGCACAAAATTGGTTTACGCAAAAAATTTCTACTTTTTAAGTAAAGGGAATCGCAGAGTATTTTTATTTTTTCAAATCGCAGGTTACTGAAGGCTCTTTTCAAGTTTTTACCTAAGTAGCTGAGTAATTTTTTTTTATCCGTCGATCTATATGATCTGGGGAAATACCTTTCCCCAAAGAATAAAATTCCAAAATAGACGCACGGATCTGATCCCGTTTGCTAAATGAATGCATAGATTACTTTTGTCATATTATTATTTGAAATAAAACATGAAATATATACACAGTGGTTTGAATTTAAATATTAAGTATAAAAGGATCTTTAGATCGTATACATTGTACGATTATATATGTATATGTATATACATATAAATGTAAAATAGTTAAATATAGTGATTCTCGTTATTTTATATATTTAATGAGTTGCTTGTGAATGAATAGAACAATTATTATGGAAATGAGGTTTTAATAAGTGAGTCAAGATTTCTATTTTGACACTGTTAATGTAGGCAATTGCTTGAACATGTATGTTATGTAAATTGTCCAGATGTTATAGCGTTTAAACGTTTCACTAGTCATTTTATTGCAACGTCGTTAGAAGTTAATTGTAAGTGTATCTGTACGTTTGTTGAATTTCTATTAAGCCACAGATTTTTCGAGAATATGTATTTTAATAAATTATTTACTCTTTAATCCAGTGTTTCTCAAACTTTCTGTTCCACGGTCGCCTTTTACACTTAAAAATTTTAGAGATTCCCCTGAAGAAAGCGTATGTGTAGAAAAATATCCCAGAACGGGAAGGATTAATTCAAATTGGGAAGACGCTTATTTCTGTTGTTTAATTGTATTTGGACACTTATGATTTTATTGAGTATGTTATCTATAGTCTGATTTTTGTGTGCAGTCACTCATGCTCATTATATTTTGCGAACTAATCTACCATTGCAAATTTAGACAAACCACCGTTCCAACTTTTACCGATGATGTCGGTGTATTCCACTTCTGTCTCGCTTGAAGTGTATGTAAATACTCGGTGTGCCATCTTTTCCAATACGATTGGATTATTTGATCAAGTAACGATTTTCTATAAGTTAGGTTGGTATATTCAGGAAGAACTACTGCTGGAGACGGTAGGTTGGTTAACAGGGCGGAATGAAAATGTGATGGTGTCAATGCTAGAGGATCAGTTGGGTCTGAACTTAAACAATATAACGGGCGATAATGCCTCAACTTGAATGATGATAATATTGAGTTCTTCGTATGTTAAGATTTGTTCACCTATAGTTTTGTTTAATATATTTATGCGAGTATTACCTTCCCATAATCCACCCCAATGTGAAGAACAGGGGGGAAGAAGTTTCCAAGTGATTTTGTTAGCTAATAATTCATTTTTTAAGTTTTCTTCTAACAGGCCCTCTACGCGATAGGAATCGTTTTGATGCTGTCAAAAAGGTAGCTGGGAAAGATCTGAACACAACTCCAAATGTACGGCTTTTGTGACAAAACATACACGGAGAGAAAAATCATATAATTTTTGTAGATAAAATTTCAGAAAAATTACCATGCTCTCTTATAATGCGTGCGCGATCGACGACCAAAGTAAAAAATATTTTACGATCATGTAAATATTATTAAATTGAAACGTAAAAAATATTAGTCATGGCTTCATAAAAATTGTTGTGCTAGCATGGTAAAATTTAATGTGCTAACACAACTTCTATCACACTCTTATGCATATATGTTATAGTTTAATTCTTGTTGTCGTACTCTTTCATTTGCGTATCTGACCCGCAACCTTATGTTGCTTGGGCTGTACGCACTGAGAAACAATCGATCTTTTCCGACCTTTGATTCTTTATGATGCATACAAAATGATTGGCAACAATATATTCTAATACTGAATATAGTGAAGTAACAAAATGATGAATTAAACGGTGACCGTCCTGTAAGACATTCTAATGAATACTGTCTGCACACGATACCACACCAGCAGTGACCAGCCTGGTTATATTACTTGCCACACCAGCCTAGCTATGTGACCTTCATGTATGGTTGTGTTGATACCTTCTGCAGCCTGCCTCGCTATGTGACAGCGTTGATACCTTCTCTTTCTTTCTTTCTACTATTAGCAGATAGCATTTGAAATATTATAAGACAGCATGGTAATTTTTGTAAGAAAAATAATTAAAAAATATTTTTTTGTCGGGAATGGAACTTTTTACTGTGCTGTTTTACAAATTTTACGGAGCTAATATTACGGAAAGAACATTCTATCCTTTAAATTTTCTATGATTAATTATAATTTTTATATTTTTACCGTACAAAATTGAATATGTTCGCCTTTTACACGTCGATTGTAGTGCTGAGCACAGTAATTTTCTATGAATTTTCTCTCCGTGTATAAATAAACATAAGTATGCCTTTTGTGTTCGATTGCCGCGATGCCTCGAAATGTTATGCGATACGGCCCTGCGAAATCGGTACCGGTATGAAAAAAGGCTTTAGCCTGATTGGCGTGTGGTGCGGGTAAATCGGCCATAATTGGATATGTTGTTTTCGGATTATTTTTAAAACAAAAATTACACGATTTTACGATTTTTATAATCAAAGATCGACCGGCTTCTATTAAAAATCTCTGTCTCAACAATGTTGATAATATAAAGGTGCCTGCATGTAGATGTTTTTGATGATAATGTCTAACTAAAATTTCAGAAAAATGATCTTTACTCGGTAATAAAATGGGATGCCGATGGTCATAGTCTATATTTGCATTTGATAAACGCCCTCCAACACGTAAGATAGCTTGATTATCTAAAAATGGATGCAACTGTCTGAGATTACTAGATACTTGTTTTTTAGTGGTGATTGCTTTAATTTCCGAACTGAAGTGTACTGACTGGACTGCTCTTATGAGATATTCTTCTGCCTTTTAATTATCTTCTACTGATTTTGGTAAGGTTCTAGGGAATATTTTTAAAAAACGTAAGATATAATTTGTGGTACTGATCAAACGATTCCATGAAGAAAATCTTTGAATGGCTAAATAGAGGGGCGATGGGTCTGATTCTATGGCGACTAAGGCAGTAGATTTGATGTCAACGGTAACTGAACTGTCAGTATCTATTTTTCGAATAGGTCAATTTACTACATCCGTCATAAGCCAAGGATGCCCAAAAATCCAAGTTTGGTGATTTTCAACGAATTGTTTAGGCGTAAGCCCTCGTGATACAGGATCTGCCAAATTAAATTGAGTTGGAATATGATACCAATGGTCATATGGTAAAGCTTGTTGGATTTTTGCAACTCGATTTGCTACAAATGTACTCCAACGGCGGAGTGACGAACTGAGCCAGTTCAAGACTACAGTTGAGTCCGATAAGGTGAAGATTGCAATAATTGATTTCCGTTTACTGTAAACATTTACAACTGTTTTCAATAATTTTGTGA
Source organism: Brachynemurus nebulosus (assembly GCA_035578155.1). Lineage (NCBI taxonomy): Eukaryota > Metazoa > Arthropoda > Insecta > Neuroptera > Myrmeleontidae > Brachynemurus > Brachynemurus nebulosus. Next base: position 22,380,929 of record JAPWDM010000001.1, read on the forward strand.
GCAATACTGCTGTACATAATTCCATTCTTAGAATTAATTGATAAAGATTTTAATGGAGCTACTTTCGATTTCGCGCATACCAATGAACAAAATGCATTAATGATTGGGATAACCTAACATAACAGAATTTCCTACATTGTACGAACTATTTTTACGTACTTTTTCATGTGTAGCAAAACAATTAGAAAAAAATATATTTTTTTTAAAATTGTAATTGGCCGTTTAGTTGAATTTAATGGCTGGAATTAACGTTTTTTTTTTTAAAAATCATTCTTCAACAGAGAGAAGCTACGCCACTAAAAGAATATAATATAATGTGGAAATGTTTTGTATTCCGATTACAATAGACAGTAGCTTTATTCTACTAAAAGTAAATATAACATAAAGCAACTTTAACGTAATATAGCGTATATTCATTCATACATGTACATACACTACCGTCCAAAAGTTTGGAAGCACTAAGAAAAATCAATAAAACCGTCAGTGGATAGACATTAATCACATTTACCTGTTTGGTGTAAATTATGAATTTTATTTGGACATGTTAATCATATTTAATTATACAAATATTGCTACAAATAAGAAAGGACCCGTCCGGATAAGTGAATCTAACTGAGGCCCAACCTGGGTTGGGAGTGCCATGGTAGTGTGCTACTTTGCACATGTATTCCATAGCTGCAATATCAGGTCAAGGTAGCTTTGCGTTTTCGAGTTGTACCAAAATTGTTCAATTTTTTACTTTCCCCGATTTTCCACTTTTCTTTCCCCCAAGTGCATAAGTATTATATATATGCATGTAGGGTTTTAGGAGCTCCATAAGACAGTGCATGCATCTCTCCTAACGGTGTTTAGAAGAAGATATTCGCAAAAATTTCCAAATGACCAATAAAATCACACAAAACGCGACCTTGGACCAAAAGGAGACATAGATTTTTGAAATCTACACCTTTGAATTAGTAAATATATGTCTAATTCCGCAAAATTGGGCCAAGTAGGGCTAACTTAAGGATTTAAATGCAAGGGGCTCTAGTGACACTTAGTGTTGTAGCTGCCTTAGTGGGCTTTTTTAGCCATAAAATATGGCGACACCTTCCTTTCACCCTTAAAAAGATAAACGAGTGCGATTAAGGCTCATTACCAGTGTTTTCATCTGTATGGAAAGGTCTCACAAAATATCATAAATCAAAGAACATGATTTCCGTCACAAGAAGGTAAACTGAAAAGTTAAAAACAAGTTATGCTTGAATTCTTATCGTAGTTATTGAACAGTTTTGTTGAGAATACATTCGTCTGAAGGTTCCTTACATCCAACTTATATTTTCATTGATATAATGAGAACTCTTTCAAAAACCCCTAAACGAGTGTATTAATGTGTTTTCAGTTGAACTGTTACTGATGTAGACGTTTACAACAAGTTACTCAACATTTGTGCTGACTGTGATATCCTGGTTAAAATCGACCCCCTGTTAGATGATAGATGGCAGCAACTATATGTGAGTCGATTTAAATGTGTATTGTATCATTAGAATACTTACGTTACTCTGAGTAATATAGGCTAGGTGACGTCGTAGAAAAACCAGTGGGGTAGACAGACAAGCACTGCCACTAAAAAGCATGGAAAAGCGTCTGAAATAATTTAGATTGGGGTGATATTGTTAAAATTCTTACTTTATTCTGACTAACATAGGCTAAGTGACATAGGCATGTTGAAGCAAACTAGCTTCGTATTTTCGAGTTGTACCAGGGCAAGTACTCTGTAAATGCAAGAAGATCTAGACACGCGGCTTTATAGTCGTTTTAATGGGTTTGTCCAGTTATAGAAAATCACAAAGCTTCGCTGTCATTTTAAGTAAAAGCACGTGTCATTTTAAATAAAAGCAAAATCTCATAACCAGTGTTTCCTACTGGAAAGGTCTTGCAAAACATCAAAAATTAAAAAAAAAAAAAGCAGGCTCACTAAGTTCTCGCCCTACCTCCTGGACAATAGCATGGTTCGTTAAATACGGATAAAGATAAGTAGGGGGTAAGGAACCTTCACAAGCAAGTGTTCTTAACGAAACTGTTCCCCAACTGTGACAAAAATTCAAGGATAACTTGTTTTTAACTTTTCAGTTCACCTTTTTGTGACGGAGGTCATGGTTTTTGATTTATGATATTTTGTGAGACCTTTCCACACTGACGAAAACACTAGTAATGAGCCTTAATCGAAAACGCTTGCTCTTTTTAAGGGAGAGAGAAAGGCGTCCCCATATTTTATGGCTAAACAAGCCCACTAAGGCGGCTACAACACTGAGTGTCATTAGAGCCCCTTGTATTTAAATCCTTAAATTAGCCTTACTTGGCCCAATTTTGCGAAATATTTTTAGACATATATTTACTAATTCAAAGGCGTAGATTTTAAAAATCTATGTCTCATTTTGGTCCAAGGTCTCGTATTGTGTGTTTTTATAGGTCATTTAGAAATTTTTGCAAATATCTTCTTCTAAACACCGTGTTTTGGAGAGACGCATGTACTGTCTTATGGAGCTCTTAAAACCCTACATGCATATATATAATACTTATGCACTTGATGGAAAGAAAAGTGGAAAATCGGGAAAAGCACAAAATTTAACAAGTTTGGTATAACTCGAAAACGCAAAGCTACCTTGACCTGATATTGCAGCTATGGAATACATGTGCAAGGGCGAACACTACCATGGCATTCCCAACCCAGGTTGGGCCTTAGGTAGATTCACCTATCTTAGGGAGCTCTTAGAACCCTACATGCATATATATAATACTTATGTATTAGGAGAGAAAGAAAGTGGGAAATCGGGAAAAGTCGAAAATTGAACATTTTGGTACAACTGGAAAACGCAAAGCTACCTTGATCTGATATTGTAGCTATGGAATACATGAGCAAGGGTGAACGCTACCAGGGAACTCTCGACCCAGGTTGGGCTTTAGGCAGATTCACCTATCTTATCCGGAGGGGTCCTTTGTGGCTTAAATATTAGATTCTGGCTTCATTAAAGTAATCACCTTTTTTACTGATGACTTGTTCACAAATTCTGGACGTCTTGGTTAGTAGTTTATCCAAATATTCATTCTCCAATTGTTTCATTCATCTTTTAAGAGCTGTACTGCACTAGATGGACAACGATTTTTCACCAGCTACGCAGCTACTTTAAGAAAACAGTTGTCTGTTGTGTCATTTAGGAGACATGCACTGATCAAAAACAATACGAGAGACTACCGACAAAAGATGTAATAGCTTCTAAAATTTTCAGTTGTTATTGTGATACGTACTAACTTATTTTTTCTACAATCATAGTAGAAAGTAGGCTTTTGCGTTCTTTGAATAGAACACAAAATATATGTTTGTTGAGGACTGCTACTTTTCGCTTTAAAGCGAAAAGTTGTACTTTGTCGCTCGCGCAACATATATTTAATTACAAATGGCGTAGACGTTGTTTATATTGTCTAGGACAACCAATAACCAGATTCTAAAATTCATAATTATTATTTTTGTCGTGATCAAGTGAAATATCAATTTTATTTTTCAAAATAACTAATATTAATTAAAATTAATAAATAATAAATAATAAGTTGATAAATATATGATGAAAATATGCAATAGTGACAGCGATTTCTCAATTACACCTCCAAATATTTCTGAAGCTGTAAAAATTATAACATTAAAATAAATGTTAACGTCCATTATTATTTTTTAAAGAATTTTTTAAATGAAACGAATACATTTGACAAGATTGTAGAAAAAATTGTGTGTATAATTCGAGCACAAAGTAACATTTCCACTCTCATAAGCAGGGCCGCGCCAAGCGGGGGTGTTAGGGGTGCCTAGTACCCCGGCGGCAGGCTTTGGGGGCGGCAAATAAAATATAAAATTATTACTATTTTTATGTGGTAATTTTGATGAAACTTAAATGTTATCCGCATTTTGCTTAAATACTTGTCTATTATGATTGTTGTGACCCGTCGGTAATCCGATTATTCCGATTGTTGACCAGCGACAACAATCATTTGCGCGGTAATCGGCGAGATCAAACGGGATCGGGATCGAACATGCTCTTGCACGCTTTAATTTTATAAAAACCGTCGCGTCGTTGAATTCTACACATAAAACATTTATCAATCTTGAATTTCATTAAAGTAAGTATATATAGTAAGTAAACTGGTAGCCGGGAGGCATATATTTTATTATCAAAAATGTATTACAAATAAGTTTGGCGTTTTAGGGGCGGCAATTTTTGTCTTACACCCCAGCGCAAATGTCCCTTGGCGCGGCCCTGCTCATAAGAACATTCTCAATCGAGCGGCAATGTAACACTTTGTGCTCTTAATACAGAAATTTTTACTATTATTATTAATAATTATTAATATTAAAACTATTAGGTACTTACAAGCTAGTTTAGTAAAATGTCTGGAAAATAAATTTTGTAATTTGCAAAAATATCTTTGTCTCTAAACTTTTGGACGGTATCGTACATATGTATATATATGATATTTACTCAACGGTAAAACAGTATATTTGGTTCGCTATGTTTATTATTATTATTATTATTTTTTTTTTATAAATAATAGACTCATCATGTTCTCCATATATTTTCTAGATTTTTCCTGAATTGTTATGTAAACAAAATAGTAGAAAAAAGGTGTTCTTGTTATCTCTGTGATACATATATGGAAACAGAAAAAAAATTAATGTAAAATGATTTTGCAAATTTTCCATCTGTCGGGTAAAATTTATTGCGCACCTATTGAGAGAAAAGGTCTAATTTTTATATATTGGCACAGTCAAGCTTCTTATGGAATAGTTCTATACTTACTCTTAACGGAAGTACTTTTGATTTTCGGCAAGAGCATTTTTGGCATTAGACTAGAAGGGAATTTTGTAGGTAAAGAATGATGCTGGAAGTCAGAATCTTCAACCCATGTACTTTTTACTAATTAGACGTGTTTTTGCAACTTCGTTTTGCAACTATACATATCAAGTGAGTGGATAACCTATTGTGTGACACAGGTTAGAATAAATTTTGCGTCATGTCGGCGGACCATTGTAATTATTTGAAAAAAAAAAAGTTTTCGAACCAAACTTCAGTGTTGGTAGGTGTACCATAATTATCGTGCATGTACGATAACAATTCGGTGGTGACGTACGATATACGATAACATTTGATAATTGTACGCGAAAATACAGTAATTTTCAATGTATAGAATTTTAATTATAGTAAATGTATGCTGTAAAATTGTCGTACATGTACGATAATTATCGTACAACCTGCCAGCACTGAAGCAGTTTTTTTTGTGCTTGAAAAATTATTTTTGCTTAAAAAATTAGCATCTGTATAATATGCTACAAAATTTTTAGATCTGAATTGAAAGAATAGATATTTCTGTAGAGAACATATGTATGTATAAGTGTAACGTTCCCAATGTTTTCTCAAAATGTGTTTTTTCGCGTGCCACGTAATGTAACTCAGCGAATTTTCAGTCGATTTACATGAAACTTCACAGGTATATTCTTTACCTTACTGGCTATTGCGTGACATTCCAGTTTTTTTTATTTTTTGTTTTTATCATCATTTTTATCGAATAGGGTAAAAGCCCCCTTTGTGGAACGGTATCTAATTATGAACATATTAATGAAGTTATTTCTGAAAGAAACGTCCGATAACAAAAATTATTATTAATAGAATGATTGTTTTTCAATTTAAATTCACCTCGCATTTAAAGTTTCCTTACTTAATTAAAGAAATAAATATGTAAATGTCAAAACTGTTCCAGTATTAGATACCGTTCCACAAAGGGGGCTTTTACCCTATGTATTTATAAATAAAATAAAAGTAAGTGATTTTTTTCAAAATGGTCCAGAATTTGCATTTTTATTTATTTTTTGTTTTGTTTTTTCTTCGTTATGCGAAGCGTATTTCTATGAAACTAGACGACATAATGTTAATTACATTGTGAATTTTTAATAAGATCGTATTTAAAATTAAGATCTTTTTAGTAGTTTTTCAATGAAGGTAATCAAGAACGGAAAACTTACGGTTTAAATGTTATGGATTTCTCAATTGCTTTAAAGCTTTAGACTGACTATTTGTATTGACAGAAGTACAAAAAACGTGGCATAGTAGTAGATTTAAAGGGATTTATGTATAGTGCTCATACTTCCTGCCAAATTTAATTAGTCAGTCACTCAAAACAGTCTAGTTACAAATCATTTTCTGCCAGTTCAAGGCATTCTTTTTCAGTTCGTTGATATCAAACAGCCACTCTTGTACTTTATTATTACACAATTATCTTTTTTCAATATATCATATTTCCGTGCTGTATTATTCTCTTTTTCATTTTAAAACTTTTTGAATGAACAGAATAGCTGTATTAACAATCATAATACATGTATGAATGTATGTTATATCTCGTTCACACCGAACCGTTTACTAGCTAGTGATTAGTGATTAGTAACAAGTAGTAAATAGAATGCCATTATACATTTCTCAAAAATACTATTTAAACTAGGTCAACGTCTTTCTAAAAAAAAATCACGTGAACAACCCCTTAAAATAAAATATAATAAAAAGAGAAAGCACGTTTCTTGAAAACAGTACCTGAACTAATAGTGCGTACTTCATCTCCTTTTTTAAGTTACTAATGTATATTTCTTACGAAAACGTGTACCAATAAATTTTATGACCTAGTCCACAGGGGTGCGATATTATGTACAAAATATTCAATAATATTTAAAATTTAATTTGTTTTAATGTTAGTTTGTTATTAATCATTTTTAAATTTTAGTATTAATATAATTTTTTTATCTTTTGTATATAATTTTTAATTTCTATACATATTTTAATATAGTATTATTAGTACCTTATTAATAATTTTTCTGTTTATATCAATATTTATAAAAATTTGCAAGCTGTAGTGTATTTATAATTTTTTTTTTGTAATTTTTTTTTTTAACAATATGCTTGCAAGGTCAAAGAGAACGCCAATAACAGAAGCTGAAATAGTAATAATAGCTAATTTTTGTAAGTTTTATAAATTATATAATTTCACCACTTTTGTATACTTTTCTAAATTTTATAAATTATAAAATAAATAAATTATAAACCATACAAACGTTCACTAATAAAATCAAAAATATATAAATGAAAATTAATTACATATAATAGTATTCATATAATACGCAGTAGCATACATAATGCAATTCAAAAATAAGAATATTTTTCCGTAGTACGCACTCGACTATACAAGGTTCAGCTTTCATTTCCAAAAACATGTATGAAACGAGTGATCCGTTGACCTAGTTTAACTAGTATTTTTGAGGATACTATAGTTATAAATAGAATACATCAGTACACAACAGAAAAAGGTGGAACGCGTTCAACATATTATATGAATACATTATATACGCTCACGGAGAGAAAAAGTATCGAATATTTACTGTGTAGCACCTTAAAGTGGTCACAGACTAAATATTCTTAAATTATTGTTGACTAATAATTAATGAATTAATTTAATTATTATGTATTAAATAAATTATTTTTGTGTGTTCCAATTTATTGCGATTTTTGTATATGTTAGTACAATCATAAACACTTTCAGCGCTTATCTTTAATATTGTAGGGCATTTATTTTTCGAATTGCCTAACATTATACTTTGAATCAACCAAATCATCGCTTGTCGAATGTTATTCGATCTGCCTGATTTTGAATAAGCTTTTTCATGAAATGGTTGGCTTTTAATTAGGAATTGCATCAAATGCCATCATATAACTGGGCTCATCATTTTCTGGCTGATTCAGCGATCGGCCGCCGACATATCAAAAAACAGGCTGTTACCGTATATGTACCTACCCACCTATATGTACTACACTAAGTTTTCTCGACCGCCGAGTAGCGAACTGATGCTGGGCTGGGAAAGTATTTCATCGATCCGTAAGAAGAAGTGTGAATTACAATCAATTACGAAAATAATCATAATTATTATTTTTTAACCGACTTCAAAAACGAGGTGGTTCTTAATTCAACATGTATGTTTTTTTTCTTTATGTATATACACCGATTTCTCCCACATTTCTGGCCCAATTTGCACCATTCTTTTTTAGTTAGTAGATAAAGTTCTCCAGGTGGTCCCGTAGAAATTTTGTTGACATTTGTTGAGTAATTTTTTAACCATCTTCAATAATATGAGCAATATGAATAATTATGGGAAATTTATAATTTTTATATACAAAATTATTTACTTTAATATCTATATAGTAACATATTTTTTTAACTTATGTTGATCCAATTATCCTAAAAATAATTTCCTGTCAGTATCTAGTTTAAAAAATTCTTTGATGACTTGAAAAATCGGTGGATTTTCCTTGATTTCTTATTTCCCTAGTAATTATTACTTTAAACATTATTAATGTTCTAAATTTCAAAGCAAAGTCAGTGAGTGCCCAAAATTATGATTTTTGAACACTGGTATTTTGGAAACTATTCCACTTAAACGTATGAAATTTGGAATTTAATAAAAAAACTTTTAAAAACCAAATAAAAAATTGTAATAGGGTGTACTTATAAGCATTGTCACTAAAAGGTATGAAATAAAAGCTCTTTTAAAAAACCGACTTTAAAAAGCAAAAAAATTATTAATGGCACGAATTTTGAAGTCAGAAGAGGAGTAGTATAAAAAAATTGTAGATCTTGAAAAATTCATGAATTTTTCAAGCACATCCAATCGCAATTTTACATATGACGCCCCTCCTGACTTCAAAATTCGTGCTATTAATTGTTTTTTACTTTTTGAAGTCGGTTTTTTAAAAGAGCTTTTATTATTTAAAAAGAAAATGGCGGGGCTAGTTTTATGCAAAACACGGTTTTTGGCGATAAAAATCGTATATTTTTGAATTTAGTATTTTTAATTGCGGCACATGATAATACACGTCTAGCACAGTACAGTACAACTTTTTTTTTGTTTTAAAAAGAAAACTATGCCCGGGCTAATACTTTGCCTAAAAATAGTTTTTCGCTGTAAAAAGGGCAATTTTTGGGATTTAGCTTCTTTATTTAGGGCATATGATAGCATAATATGTCTAGTACAATAAAGCATAACTTTTGTTTGGAAAAAGAAAACGGCGGAACTAACCCTATGGACAAATGATCGACCAAATGGTCGGAAAACGTCATTTCATATTACACGACCTAATTTTATTTCAACTAATGAGGAATTTATTCTAGGAGACAATCAATACCTATTAATAAAATAGAAGGGTCTGTCTGTGATTTTCGAATTTTTAAGTATTAGTATGTTTTTCAGTTAGCAAATTCGACATATATACCAAATATAACTTTAAAAAAATTTTTGTCTGTCTGTCTGTCTGTTTGTACGAACCGATTTAACTCAAAAACTATTAATGTTATTGAGTTGAAATTTACAGGGAATATACATAGATATTAACCTCCTGATCAATCTTAGCCACATTTTAATGTGATCTCCCGTATGGTTATGTACAGGTGATTCAAATAGAATCTTCATTAAAAGTTTATGGTCTTCTAGAAGTTTTCAACTGTGAATATTTTAATTAAAATATTTTTAACTTGGTGCCATTTCCGGTTATAACGGCAGTTGACATCAAATTTGTTATTTGAAGTGTTTTTGACAGCAAATTTCAATTCGCTGGAAATTGTTACTAATATTCTATGTGACAGTGACATTTCAACTTTTTGACTTGATACAGGCTGGTCACATAAAGATTTTTTATTATATTTTTTGTTTATTATGCAAATCTTTTTTTTTTTCAGATGAATCACCTAAGTATATTTTTTATCGTAATTATGTAGGAAAATGTAAAGTCTATCTATTACTATAAAATATTCTTATACCTAAAACTGATATTTTGGAAGTTACATAGAATTTATATAATAAAATGATCAGCTAGGTTTTCTGTGGGCACGGCTGACACAAAAACCACGGAACAGAATTCAGTGTAACTTTATAAATTTCGCTTCGCCATCTCAACATCGACAACATCTCCAGTCAAAATTATCACAATATTCTTTATGGGGTTGATATATTCAAGACAAAAGTTGATATATCAAAAATACACCTTTAACAATAAACGGAAACAAAAGAAAGAAAAACAAAAGATTACGATAAAAATAATTTTTAAAAACTTAAATGTTAACTTCAAAACTTTTTCAGTAAAATTTCACTTTAGAAAAGGATAGTAGTAAAGTTTAATTACGGACGAACTGAACATAATATTAAAAAGTCCACCAGTGTTCTGGGATCCCGAAAAGGATCTAAAATTAAATTAATTTTCACACCATCAATATGGGTATCTATGGAAAGATCTCAGAGTGTGAAAATTAGATATATTAATGGTTACTTGCGAGTCGTTTGGCGAGCGGAGCGAAGCATTACATGGAATTAACCTTTTATAGAATTTTGAGCTGTTTGGCGAGCGAAACGAAGCACTTTAAAAAAAAAAACTGATTTGAAATTTGTCCGATTTGTTTTGGAATAACTAATTTAAAGTAGTTTTACTCACAGTTAAGATAATTTTACATGAATGAAACTGGAGGGCATAGTTATCAATTCAATGAATACATATTAATGAATACATGTTTCAACACTTTTTGAAAATTAATCCTGTAAAGAGTAAAATAGGGAATAAATGAACAAAATTGGGAGAGAGGTCAAATTTTACATTTTCAACGCCTACTGTTCTAGCACATCCAAAAATGAGTCAGTTACTTTAGGAAATGTTCAAATATAATGCAAACAGACTTTGGGACAAACAGGGATGTAGGGATTGAAATTTTTCAATAGGAATAGGGAGGATACTTATTTAGAGTAAAGTCTACTGCCTACAAAATGTTAGGTAATATTTTAAATCAACACGCTTTTTTTACTTCTATACCAAATTCGTTGACACGCCTATTATTTCAGCTTACGATAAGAAAATAGGGGCAAAGTATTTTAGCATACTACCTAAAAGGGAATTATTACTTTTACTAAATTAAGAAATTCACGCTTGCGAAGCCGCGGGTAACAGCTATTACACGGCTGACCAGTTGGTTCAAAAAACAATTCTTATTAGAGGCCCTAATGCTATTTCAGATGGACGGCAATGTTTTCAAGATACAAGAATTGTATTTAAAATTAATGAATTGCTTTTAAGAGATGAAGAAATGTTTAAGAAAAATATTTATTTGAATTACATGGTCGGTCAAATAGTTGGAAAACCATATTTTGTATTAAATATACCTACCTAAATGTAATTTAGAAAACTGATAATAATTTATTGTCATATATGTGATCCTATATGTGACCGGTAAGCACAAAATTATCTAAGATTTTACCGCGCCGTGACTGAGGTTGAGAAACCACACTATAAATTTTTGTGTTCTACTGAAGCATTCGACTTAATTACTAATGTTTTGTACTAACTACTTGTTCCTAATCACTAACCACTAACTACTTAACGGTCTAATATGAACGAGGCATTACTCGCATAGTAAATATTGGTTAGCTTTGTTTGTTAGTAACTTTTTACAATACATACATTGAAATCTCGTAATAGGTAAACACGTTAAACAGAACAAAATGTTTCAAGTCAGTAGAGTTGATTTGATGGACTAACTACTTCAATATGCTCCACTGCTTTAACTTTACCTCTACTCTAGTAAGTACTTGGTAGCTTGTATATAGCATTTTCTAACTAGATTAGTTCACAATAAAACTACGTTATCTATTATCTATTGGTTGGTAAACATAGATATAAAGCAAATGGCCAGTTACAGTTCAGATTTTCTAGATGAGTACTAAAATCAACAATATAAATGTACACTGTAAAAAATATTGTTCGAAAATATGAGATTTGAATGGATTGAAATAGAAATTACAGTATTCGGTGTAGTATTTGTTGACATGGGACAAGAGAAATAAGAACATTACTTGAAAATGTTGAAAAAATTTCAACAAAATAAAATTTTGTAGTTTTTTCTTTAAAAAATTAATATTATTATGACAATTTAACTCATGTGTATCAAGTCCCATAAGAATATTTTAGTTTTTCTCTTTTGTACAAACATTTCATTGATTATTTCATTATAGGTAAACATGATAGAAACGAAACAAAAATTCGTATTGGTAAATTTAACTGATTTCAACTTCGCTGTCGCGTTTTTGTTAGCTGACAGTTCTTCTAGGCAACAAATTTTCATTAGACAAATCCAAGTTTATTCGAAAAAATACAAACCTCTCGTGTCATAATAAGTGAATATTATTTGACAATAATTACTTGAAAATTCATTCAAAATTATTATAATGGTTATTACGGTTATTCCACTGATTACGAAGTAACCGTCAGTTATATCTTGAGTGTATCTTAACGCTTCGTTTCCATACAGGTATACTATGTCTATACACTATATGTATGGAAACGTCTCGTGCTTATTCAGTGGTGTTGAAACTTGTACAGACATGTGAATTTATGAAGATGCAAACATTTGAGACAAAATAATATCAGACAGATGGATTCATGAGCGAAAAATGGATGCCTGTCAATCAATACAATTAAGTGTACGATAAGTAGGAGTAGCAAGTGTAGAAATATCTAAACATTTCAACTCCTGGGGCTTTCCATACCAAACTAACATTTTTCACGGTGTACTTTTGTGACGTAATGTATTGTAATCGTTGACGGTAACGATGGTTCATCATCGTCTTCATCGCTTTTTTTTCCGAACTCCTACTTATTATCGTGTTCGCATTGTACGTACCTCACACCTACACCACAAATGAGATGAGAGAAAGGAGGTTACATACACATACAAGTAGTGAGACGAGGAAAGGATAAAATCACTACCGCACACTGTACTGTACTGGTGGTTATCAGGTTCATGTTTTTTCATGGTGATTTTCATCGTCAGGGATTTTCATTCACCCGGAAATGTAGTAATAAGTATTTTTTCTTCTTAATTTATTCGCTGCTATCAAATAGTTGTTTTTGGTGGCTTTTAACAGATTTTTTTTTATTGACAGCATTAATTTTTCTTGTAATTATTTCAGAAATGATTACTGATAATATATACTGTAATCAATCCGAAAATATATATTTTTTAATCAAATTATTGTCAGGGAAAACAGTTTCTTATACTTCAGTCAAAAAGTCTTGAAAATAGTCATCTATCGTAAATAGTTTATTCATTTCTGTGGAAATCAGATTGGTAGTATTGATTTTGGATAATTGTATCTACTATTAATATTTATTAATGATTGAAGAAAGGATGAGAAACACTGTTCTACAACATATTCAAATTTCTGCTTGTCAATTAAATTTTATTATAATTTCCAATCTACTAAATGCAGGATTTTCCGGACGCATTAGACCCATTCTGCGGGGAGTGCAAATACTTTTTCGAGATTGTCTCGCAGAATCCGGGATGGTTGGAGGCCTTATATTCACGTAATTACCCACTTGCTGCTGTGCAACTTTTGTATAACTTTTTTACTCGTGTGTAATATGTACCGTACGGTTTCAATTACGTAATATATTGTTACATAAATTGTGTCTTATATTTGTGTTATACGATCAGGCCCGACGAGAGGGTAGGCTAGTCGGGGTTGCAGCTCCGGGGCTCGGGTTTGAGGAGCGGCCCGTAGCTGTCGATAGAGGGTCCGGGAAAAAAGTTAATTTGTTCACCACTTCTATTTTGGGAGGAAATTTAAAAAAAATGCGTTTTATTTCTGGGGCCCGCCATTTTTCTCCACGGCTCTGTATACGACTTGTGATAAACAATACTGTTGTGTGTTCGATTGACGCGTGATTAAACTAATACATTGTGTATGTGGACTGTAAAATCAATTGCCCGTTCAACACGGTAGTATCACCCACGATATGCCCTTGATTCACGCTTGGTTTGGTAAAATATTTTTACAGAATAAACAATGGGTGGATTCATATTATCGCTATGATCGAAGTACGGTTCCGATCGCGGTCCAACACCGATACATCGTAGATAATATTTTTTTGGAGCGAGATCAGATTTGTTATTATTTGTCCCGATGCGATAGTGTGAATTTTTTTTTTATTTCTACTTCACTCTGATGCCGTTCAATTATACTAAGAGAAGATTTTATTCAACCGTAAGCAAACCGAGAGCGGCATTATAGCATGAATTAAGAACGAATAGTAAACGGCACTGTAATATAAACGTAACAAGATTTTATCGGGACGAGCACAGAATACAGAAACGACTTTGCTATATAATATTATCTCTATACTAGCGATGCTAATATAGACAAAAAATGACGTAAATCCCCACTCACATGTTATAATATACCTATGTAAAGAGACTTTGCAGTTGCATATGTGAGATATGCGTAGATGTGAACGCAGTCTTGTGTTGTACGTACATGGTACAGGTGCATACATATAGGAATATACCTATATCATTGTTGACACATGAAAAATTCATAAAATATTTTTACTTATTTAAAGAAAGATATCCCTTTATTTTGAATATTTCTTTGTATAAGGAGTTGTTACACTTAGATACGACACACTTCATGTTTTTTTCTATTTAAATTTCAATAGTTAATTAAAAAAACAATGATACTACATACGAAGTTAACTCTATAACAATTTATATACAACTGAATAAGAAGTTGCGTAACTTGCCTAGTTTGGCCTACTACTGTCCACAAATTTTTAAATGTACGCTTAATCTCTTAATCTGTGGGAATGAGATTGGTGTGTAACATACTTTACAACCGAGGTACGTACTGTACTTTGTCTATAACTAGTAAAAAATTCACAAAACAATACGCTAAAATTATGTCAAACTTGGAACAAATACCAATTGTCAGTTATTAGATAAAAATTTTGCACCGATTTTCATGTAATATAAAGATTAATTAAAGTATAGTAAACTGTGGTACTTTACACACAATCGTTGGGGGGGGATGCTGAATTTAGTAATACAAAGAATAAAAACAGGCCGGTGAAGTCCTACAACTGTGTTGTCAAATTTTTAATATTCTTTGATCTTATAAATTTATTATATGGATACCCGTGCGATATTGCAAAATATTTCTCATAAAAAATCATATCCAGATACATACCCTACATTGCATCACCTACATACATATAGGCATACATATTTACTACGTTCATACTTGGTAAATATGTATTTGCAGGATAAGACGAGAAAATCTCTCGAAGAATATGTAATTGTACTGTATTACATTTCACCTAAAATTTATATTTATGTTTCTTGTTTTTCTTTTCGGTCTAAAAATATCTCTGTATTCGCCTAACAACTTACCCGAATATATATTTATTTAGATAAGAATAATTGTAGCTCTGAAAATATGTAAGCTATGCATTAATTTTTCACCTTAAAACAAGAAAGGCAAAGTTACAAAGTTTCAATTTAATTCAATTTCAGTTCAAAATTATACGAAAACTAGCTTTGGCCTGTGCCTTCGCCCGCCTTCGATTCGAATCAATTCTTATACTTTGATACTTAAGACTAAAATATAAAAAATTGTTATTTGTATATCAAAAGAGAAAATTGGGAGGAAAGGAAGAAGTTAGCATCCATGTCTTTATTTTATACTTGTATATACCACAGTGTAGGGCGAATAGATATGAAGAAAATGGTGGGGAGTGTGGATCTGGAAGTTATATAGTTGTCTTGTTAGGGGAACATTAATCTGGAGACACCGTAGGAAATTTTCGCGGGCATATTGTTTAAGAAAATGTTATTTGAATTAAAAAAGAATATTTCTTCGACTGTATTGAAAGAAAAAGTATTCTTTTTTTTTTTAAATAAGAAAACTTTTTGTTTCAATAAAATTGTTTTTAGATAGCGGTTTCCAATAATTCAGCACATCGAATTAATACAGTCAGTATATTTACTAAAATACAAGAATCTATTAGTATTTTAATGGAATTTGTTTGTGAGAATAATCTTGAACATTCGCTGGTTTTAGACAAAAACAAAAATAAAAACTGTAGTCAGTGGTATTTTCGCGTAACATACCATTTGCTTTCGCTGTTTCCATTTACACAACTTATAGATAAAGTTACTCGTATCGAGAGATTTGAATTAGAGTAGGAATGGTAGAGTAGAAGTAACATCCACTAAAATGACGTACTCGAAACTCGATTTTTATGTTGAGAAATATTAATAGGGTTTATGTTACAATAAATTATATTTTTACGACCTCCATCTTGTTACAGTAACAACAAAAGAGTAACATTTTCTTCCGAAATATAATAAACGTACTAACATACCAGATTCTGAAATGTATTCTATGTGTTGTGCTTGTATGTTGAGTTGACAGTGAAAAAACAAAAGGATTACCTTTGGTCGGTGAATACGTCATAGATAGCTACCGTTGGTGGAAAACTGTTGAATGAAAGTGGGGCAGCTATTATCTTACATATTTATGGGTTTATTTTTCAAGCGGCTCGACACATTGTTACAGCATACATACCTATATAGGAAGTGAGGAAAATGAAAAAAAAAAAACGAATATCTATACTCGAATATTTTTAATTTTTTCAGTAATTATTGAATGTTTAGATTAATGTTTAACCTAGGGAAAACAATTCCAGCTTTAGGATGGCATCAAGTCTATTTTAATTTAATGATGAATAAAACCAGTCTTTTTTTTCTTTTGATCGAGCCAAGATTAACAAGGAAAGGTTCTTTGATGTCATTTTCCGATTTTGATGAAACTTAGTATACGTGTAGCAGGTTTCCAATTTATGGTACGGGATGATATTTTGAGGTAATTCCGTGGATGCGATCAACCTGTTTCGAATCCAAAAGAAATGTATCCGACTTATGGCAGGAGTTGGACCTAGAGACTCATGTAGAGAAATTTTCAAAGACATGAAGGTTTTAATACTATCATCTCTGTACAAACTAGAGTCTGCATGTTACGTGAAGCAGAATGCTGATCGTCTCTCAGATCACCTAACGAAACATACTTGATACTTATGAGACAAGAGCGAAAAGAGAATATTATGTATCAACCTATAAGACTAACTAAGTATCTGAAAAAGTCGGCTTGTAGTCAGATTTTTACAGTTTATAACGCATGTCCTGATGAAATTCACCCTGGATAACTAAACCTTCGTCATTTTCACGACGCACCATTTTATAAGTCACGCGGTTACTAATTCACGCGGTTACTAGTCACGCGCTTTTTTTTTTTTTTTTTAACTTAGTATATTTTGATACTTTGGCCAATGAAATGGATAGTGTTATTGTTTTTAGATTGTATATTGTATAATTTCAGTGGTTTTTCTTTTAGTTGCAGAACTATAGTAGTTATTTTTGATACTGTATGTGTAAAGTGGGGTATTCGAGTAAATTGATCACGAGTCTAAGGGACTGATACATACACAATGAGATCTCGTGCGCTTACCACGAGCCGTCAGGCGAGTGGGGGTACACAGCGTACTCGATTTGAAAAAACAAATAGCAAACAACATGAGTCGTTGTCAAATTTACGAAGGTTTAGTAACAACGTGACTATAAACTAGGTAGTCCTGGGTTAAACAACAACCATTGACAACTTTTAAAAGTAGCGTAAGAAAATTACTGATTAGTTTCGCAGCCTACAAAATAGATGCATTTATTAACAGATCGTAACAATCTGAACTGTAATCGGAAAATAACAGCTTTTCTTTTGTATATGATGTTTTCCATAACTTTTGTAGTTTTAATCAGAATAAAATATTATTATTATTATTAGGTGTAGGCAAAAATAGCGGATTCCTGATATTTTATAAGCTATAGCTTTTTATAGTTAAAAATAACCGTGAACAAATTTTCGATATCGGTGATGACGCGTTTTCGAAAAGTTAGTTAATCTTTATTTTGAAAAATAAAATATTGTTATTGTAATGACAAAAACGATGAAGAATTTACCATTAAGAAATGCAGCAAATTTCTTAATTTTTCTCAAAAGCTAGTTCACTTTGAACAATAGTTTAAAAGCGTATCTTATGTCATTTTTTACTCTCTTTTCAACGGTGTAAAAAAAATTAAAAAAATTTTTCAATTCTGTTCACCTTTTACAAAAAACTTGGTTAAAAATGGCGAAAATTTTGGCTTTTAAAAATCAAACATATCTGGCTGATGATCTCATCCGAGGATTTGAGACTTCTTATTTTCTCACTAAATTTCGTAAAAAATGAATGCTTCGTTCGAAAGTTATCACGCAGACACACACACACACACATTTGAAGGACATTTTCGGCTTCTAGAGGTCTGAAATAAATTTCTGTTATAGTCTCGTGCTCAGGTTTTACGATGAGACTCGCTGTAATAGCTGAATGGAAGTTCGCTAAAAATTCACGTGATATAAACATAGGTATTTATTTACGTTTTCATATTTGACAAATGATAAATATCGAATATAAATCTATTAAATTTAATTTATGTCGTCAACTGAGCAAAGAGTAGCGCAAAAGAGAGTAGAAACGAAAGAATAACATTTATTTTCGGTAAAATAAATTATTAAAATTGTTCATAAATTTATTCATTTTTTTCCGCCTTTCCTACGAATATCTTCATAATAATATTTTATTAAATAAAAAAAAGCACTCAAGTTCACCGTTCGTTAGTTACAAAACTTACCATCAGAGCGGCGAAGAAGATACCTGGTTTTGTTTTCACGCTCAATCGCCTTAGCAAATAAAACTTTACACAAAGTATTTTATTACGACTATTACTTATAGCGTAACGGAACTATGTATGTAGCCTAGCTAACAAGAGTTAGAGCTATACATTGTTATAATATAGCTTATGTGAGTGTTTGTGTTGCCATGTTCGAATTTTGCTACTTACAATTAAAACGAATGAATGTGTTTTCTTTGTCATTGCCGTTAAATTAAAATATTGTCATATCTTTCTTTGTACATTTTACATAGATGCCGGTTATATACGCGCATTAAATTGTCTAATATAATTACAGTGTTGGCAAACGACATTTCGGGCTACATACTATAGTGTGGGTTTATAGGGTCTTTCACAAAAAAGTAGATTATAATAAATTATAAAATAATAAAAATCTAAGTCATCCATCTTTTTTATACCTTCCATCGAAATTTAATCATATTCAATATTTGTAGCTCTGTTGTTTAGAAAATAACATGAATCCGGATTCGATTGGTAGCGTCAGATAGTAGCTCCAGATACAAAAGCATCTTTAGAGTCCTTGGAGTCTAGATTAGTATTTCTTAAAGGTGCATTAGTGTGCCGTAAAATTTTCAAAGTTTGGTATACAATTAGCGTCGTTTTAGTAATTTTATTGTGACCATCATTTGTAATTTAACAAAAAAAAAAAGAATTTAGAAACTCAATGCTGGAGATCTTAGATACATACATTTCAAAGAAGACAGTATCTTTTAAGAACATAAAACATGGGACGAGCACTCGTATTTCAAGCTACACCTCTGGTAGAGAAAGTTTTCTCCAAGTTCCATGATAAACAGGTGTTTCTTCAGGATATTATGTTCTGAAAACTATAAACCTTCGGTTCTGTCTAGCTGTTGTACAAATTTTGTAAAGATGATCTGTCCTCTTATTTTCATCTTCTCTTGTATGGTCCAGTACCCATACCAAGGTAATTGGGTAATGTGCTGAGAGTTTATCAAACATTTGTTGGCACTCGCGTACCAATCTTGACCCTTAAGGGCATTAACAGCGGCGTGGCTGGTACTTTGTATCCATTTTTCACAAACGGAAATTGCAGACAATTTAGCCTGAGAAACAGTTGGTTATTTTCTCAGAGGGTAAGTTAGTCGGGTTTGAGATCCGAAAACACCAACACCAGTACCTTTTGTCGCCTTGGATCCGTCTGTATACCATGCTAGTCCTTTCTCGGTTGTTGGGAAAGTATTGCTTTTCCATTTCCTCCTGGACAGAGTGATCGCATGATATTTGTGATTCATATTCAGGCTCCATTACGTCAGTTACCATTCCAAGGATGACGAGAGACTCCTGAAGTCCAGATAAAACAGGCGAGTGCCCTTTTCCAGGATGTTTGTAGGAGCATAACCTGGCTTAACTCTCTATCTCTAGGTGTGGCGGATACAGTTTTATTAGCGCCTCTAGAACGACCAGTCGCGTTGTTCGTATTGCCTCCATGATGTTAAAATACTAGTTTTGGATTTCATTCATTTTTAACCTATCACTGGTCGTTTCAACTTATCATACCGGTTCATTATAGATTAAGAACGTAAAGGTAAGCATCTCAGCAGCTGTTTGAAAAGTCTATGAAGTGCTATAGACCTTAACCGTCTTCTCCTCGATGTGCTCCTTCTAAGCCAGTCCTTTTAGTTGGTCCGTAAGCAAGCATCACCGAAATGATGAGCGAAAAAATTTAGCGAAAACAGGGATGTACAATGAATACCTTTATATACATATCTTGAAACGTTAAATGTCTTTATTTTTTCTGACATGAAACACACTGTATTCACCTTTTTCGTACAGGACACAAAAGAGTGTTAGTTGTGAAAACAAATATTTGTACCTATATATGTATAATATCAGTACCTATAGTAGTATGGAAACATAAAACCCGTCTAGTAAAACCGTCTAATTTAAATATTATCGTTATTAAGTTTTCTGAATTTTATTATACATATTTACAATTCCGTTTTCATTTTGATGCCATTCGATGCTACACCACCGTACCATATTACCATTCCGTACCTCTGTACCGCGCGCTGTGCCATTTGCCGTAGCATTGAACCGTATCGTACCTAGTATATCATACTCTCTTCATTCATGTAATAAATACCTGTCTGTTGCTACTCCCCACTACCATCCCCACCACCGTTCTCCTCTCATCTTCACCAGCGTTAACATTCAGTACTGTTCATCATCTTTGAATGTTTGTTATATTACATTAAAAGTAAGTTTATGTCAATGATAAAATTATATTATAAATTTTGATGATTTTTGCGTTTGGAGTTTTTGTATGCGAGTGTAAGTTCATGATTCTTTTTAACTGGAATATAAAATTTTATTTACTGTTTCATCATTACCTGTTTCTGTGAATTTTTGACCTTTAATTTATAACTTTATTTGTAGGTTTTTATGGTTGGAAATTACAAGTACACTGGAAGCTTAATCAATTTGACATACGAAAAAAATATTTTAATTTTTCTACTAGTTAAGTTTCGATTATAGAATCATCAGTACAATAAATTTATTGTTTGCTGTGTTATTATAGTTTTCGTTGGCTGATACAAAAAATTTATCCGAGTTTTAAAGCCCAGACGGAATTGAGAAATCCAGCTTCGATACTCCATAGACACCCTCAAAAAGATGACAAGTTTGGTCAAAATAATCGAAGAGCGGGCTGTTTATATTTAAATGTTAACACCATGACAGTCATAACTAAGGTTGGGCAAATATGCACTAAAAAACCGTGCATATATGCACCTAATATGCTTTAAAAAATGTCTAAGATATGCTCAAATATACCTTAAAAAAAACGCCGTGAGCAGCGGGGCCCCATCACGGTAGTCGAATTTCCCCCTTCATCTTCGGTATTGAATGTTTACAAGCGAAATGTGATTGAAAGTCTACAACCGAATTGTCATTTTGTTGGTTTCAAAACTGGTGATGAGTGTTCGGCTGATCGAGGCTTTAAAAAAAGGTTTTAAGTATTTAAGGGTTGTATCTCAGTAAATTTCAATTTTGTGCCGAAAACAGGTAGCAGAAAAAAAACCAACACAATTCGTACGAGGGCATTCCTGCCCATGTTTATCCGCTAATTGCCTTTATGTTTTAGTTTTAAATATTAAAAAAGGACCTTAAATAGTAAACTGGAAGGCCTTTATAAAGATATTTTTTCATTCAAAAAAAAAAAATAAAAAATAAAAAATAAAAAAAAAAATTATTTCTTCGGTATTGAGTGTCTACAAGCGAAATATAATTGAAACTCCACAAGCGATTTGTAATTTTGGTGGTTTCAAAACTGATAATGAGTGTCCGGTTGATCGGGGCTTTATAAAAAGATTTTAAGTTTTTAAGGGCTGAATCTCAGTAAATTTCAATTTTGTGCCGATAGAAGTTAACAGGGAAAAAGCCAAAACAATTCGTACGAGGGCATTTCTATCCATGCTTATCCGCCAATTGCCTTTGTGTTTTACTTTTAAATATTAAAAAAGGAACTTAAATAGTAAACTGGAAGGCTTTTATGAAGATATTTTTTCTTTCCAAAAAAATCCAAAATTTCTATTTTATAAATAATAAAAATCCAAAATTCCTAAATAATAATTAAATAAATAAATAAACAGTGACTTTAATAACATTTGCAAATTACTTAATATGTATGTATTTCATTTGTTAAAAAATTATATTCACTTTTTTTTAAATTTTTTAAAATTACTATTCGCCTACTTGTATTTAGAATAAACATAATGCTTTTAAAACACATTTAACAATAGCATTCAATTCCGATGTAAAAATGGGAGAAGTGGGGGGAAAAGTGATGTGGACTCCCTACAAGGTACTAGCTGGATACTAACTGAATACACGTACAAAATTTCAGCCCTCTAGGTTTCCTTATGGAGTCTCTAGACGTGTTAGAAAACAAGCAAAAAAATTAAGGAAATATTGGCGTAAAAATCGTGGGGGTAAGGGTTAAAAGTTGAAACCTCCAAAAAACAGTGTCTGTCTATTAGCTTAACCTGTACACCAAATTTCAGCCCTCTAGGTTTATTTGGGGAGATTTTGACCCGAACGAAACTGTTAAAAAACAAGAAAAATCATGTTCTTTTGGGTATAAAAATGGTGGGGGTAGGGGTTAAAAGTCGAGACCCTCAAAAAGGCACCCCCTTGATACTAACTCAATCCGAATACAAAATTTCAGCCGTCTAGGTTTATTCGGGTGACCTGTGCGAGTGGTACAAACTTAGAAAACGTCGAAAATGCATGAAATTGTAGCTTAAAAATGAGGGGGGTGGGGGTAAAATATTAAAACCTCCAAAAAGCACAACCTAGGTACGAACTTTATCAACACACCAAATTTCAACCCTCTACGTTAATTCTGGGGGGCTGGGGGCCTGTTAGATCCAGCGAAAATCGTTTTTCCCCCCTCTACTCCCACCATATCATCCTAGGAAGCTGAATTTTGGATATGTTGTAGATAATTGACCGAAACATTATTTAAAACCGATTTGGAAAAGTTTTATTGCTTTTCCGCCCCCCACCACCCCCTTAAAGGTCGGGTCCGAAAAAAAATTTGCCCAAAATTTGACCCCACTTTGATAGTATTGTTGTGCATCGGAATAAGCCCCACTTACCAAATTTCATCTCTTAACTTCCATAGGGGGGCCCTACACATATTAAAAGGTTGCGGGAAAATATATATATATATATATATATATATATATATATATATATATATATATCAGACATCTTTTTTTTTTACATAATCGTGTTCTACGGGTCCGAAAACGGATAGCGCCCCTGGTCTCGCCTCTCGCAGCTCTTATCGTATAGACTGTATAAGTCTAATTTTTCGGAGAAAATTCGACTAAAAACAAAATATGCATTATTTATGCAAACATTTACTAAAGATTAATATAGATGTATGTTTAATATACTCTGAAAAAAATGAAAATAATACTTCAAACAGACTAAAAGAAAATCATTTTTATTGTTTTCAGGTTAAAATAATAAATTTTGCAAAAAAAAATTATTTACACAAATGTATTGAAAAAGTTACTGACATGTATATATTATTTTTAATTTTACATAGAATTAATTACATGAATGTTTTTAGCGGAATTTAATTTGAGTTTCAGGAATTAATTAAGTGTTTTTCAGTTTATTCTATCAGAAAATTTTGTCGATGATCAGAAACTAAATTTTTATATTTTGAAAAAAAACGTTCGACTTCACATGATGTTATTGGGTAATATTTAAAACAAACAGTTATTGCTTGTGTCGAGCACGTCTGACGATTTAAAACCAATTATTCAATTGTTAATGTTTAGAAAATTTTGTAGCTAGATAAACAGAAATATACACAGGACTACAGGAGTTCTTGGAATTTTTTTGAAATTTGCTTTATTTACTTTAAAATTAACTATTAAATTCAAATATTTCAACAATCAAAATTAAATTTGAAAAGGTAGTTAGCTGATTTTAAAAGTTACTAGATTTTTTTAAATTAAACTAAGTTCAGTAAGTTCAGAAAGTAATTGTTAATTTAATTATTTTGGTAAAATTGTGAAAATATGTACTTAATATGCATTAAAAAAAAAAAATATGCAAAATTTACAAAAAAGTATGAATATATGCAAAATATGCAAAATAAAAGTTAGCTCATTTGTTTTTAAATGGTTTATAATATCAAAAATCAAATTTTGAGGTGAATATGCTCATAAATTAAAAAGTATTCAAATATGCATTTGCCCAACCTTAGTCATAACCTATAATTACAAAACGCCCAAATGGTACACTGTTTTGACAGCTATTACACTTAATTGTGTGAGTTAATAAGGTTTCACTTGACGTCTTATGACGTCACTGACAGTCAACGTGTTAATTTATTAAGCTACTAAGAATGTGTTCATATAACAAACAGTTAGAACTTTGTTACTTTTAATGTAAAATTTCTTGAACAGAATACATTGACGTTTATTATTGATTAAATTATATGGTGGTTGTGTTTATAACAATATTTTACAATACTGTTATAGTAGATAGGCTATAAGAGAGCGGTGACACCGTAGAACCCCAATTATCCGGACTACTTTTTTGACCGTGTTAAGAACCGTGTAGTTTGGGGTCCTACTGTACCTAGTGTATGAATTGACCTTTGACCTGGCACGTACTAGTATTTAAAATTTGTTGTTGACATTTGACCCCAACACTCGCTTATACTGTTAGCCTTGAAATTCCTAAGAGGTGAGTCAATACCAGCGACCAAATTAATTTATGTTAACCCATTATGCATCATCACAATTTACTTATAACAATTTCATTTTGTGTTAACCCATTACCAGCCAAACCTAACGCATGCGCAGACTGAATTTAAGTACACGACGCATGCGCAGACTGAATTTTAGGTTACAATTTGATAGATGGGGCACACTACCGCGTCTAAAATGTGGGGAATACCCTAACTCGGGGGTGGTCCCAAACTTTTGACACCGTACTGTACTTAAATTTTTGGTACACTAACGTGTCAAAAGTGTGGACCCCCCTGGTCAAAAAGGTATCCGATCACTTTTTGAAACGTACTGTACGTGCAAACCTTGGCCCCAACACGCGCTTGCCTTAAGTACGTCATCTTAAACGAACTATCACGTCAAAAAATGTGGGGAATACCCTAACTCGGGGGTGGCCCCAAATTTTTGACGCCGTACTGTACTTAAATTTTTGGTACACTACCGTGTCAAAAGTGCGGGCCCCCCTGACCAAAAAGGTATCCGACCACTTTTTGAAGCGTACTGTACGTGCAAACCTTGACCCCAACACGCGCTTGCCTTAATTGCGTCATTTTAAACGAAAGGTACATTACCAAGTCAAAAATGTGGGGAATACCCTAACCCAAGGGGTGGCCGCTAAATTTTGTGGGGGGCACTCTACCAAGCGCTAGCCGCAATCATGACTTCAGACTCCAAATTTCAGACTCCGGGGTCCAGACTCCAAATTTCAGACCGCTACTGTACTGCCGGAAATTTTGGTGTCAATTGTACTTGAGGTTTTTTTTTTTGTATATGAGTCAAGTCTTTATAAGATTAATTTGTTTATTTAATAAAAACTCGTGACTTTATACGGCTTGTGTTTGTTTATTTAAGATTTTTTAGCTGACTTAGGATGATGTAATTTCATAATATGTTTGCATCATAGACAGAGGGGAATTTTATTTAAAAGCAAGTCACAACTTGTCAGTTCCAGGAATTTGTTTACATTAATGTCATTGTAAATCATTAATTTAACTATGTTTATTTAAGATTTTGCTGACTCATATTCAGATATTTTTTTTAATTTGTTTATTTATATGTTTTAATTTAAAAAATGTTTATTTAAGATTTTGACAACACAGCAATTTCTTTGTTTGATTTCAAATATGAAATACTTTTCTCGGAATTTTTAATTTATGGCCTGATAATAATCGGGGTTTTTTTCAATTTGTTTATTTAAGGTTTAATTTTAAAAAATGTTTATTTAAAATTAGTCAGCAATTCTTTTATTACTTTTCAAATGCGAAATAAATTTCTCGGAATTTGACATTTGACCTTCGGTTATTTGCGTTGTAAAAATTCTGAGTCAGCATTTTTTTGTGATTCCCCTCCAGAATTTTAGAGCAGTCAAAATCGTATAAATTGAGGTTCGCGTGCCCCCTCAAATCACTTCTTCAGCAAACTTCAAGCAGTTAATATTGTTATTGTTGCAAGAAGTTGTATCGAGATTTTTTTAAAATTAAAATACAATGGCTTCATTAAACGACGTGGCAACTAGAATGGTGGAAAATGTACGAAACGCGCTATCATTACTGGAAATTGATACCCGGGATGCAGATGAATTGGAAAAATGGATGAAACATACAAATACCAACATAAGACTAATCAACAAGGCAATTCGTGGAGCGGAAAACTTGGGACAACGCAAACACTTCGAGTCATGTGCGGGAAAAATGAAAGGATTTCGAATCAGAATGAAGGCGCTACGAAAACATGGTAAGTTTTTTCAAATATAAATTTATTTTTTAATGATTTTTTTTATAATTTTGATATATCAACATGGTAAATTTTTTAAATATAATTTTTTTTTTTAATGATTTTTTATAAATTTGATAAATAATTTTTTTATGTTGATTGTTTCAGGTGCCGGCATGAATCGAAATCAACGTAAAAGATCTGATAGAATTCAATGGGCTGACGTGGAATCCGCATTTGCAAGTCGAATACGAACGGGAGTGGTTACCAACATAACACACATAGAGCCAAAGGACTTTTTAGACGACGCTACATCGATGTTCACTCGGCGAATACAAAATATATTAAAAAAATACTTAACGATAAAAGTCAACACAACATTTTGCGGGTTATTTGTGAAAACTGATGGTGACGAGGATAAATACGACATGAAACATTTCAATACACCCAATATCATAATAGATCGTGGAACAAACTTAAAACAATGCTTCGTGGAACATGTACGGGAACCAATTCTAAGAAAATTGAGCGAGTTTACCGAGTCAGGGAGCGGATGGGCTTTATCAAGCATAATCAAGCTAGCTGTGAACATCAACAAGTACACACCTTTCCGTGGATCAAGCTACATCGAATTGCCGCAGGAAATAAAACGAAAACAAGCATGTATCAACATTGAAAACTTCAACGATGACGCCTGTTTCGCGTGGGCAGTGGTATCTGCACTTCATCCAGCTACATCAAATAAAAATCCAGCTCGAACCACCTCTTACCCACACTACTCAACGGTGCTAAATTTAGACGGGATACAATTTCCAATGACAATTCAGCAAGTGAGCAAATTCGAGAAACAGAATCCAACAATATCAGTCAACGTGTTTATACTAAAAAAACAAAATGGACATTTCGAAACCGTACCTGCTGCGCTAACGAGAGAGAAGAAAGAACATCACATA
The DNA here is from genome assembly GCA_035578155.1 of Brachynemurus nebulosus. Lineage (NCBI taxonomy): Eukaryota > Metazoa > Arthropoda > Insecta > Neuroptera > Myrmeleontidae > Brachynemurus > Brachynemurus nebulosus. The sequence continues at coordinate 22,408,596 of JAPWDM010000001.1, forward strand.
AACCTTTTAATAATCCAGAACGAGTATTACGAGGATGAAGACAACGAACAGGACAACGATCAAGATTTACGCTACCATTTCTGCTGGATTAAGGACTTATCGCGACTCGTGTCAAGACAACTATCAAATTGTAATGGAAAAAAATACATCTGCGATCGATGCCTGAATTACTTTTATACGGAAGACAAGCTGATCAAACATACCGAAGACTGCGTCAACATGAACAACTGTCGGGTGATAATGCCAGAAGGGAAAAGCAAATACATATCGTTCAAGAATTATAGCAACAAAAAACGTGTTCCATTTATAATTTACGCGGACGTCGAATCATTCTTGCAACCTGTGACGGATAACGAAAATCGGAAAAACACTACAACGTATCAACAACATCGGGCATACAGTATCGGTTACTACTTTCACTGCTCCTACAACAACCAGTTAAGCTACTATAGATCATACCGCGGGCCGAATTGCGAAAAATGGTTCGCGAAAGAACTGGCAACGTTACGTGAAAATATCTTGGAACCCATATATGACAACATAATACCAATGAACGAGTTAACACCAGAGGAACAACAGCAACTTAAACAACGAAGTACCGGGTGCCACATCTGCGAGAAACCATTCAAACCTGAGGATATTGTGGTTCGTGATCATAACCACTTCACCGGCGAATACAATGGACCTGCGCACAAGGGATGCAACTTGAATTATAAGGATTTCCATATGATTCCTGTTGTATTCCACAACTTGAGTGGTTATGATGCACATTTCGTAATAAAGGATATAGCAACAGCATTCGAGGGACGTGTCGACTTACTACCAATCAACAAGGAACGATATATTGCATTCACTAAACATGTTACGGGCAGCGAAATTACATTTAGATTCATCGACTCTTTCCGATTTATGGCATCAAGTTTGGATAAATTATCTTCATATCTCAACGAGTTCAACGTAGTTAAATCACAATTTCCGGATACCGACTACAAATTACTTACGCGCAAAGGTGTTTTTCCGTACGACTACATATCAGGCTGGGATAAATTGGAAGAAACATGTTTACCATCACGGGAGAAATTCTACAATCGACTCAACGACAACGATATCACCATGGATGACTATACACACGCACAAAAAGTTTGGGATACATTCAACATACAGACGCTTGGAGAATACTCGGATTTATATATGAAAACGGACATACTACTACTCGCGGATGTTTTCGAGAATTTTCGGGATACGTGCATGCGCACACACGGATTGGATCCTGCTCATTACTACACGACGCCGGGACTTACGTGGGATGCAGCCTTAAAATATACAAAAGTAGAGTTAGAACTGGTATCTGATGTGGACCAATTATTATTCATTGAACGTTGTATTCGAGGTGGATTGAGCCAGTGTAGTAACCGATACGCGACAGCAAACAATAAATATATGAACACCTACGATCCGGACGAGGAATCAAAATACCTGATGTACTATGACGTGAACAACTTATATGGATGGGCAATGTCACAATACTTACCAACGGGAAATTTCAAATGGATGGATAATACCGAGATAGATGTTCGAGAAATAAGCGATGATTCACCAATAGGATATTTACTGGAAGTGGATTTGGAATACCCGAGAGAACTGCATGATAAACACAACGATTTACCATTATGTCCAGAGAGAATGTGTGCACCCGGTACTAAACAGGAAATGTTACTGGCAACGCTATACAACAAACAGAAATACGTGATACACTATCGGAATCTGAAACAATGTCTACAACACGGGATGAAATTAAAGAAAATACATAGAGTGCTACAATTCGATCAATCACCATGGCTTAAATCCTACATCGACTTGAATACAGCTCTAAGACAAACGGCGGGAAACGAATTCGAGAAAAATCTCTACAAGCTACTCAACAACGCGGTCTTCGGGAAAACGATGGAAAATGTACGGAAACACTCGATTGTGAAACTGTTAACGAAATGGTATGGACGATATGATGCGGAAGTTATGATAGCAAAACCGAATTTCCACAGCCGCACCATATTTGACGAGAATCTTATCGCAGTCGAACTACGAAAAACGGAAGTGTTTATGAACAAACCAATATACGTCGGGCAAGCAATTCTGGATATTTCGAAAACATGTGTCTACGATTTTCATTACAACTACATACAGCCAACGTTCGGGAACAACAGCAAATTACTCTACACAGACACGGATTCATTGATTTACGACATAAAATGCCCAGATCTTTACGAAATAATGAAACGAGATATTCAATACTTCGATACGTCGGATTACAACGCGGATAATCAATATAACATGCCAAGAGTCAATAAGAAAATACCCGGGTTAATGAAGGATGAGCTAAATGGACGAATCTTTACAAAATTTGTGGGCTTAAGATCGAAAATGTATAGTTGTCAAGTGGACGGCGAGGATCACACGAAGAAAGCGAAAGGTGTAAAGAACTCTGTGGTTAAGAAAACGATAACTTTCAACGATTACGTGGACTGTCTAAAACACAATACAATCATAAACCGACAACAAAACCTGATACAATCGAAAAAACATAACGTGTTTAGTGTAACTCAGAACAAGGTGGCGCTCAGCCCGTACGATACGAAACGATATATTGTGGAGGGGGAAACGGATACTTTAGCATGGGGACATTACTCATTAAATTAGTACGCAAGTGGAAATGGCATCGTCATCATCGGCTTACTGGAAACGGCTACAAATATTTTCAAGTGAACTGGATAAACTACGTAAACGGGTTGATACCTACGAAAAAACAATTGATGCTATTGTAAAAATGCAAAATTTGAAATTGTCTGAACCGGAATCAATGGAGTGGGATAAAATGGATGTTTCAATTGGTGAATTTTTCGAACGTGAACCAATGCTGCTGAACGAACTGACTTTGGAAACATTTCTTCAGATCTACAAGTGGATCAGTTTGAATGTGTTGAAAAGTTATGGTGCGAAAATCATACAACGCGCCTGGATTTGGTTACCATCCGATTATCGAGCCATGTTTCAAGAATGTGAACCATGTTTTGAACATTATAATCGACCATGGCAACAAGATCATATTGATGGACCACCTGGTTTGAAAATTCGCTGTGAAATGTGCAAGAATGGTGTGAAAATGGAGGAAAACTTTCAACCGCCTGTTGGTGAACCATTGACATTTGCAACACGGATTTCACACGTTGAAGACATATTTCTGACTCATCCTTATTTGTATACAAAAGTCAGAAATTTCGATATGTTATTATACTTAACAAAACAACTATTGAAATATGATATTTGGGTGCAACATCTGTATGCATATATGATACCCGAATATGCACAACGAATTTGTCAAGTATGGGATCAGTTACCTGAAAACATGAAACAATTACGTTCGGGTGTTATTGAATATATAAACAAATCATACAATTTTTAATATTTATTTATTGTAAAAAATATTTCATATACATTTATTGTAAAAAAATATTTCATATACAAAACATTTATTGTAAAAAATATTACATATACATTTATTGTGAAAATATTTTGTATTCATACTTATATTTTAAAAAATAAAGAACAATAATTATTTACATATATGTGTTATTTATTTGAAAAAAACCTTTTTATCTTACAGATTATTAAAAAATATATTATTTAAACAATATCAGATTCTTGAATCCAGCTGTTGTTATCCGATGGGAAACCAAGCCACTTGACCAATACTTTCCCATCACGTCTCTTCAGAATTCGTTCCACGAGGTATACATCAGGATATTTAACTTTCTGTAGTTCATACTCGTAAAAGCTGCCTCGGATAGGCCGTTGATTGATATCTTCAAGTAGATATGTGACCGGATTTGTATGTTTAACTTTGACGATTTTAAAAATTTCCGTAGACCAATTCGGTGTGTAGCCTTTTTCAAAGATTGATTTAAATTTACTAATTCGAACAAAGTCGTTAACTTTATACTTGGCTGCACTAGCAATTTTTATATTACTGTATACATTAGATAATAAATATGCTTCATTATCAGCAGTGACATCTCGTGGAGCCATTTTGATTGTACGATGCTTTGTTCTATTATATTCATCAACTAAATCGTTAATTAATTGCAACCATTTATAATTACCGTTTAGAGAAAAAGCACGCCAAAGTTTATTCTTAATGGTACGATTAAAACGTTCAACGATTGAAGCTTTTAACGTACTATACGTAGAATAATGATTAATATTATGTTTTTCCATTAACGCTTTAAAGTTAGTATTAAAAAATTCTCGGCCGTCGTCTGTTTGAAGGTGCGTCGGTGTGCGCTTGCTCTGTTTGAATATTGATTCCATAGCAGCAGTAACAAGCACTCCAGATTTATCTTTTACCGGTACAGCCCAAGCATACTTCGAAAATGTGTCAATAGCTATCAACAGGTACCTAAATCCATGATTTTCTTTCGCATAAGCACCCATTTCAACAAGATCAGCCTGCCATAAATCATCGATACCCTTAGTTATAACACGACGCCTTTTGAAATTTTTACGAGCCGGTTTGTGTAATTCGCTTACAACTTGTTCTTTAACTTTACTCATCTTGAACTGTTGGCATGGTATTTACAGTGAGTTGCTTATATAGGTTCGAAATAAATTGTATTTTATTTTCTAATTGCTTAAATTTAACGTGAAATTCCTCTTTAAATACCGCATTTGCAATAGTTTCCATTACCATTTTCAACTCATTATCCATGTTCTCCAAATGACTAAGTTTTGCGGTCACAATTGATTCAAATTGTTTATGTGAATTTTCAAGTGTTGTCATACCGTCCGAAATTTTAGCAAGCGCTTCATTAAGAAAAGCCAAGTTAACAGCATCAGCTTTATGTTTAGGTGTGCGAACGTTTGTCAGACGTTTACCTTTCATATCGTAATCACCATTCGTTGTTAAATTAATGGAAGCGGCTTTTCCGCCACTGCTGAATCGACCGAATTTGTCAACGCTCATGTTTGAAATGACTATCTAATCAGGTTGATCACCTGTATTTATTCTATTACATCAGCCTCGCGCAATTCCTCTAAAATGGCTTGTATCTCATTTTGATGATTGGTGTGTCCAGCTTGCTGTGACGCAACCAATAATATTAGCCTATCGATAAGTTCGTCTATATCATTCCAATAACGATAATCAATCGTTTGATTAGCATCATAATGCATTAAACCGGAACCGGTTGGTTGTCGCTTGGGTGTTGACGTGTACCTTGGTGACGATGGAAAAAGTTTTTTTATAATTATTCTATACTTATAACTTTGATTTGAATTAACTGGTGCATTAATATTATAACTTCTTTTATACGCATTAGTACTTTTTAAAATGGTCTTATAAGTATCTAAATCCGACTCTGTGTATACATGATGATTTGGATATTTTTTAAACATTAACTCAAAGAGACCTTCAGTACCGGGGTAAACGATGTTGTTAATAATAAAATTATCATCAATTATATCCAATTCAGAATTACCAATCATCCATTTATTTGTTCGCTCATCTATACGCGGTCCATAGGTACGATCAAGGGTTCTTTTAGCTCTACGTGTGGTTGCTAACGTGAGATATTTTTCAGCTAGTGCACCAACATAGGGTTTTGCTGTAGGTTGACTACTTTGTTCCATCACATAAGGTGTTGCTGTAGGTTGACTACTTTGTTCCATAAGCGTTGACCTAAATATCTCAGTATCATCATCATTATTATCATTACTAAGAAAATGTGACTTTATATCGACATCAGAATGGGTTGAAAAACGTGCTTTTTTAATTTTAGGTTTTTCATCTTTAAGCAAGAAACTTTTTATTGGTTCGTTTCTTATTTCAGCAGCTAGTTCCTTAAGTGGCTCCGTTATTGGCTTAAATGATTCTTGTAAATTTTTCTCTCGTTTAAACTGACTATCTTTGAGCGCACGGTATTTGGCGCGTATAGATTTTGTAGCATTGATGATTTTTCGTTTTAGCTCCCGTTCGCTATCCATAGTGTGTGCGTGCTTATGCTATTACAGTTTACTTGCAAATGTGCAGTGTGAACGTGTACACAGCCATTTTATAGCTTTTTCGAACCGAATTGATGAACTGAACAGAGATTTCGGTCGAACCGCACACATTTTCGGTCGAACCGCACACTATTTCGGTCGAACCGCACACTATTTCGGTCGAACCGCACACTATTTCGGTCGAACCGCACACTATTTCGGTCGAACCGCACACATTTTCGGTCCAACCGCACACTATTTCGGTCCAACCGCACACGTTTTTGGTTGAACCGCACACTATTTCGGTCCAACCGCACTGCATCAGTAGGTATGGGGCCACTTGGCAACGCATTGTAATTGCCTATATTCAGGGGCAAGTATCTGAATATTGATGCTGAGTAAGTATAGTATCATCTAGCAATGAACTATATGTAAATGGTAAAATGAGTTAGTCTATTTCGGTTCGAAACACAATGGTATTTCATATAGAAATAATCTATATGTTATAGATCAGTTTTTAATTTGAATAAAGATATCGAAATTTTTACGATACCTTCCGCTATTCAACTCACTGTCTTTATCTATAACCAAAAAGTTGAACCTTTCACGCCAACATTCATTGCAAATTTCTTTGAACTGATCGAATGACATGTCACTACCTACATGTTCTTGGAAAACGTGTTTGATATTAGTCAAATCTTGTTTAAATAAAACTATTAAATTAGCATTATCCCTAAGTAATTGTTTTGGTATGAAACTGTACGTCTGACAAAGATAGAAGACTGAAACATCTTTATGACGCCCCATACTGAAATATGCTCTAATATTATTTTGTTTATCCGTTGCAACATCGTCAAATATAAAAATTGAATTATTTTTTACATCTTCTGGTGCTATAACATCATCATTATTAGAAAAAGTAAAATATCCTAAACCCCTTATCGGTTTGAGAACGCGTTTCAAATACTCATACTTTGGTTGACAGAGTGATTTTGAATAGAGATAAATATTTTCAAAACTTAATCCATTCGGATGTTCTAATAAATTTAATAAAATGCTAGTCTTGCCACACCCCGAAGGGCCAGAGATTATACATCTTATACTATTCGGTAATAAGGGGCCATGCTTTTTTTCAGCTAGTGTGATTGATACAAAATCCATATTTTTGATTGGCAGTTCAACATCTTGTTTTACGAAACGCATTTTTAACGCTACTGATTTATTATATAAGCGCTCAGCCCCTTATATACTTACGCGCAGTAGTCATCATGAATCACTACAGCGTGGATTGGCGCACCTTAGGTCTTGAATGTATACTCGTCAACAATGAATTTAATTGTTGCAGTGATCCACAAGTTACCGACAACAATGAAATTAAATGGTTTAACGATTCTGATGAACCATTGTTGTCAATAACTTTTAATCATATTGAAAAGGATGATATTATGCATCTATGTATTATAATTTCTAATTGTTGTAAAAAGAGGATTTATTTGATTGAAAGTGATCAAAATTGTAAATTAGCTGTTCATGAAATTGATTCATTTCAATTTTTCATGAATCTATAAATAGCTCGAATCAAATTTTATTAGCATTCAGTTCTAATGTTACGTCACAACCGGCAACAACAACGAAGTGGTCGTGGACTTGTTAATTCATTAATTAACAAATTGCCATTTGAACTTCACATACCTGGCTATCAGTATTGTGGACCGGGTACAAAATTACAAGAAAGATTAGCAAGAGGTGATCCGGGGATCAATAAATTAGACGAAGCTTGTAAGGCACACGATATCGCTTACTCGCAAAGTAAAAATCTCCCTGATCGACATAAGGCAGATTTAATTTTAGCAAACGCAGCCTGGGATCGAGTTAAATCTTCAGACGCAAAATTTGGTGAAAAAGCTGCTGCGTGGGCCGTAACAAACGCAATGAAAGCTAAAGTAAAACTTGGTATGGGTGTGAACAAAAAGGCTACACTCGGTCAAGTGCGACGAAGTGTACGCGGTACCGTTAAAAAATTAAAACGTGAACCAATTAATAATGCTGTAAAGCTTGCTCTTAAAGCGGCTAAAGTTGCAGCTAGGGGTAAAAAAATTAAAACATCACGTATTATTCCAATACCTAAAACGGGTGGTGTTCTACCACTTTTACCAATTTTTGCGGCACTTTCGGCAGCCGGTGCGCTAGCCGGGGGTGCATCAGGAATTGCGAAAGCTATTAATGATGCTAAAGCGGCACAAAAACAGTTGAATGAAAGTGAACGCCATAACCGAACGATGGAGGCTATTGCTATACGTAATGGCCGGGGTTTGTATATAAAACCATATAGAAAAGGATTAGGATTATACTTGCAACCGTATCCAAAAAACTTATAATGAAATTGCCCGAGCGGGCACTAACAGATAGAGATTTACGTAAATATGCGAAATATTTACCCCATTTTCGTGGTGTATTTATGCGTGATAATTTACCCAAACGTGGACCGTGGTATAATGAATGCGGTATTTTAAATTTAGATAGTTCTACCGGACCTGGTACTCATTGGACCTGTTACTGGAAAAATGGTAATCAGGTAGATTATTTTGATAGTTTTGGTAATTTAAAACCACCGCTTGAAGTGGCTCGCTACCTCAGTGGAAACAATATTACATACAATTATAATAAATATCAAGATTACAATTCCTATAAATGTGGTCATTTATGTTTGGAGTTTCTTTATAATAAATATTACGGTGATGGTGATAAATATTTATAAAAGAAATCAACGCTCACGTATGTTTGTCATTTCGAAAGACGAAGTCATGGCGTTCACATTAACTTTGTCGGGAAATACTTCTATACTCACTGCACACTATTTTCCGGCAATTCAACTTAGAAATCAATATGAGTGTGCTCTATTAGATTTCCAAGTATACAATTCAATTCCTAACGTAACTGCTAAAAATAATTTATTACATTACGGTGATAATGATGTAATATCATTTCCTACCGGCACCTTTGAAATAGATGATTTAGCTACATATATAAACAAAACTATTTACAACAAGTATGGTAATATAATATATAACAACGAAAATGATAAACCATACATACATCTAAGGGCTAATAATAACACACTCAAATGCGAAATAATTAGCAATAAAGCTATTGATTTCACTAAACCTAATACAATTGGTTCACTTTTAGGGTTTACTAAACGGATATTGGAACCAAACAAACTTCACTCATCTAATGAGCCTGTCAGTATTATGAAGGTGAATGCAATACGCATTGAATCTAATATTACGAGTAATGCTTATATGAATGGTATGCTAGCTCACACACTTCACGAATTTTCACCTCTTGTTGCGCCAGGGTATAAAATAGTTGAGGTACCGCGAAATATAATCTATTCACCAGTAACCGTTAGAGAGTTAACATCTCTTTCGTTGAAAATTGTCGATCAAGACGGTGATTTGGTTGACTTTCGCGGTGAAACAATCACAGTACGTTTGCATTTGAGACCATGTTAATTTACAATCTGGAGCAACCCGCCGCTAGGCTATATAATAGAGCGTTTTTACAGCCTGAGCTCATTCAGTTGAATACCATTAAACGTAAAGCATTTAAGCAACAGCGTATTTCACCTGAACGTTTAGCATTTCTTGAAGCATTGGGTCACAAAGTTAAAAGAAAATGGTATACAGCGACGTATTAAATATTCCTGGTGGCTCACAAATTGATGATAGCATTACGAACTTTGAATATCATACATATGCGCCCTTTTTACGATCCTTTAAGAATAATGACGAAGTTAGAATATTAATTCAAAACCAGGACTTGTACATTTTACCTAGTGAAAGTTTTATTTACATTGAAGGGAAAATTTTAAATAATGAAAATGCCGTTCCAGATATAAAATTGGTTAATAATTGTATTGCCTTTCTATTCGATGAAATTAGATATGAATTAAATGGGGTTGAACTTGAACGTGTTAGGTATGTTGGTCTAACATCGACATTGAAAAATTATTTATCGTTAAACGATGATGAGAGTAAACAATTACTAAATGCTGGTTGGTCGATTGATAATGATTGTACAATAAAATTACCACAAGCCAACTTTAACTTTTGCATTCCGCTTAGAAAATTATTGGGATTCGCTGAGGATTACGGAAAAATTATGTTAAACGCAAAGCATGAATTAATTCTTATTCGTGCACGAACTGACAACGATGTAATTGTTTCAGAATCGGATTCGTTAAAATTTGAAATAAATAAACTCGAATGGCGTGTTCCACATGTAACTGTATCAGATGAAATTAAATTATCACTGCTAAAATATGTTGAAAAAGCTGAACCTATACAGATTAGTTTTAGAGCGTGGGAAACTTATATTCAACCTGCATTACCCACTACACAACAAAACACTTGGGTTGTAAAAACAACTACACAGCTAGAAAAACCGCGATATATCATTTTCGCTTTACAGAAAAAGGATAAAAATGTTTCTAAGTTTGATCATTGTGATTTAAATAATTTCAAAGTTTACCTAAATTCACAAGTGTACCCTTATGATGATTTGAATATTAAATTTGATATTAATCAGTATGCAATACTTTATGATATGTATACCCGCTTTCAATCCTCATACTATCATCGTTCCAATGAACCGCTCTTAAATTGGGAAAATTTTAAAACTATAGCTCCGATAGTTTTTATCGATTGCTCACATCAAAATGAGTCACTGAAAAGCGGTTCAGTTGATGTTCGTTTAGAATTTAAATGTAATAAAGATATTCCGGCTGGTACGACAGCAATAGCCATTTTAGTTCATGATGTCATTTTCGAATACATTCCATTAACTAACCTGGTTAAAAAGTATACCTAATTACCCCCACCACTTTTAATTATTCTATATAAAGTTGTGGATTGTGTGAATAATTTCAGTTCTACGGTGGCGGTAAAAAATGGCGTTTCTTGACATACAAGGCTATCAAGGAGCTAACAACGAATTTTATTTTAAAGAAGTTGGTATTGCTGCAGAAAATTCGGATGATATATTACATCTTATATTCGACGCACCGTTTGATTTCAACGAGTTGCCGAAGAAATATCAACGAGTAGCCAGTTGGCTTTACCGAAATTGGCATGGGATACCTTGGTCGTATGGATTTATTCCATACAAAAAACTTCATACCATATTGAAACCTATATTAAAGAAGTATGATGTTATATACGTCAAGGGTGGTGAAAAGAAGAAATGGATATCAAGTTTGTTTGATAGTACCGAAAACCAGCCGTGGATTCTGAATTTGGAAGAAATATTTGATGTACCGAAGATTTCCATTCTGCGAGATGAATATTATTCAAGACGCTGTATGCTTCATTCAGATAAAATTTGTTCATTAGAAAATTGTATTCTTTTAAAAAATTTTTATATGGAAAATAAATAGATTTTAAGTAATATATAGATTTAAGCAATTTAATTTTTTGTATACATATTCTATAAATAAAATTAAAAAAAAAAAAAAATTATGTGCGTTTTATTTAATTATTACCCTGAATTCCCCTATTTTTTACAGGAAGAAGTTACTTTCGTTAACCTATAAAAGTATTGAAAAAAAATCTTATTTATTATTCTAATTGAAAAGCATATTTCATGATACACCCTGTATAAGAATACACCCGTACACATGCATTTGTATATTATAATTATATTATGTATTTGTGATGTAAGTTTTAAGATGATATTCTATAAATTTTTTACCTCAAAACTACTATTTTATAAAAAAATTTAGCAAATCTTAATGCTGTTATAATTTTTACATTAAACAACATAGTTAAACTATAATATACATATTAAGAAATAATCCAAGTATTTATTGTACAGTAATATATACGAATTTATTTGCAAACATATTATTTTTTTGCTAATTAAGCAAATATTTTCCCAATGCTGATAAAAGTGATAAATTATTTTAGTTAGATTTTGTTGACATAAAGACTACAATCATTTACTAGAATTTATAAAATTAAAATTAAATAGCGATTTATTCTTTTACTATACAGGGGTGTATACATAATATACAGGTGTGTAGATATTAAGATAATTTTCATTTGATTTATAAATTATGCTGGAAATACTCAAATTTTTAAATGAGGTTTTACAATCTGATTTCAAGGTCTGCTAAAATAAACATTCAGCTAAAACAAACATTTAGATATTGGTTCTTTGTTTATTTTAAAACTGATAAAAATTCCTGGAACTGACAAGTTGAGACTTGCTTTTAAATAAAAATCCTCTCTGACTATGATGCAAACATATTATGAAATTACATCATCCTAAGTCAGCTAAAAAATCTTAAATAAACAAACACAAGCCGTATAAAGTCACGAGTTTTTATTAAATAAACAAATTAATCTTATAAAGACTTGACTCATATACAAAAAAAAACCTCAAGTACAATTGACACCAAAATTTCCGGCAGTACAGTAGCGGTCTGAAATTTGGAGTCTGGACCCCGGAGTCTGAAATTTGGAGTCTGAAGTCATGATTGCGGCTAGCGCTTGGTAGAGTGCCCCCCCTTGGGTTAGGGTATTCCCCACATTTTTGACTTGGTAATGTACCTTTCGTTTAAAATGACGCAATTAAGGCAAGCGCGTGTTGGGGTCAAGGTTTGCACGTACAGTACGCTTCAAAAAGTGGTCGGATACCTTTTTGGTCAGGGGGGCCCGCACTTTTGACACGGTAGTGTACCAAAAATTTAAGTACAGTACGGCGTCAAAAATTTGGGGCCACCCCCGAGTTAGGGTATTCCCCACATTTTTTGACGTGATAGTTCGTTTAAGATGACGTACTTAAGGCAAGCGCGTGTTGGGGCCAAGGTTTGCACGTACAGTACGTTTCAAAAAGTGATCGGATACCTTTTTGACCAGGGGGGTCCACACTTTTGACACGGTAGTGTACCAAAAATTTAAGTACAGTACGGTGTCAAAAGTTTGGGACCACCCCCGAGTTAGGGTATTCCCCACATTTTAGATGCGGTAGTGTGCCCCATCTATCAAATTGTAACCTAAAATTCAGTCTGCGCATGCGTCGTGTACTTAAATTCAGTCTGCGCATGCGTTAGGTTTGGCTGGTAATGGGTTAACACAAAATGAAATTGTTATAAGTAAATTGTGATGATGCATAATGGGTTAACATAAATTAATTTGGTCGCTGGTATTGACTCACCTCTTAGGAATTTCAAGGCTAACAGTATAAGCGAGTGTTGGGGTCAAATGTCAACAACAAATTTTAAATACTAGTACGTGCCAGGTCAAAGGTCAATTCATACACTAGGTACAGTAGGACCCCAAACTACACGGTTCTTAACACGGTCAAAAAAGTAGTCCGGATAATTGGGATTCTACGGTGTCACCGCTCTCTTATAGCCTATCTACTTGTTATTCCTATCAGAAATTATAATAAATCATAATTTATTCTCTTTCAAATAAATTTTTAAATTTTTAGAAAATAAACTCTTCATTTAACCTATAACATTTAATATTGTCATACAGTGTTTTTCAATCTTTCCACATACCTACCCTTTAATGAGGTCCTGCAACAAAGAGTATTATTGCTTTCCTAGACTTGTTGGATAATGGTCATATTGCACCGAAACATGCCATAAGAGTTTAATACAATAAAAGTGGTATTAAAAAGTGTTTTTTATTACTCATGCGGGAGAAGTACTAACTTGGCGTACACATTTCTGTACGCAAAATAGCTGTTTGCACATTGTACTCTTCCCACATACTTTTTTGCGTGCGAAAAGTAACTTTCCACACGCAAATTGACAATAAAACACGCAAAATTTGATCAAAACACGCAAACCCGCCTCTTGATTTTTCATTTAATAAATATTTCATAATTATTTCTATAGAAACCACCAACAAAGTAATTTAAACAATAATTAATTCAGAAAAAAAAAGACGAACACTTAAAAATGTTATTTTAAAAGGTAATAAAAATGTTAAAAATAGTAATAATAATAGGAAAAAGTATGTGAATTTCGTAATAAAAAATAGTATGTGCAACTCGTGCGGGATTGCCGATTGCCCACTCAAGTGAATGAGCGCACTCACTACGTCCGTGCGCTCAACTTCGCTTTCGTGGGCAATCGACAATTTCCCGAACTTATTGCAGAATATACTATTATTAATTAATAGAAAATATGGGGATGGAAGGAATACCATAAAGTAACGCTCGAATCTATTAAATTTATTTATCTTATTAGGTAAGTCCAATCTATAACTATTTACAATAAAAAAGTTGACAATTATTTTATATACCACGTTTTGGAAACATCTTCTCTGTGATTATATTTTGGCTCATTTCGATCCGCAGTAAAAAAAGATTGCCGAAGCTTAATCCACACACTGATGCTCTTTTGTTACAGTCGCTTCGATTTTTATATCTACTGATAATCATTAGAGAACGTTTTGGAATACAATCGATTATATTCAATTAGCTAATACATATAGATTAATTCGATTTTGGTGTTTGAGCATAACAGGCAGGAGAGTGAAACAATAACTACTTAATGTTGAAGCTGGTTAGAAAAATCGATAAAGTATTATATAGGAGAATCAGCGATAGAAAAATTCACAGAACGCAATAAGTTTTGAAGAGTGAGAATACACTTAAGTTCACATCTGCAATGATATTGTTAAAACAAACTGAAATGGACGAATTTTGTTGACATTAGGAAATTAAGATTTCCGTGACTTACTGTAGGCATAACCTTTTCTTCTGCGGTCATTTTTGTACGATTTTTTTTGCAATAGTTGGGACTCTACTGTACTAAGATTACGTACGGTCATAACAGAAGACCACTGTAACTAACGCTAGTGCTACCTACACAAGACTTCAACACCAAGCACTAGCATCACCACGGTCAGGGAGAGCAGTGGTGATGTAATCGGATCGCCACTGCCAAGAGCCCGGGTTCAAACCCCACCGGTAACAACGGTCTACACCATTTTTTTTTTAATTTCTTTCTTTCTTTCCATTTTTATATAATGGTGGAACATTCTGGAACCTTCGAGAAACATCTAGAAGATTCATCAAGGAACAACAACAACACACGTCATCACCACAATGGGTATATAAGTCGGTGATGGCAGATGGTGAGGATGAGTCGAAAATCAAGCGTGGAACGAAAATCAGTTGGTAATCAGTAGTGAATCAGTCAAGTGGACATTGTGGATAGTGGAGCCAGTAGTGGAAATAGGAATCAGTCAAGTGGACATTGTGGATAGTGAACAATACTAGTGAAATCCCCGGACTTGGAACAATTATTCTATTTAAATATCACTATTAAACTCATCAAAAAATTGTTTAATAAATTGTTGTTTGAAAAGAAAAACTATTTTTTTTTTTTTTCAAAACTTCGTGGAACGTTGGGTGCTCCAAAAGCTTTCGTCGCAAAGAAACGAAACCAGAGTACCACAACAAAATTTTTTTATCCAGTTTACAAAAAAATCCCCTTCAAAATACATATTGTGAATAAAAGGTAAAAAAAGGTGCTACAAAAAATGGTCGCATAAAAAGAGGTTATGCTGTATAACAAATTTTTCAAACTTCATATAGCTTAAAAGTCTTTTTGCTTTTTAGTTCAAAACTATTAAACAAAGATTATGAACCGGGAAATGATATTTAAATTCGATGAAGAATAAATAAAGTCAGCCGTAAATACGTGACGGTCCTAACTACAAAGGTACATTTATACATACAGTCAAACAAGCATATATATTTTTTAACAATTGAAAAAAATTACTTTCTTATGTATTTTTACTATTTACAAAGAAAATGAACTCCCAATCTAACCAACCTCCGAATGAACAAACTGAATAACACAAAAAATAGAAGAAAGAATTTATTTCGAATGATTTTTTTTTATTCTTCGTCTTTTAACCTCGTTCCGCATCTTTTCCAAACCGTCAAAACTCAAACAATCCTACTTTGAAGAAAATTTTTCATTGTAAAAGATTTATTTCATTCCCGACATTGTCTCAAAACGGATGGACAAAATCATTTGATTTCTACGTTTGATTGATGTAAGAGGAAAATGGAGAGGAAACGCAAGGAAATTTGGTTGTTCAATTGAGAAAATAATAATTTTAATGTTGAAAAAGTCATTAAACGTATCGAGTAGTAGAATGGTAAAACCCAAAAATTTGCGATACACTTACTCTGCAATTTGTTGTGATAGTCGAACCGGTCTTCGAATGTTTTGACAGAAGATACTAATCCCGATTGAATTGTTTCCCGAAGTAGGTAAATAGTGTGGATTTACTTAGACAAAACTTGTCGCTCTATTTGATCAGCAAAAATTTTTTTTTTACAAAAAGTAAAATGATTACGATTAAATTTTTACTCAATGATGAGGACTTCCTTGCTTATAAGCTGACGCAAACATTAATATTAGCGTTTGTATGTTTCCAAAAAAAGAATTAATGCACTAAATTTAACAACCCTCGTTTCTATGAAAGTTAAGCTTCCACTAAACTCTTGGTCAAAGTTCCTCAGAATAGTAGGTATTCGGTGAAGTAGACCGAAATCTGAGTAGCATAATTATGTAGAACTTCGTGAGGATCTCCGCGATGTAGACTGTAAGCGTGTATACTCCAAGACATCCAAATGCACACTGAAGGATCTAGCCGTAGTAGGATGAGTGGGATAGTGAGTCGCTTCGTGCTCAGACTTCGGATCCTTTGACTTGGGCAAAAAATCGACAAGAAATGTAAGTTGTTCGATGCGAGGTCCAAAATCAATATCTACTTGACTTTATTTTATGTTATTACCTACTTAAGTGTTTGGGTATGGATCAAGTTTTTAAAATTATATTATAGGCCTTCTATAAATTACAGTTTCAAAGTTGTGCATGTTAGGTACAAAGACTTCAACATCATTTTATTGCTTCCGAGACTACTAAAGTAGCGGAAGCATTGTGATCACTTTTGAACAATAAAAATGTTTTTCCCTCCAAAATAAAATTTTTTACGCACATTTACGTTTTAGAGCTTCCTGAACAATTTTGGTTTGGTGTCTGTCTGTCCGTCCGTCTGTCTGTCCGACTGTGTGTCGTCAGTTTGCATCAAGTGGCATAACTTCTGAACTGTTCGATTGTTTTTGATGAAATTTTCAGAAATTATGCAGATTGGTTCCTAGATGATCCCCTATGAATTTAATCAAAATCGGAGTAACGGTAGCTACCCCGCTACCATGAAATCCCATTAAATGTCAATATCTTATTTACTGCTAGTCCCATTTCGCTCAAATTTTTAGGGTATTTTGGGGGTTAGTTTCTAAAATATTTTTGTCATTATTATATGTATAATTTAGCCTTTAAGTATTTTGAGTTACAATAATTTTTTATGAAATCTAAGGGGAAAATATAATTTTACGGTATAAATATTTGGTAGAATACTGTTTTAAGGTCGTTTACGAGTACGAGGAAGCTGTGTGCCACACCCCATTGGCAGTGTATTTTTCATTTGTTTTGTATAGTAAATAGTTTCACGATTTGACCGGAATGTTGTGACCGGATTGTGTCACTCGCCACAATCCGGTCAAAGTGCGGCCATGTTATGGTCTTTTGTACCGGTCTAATTCGATCCACTGTACCCACTGCTCTCTTTACAGATTCAAAGATTGTGGGGGTAATGGCAGGCATACGGAGGGATTCCAAGATTTTTGCCTACAGAACCTTCAAAATAATTTTTAAAAATAATTTTTTTATATTCTTCTTTCCATTTTTTTTAGAGTGCTTTGTGAGGCTTTCTGATTCAGTAAGCAAATGTATTATAGTAGGAGTCATGCTATGCAAAAAGGGAACATCTAATAAAATATTGTATTTATGAGGAAGTCGTTTCTTTTTAATGTAACTACGTATGAATGTGTAAATACCTACATTACCTACATTATAATATTATATAGCGCCTTTATTATTCATATGCAGTAAGCAGGCAGCGGCAGGTAATATTGTATATATGCATTATTAATAAACACACAGATGATATATTTTAATAAAACTTCCTGTCACCTTGTTTTTAATGTAGTCATGATATTAAACAGCCACCACCATCTAAGCAAATAACAACCTAATAGTAATGAAAGCTTTTTAATTAACCTACGTAATACGAGTAATAAGGGGGACCCTTAGTGTGACGTTTTCAAAAAATTGTAAAATTTTTTTGCATGTTTCGATAGTCTATACCTTTAAAAATAACATATTAAAATTTCAAGTGCATATCTCCAATAGTTTTTGAGCTACAGCCATCCGAAGAGCAGATTCTGATTTTCCTTGTTAACTTTGAGGTATTGAGAAATGTATAAAGGTTGATAGTTCGGGAGTTTCTGGACGTGGCTGCCCGTAACATGTTATGGAGAAGCTAGAACCTGTCACATTTAAACGGCTCATCTAGTTTCACTATGACCGTTATAGTGAGTACATCGTAAATAATTTTAGTAAAAATTCTCAGTAATTAAAACTAAAAGGTAAAATATAGAAAAACTACATTTTTCAAATTTGCTGCAGTTATAACTCGAAGACAAATCATCCGATCGAGTTGATTCTTATTGCAGTTTCTTTTATATATGTTTCTCCGTACCATGAACCTCCAGTTTTCCGATCGAATAATAAATGTAATTTTTGCAGGCCAAAAATCATCAAATTTTCGCGCAATTTTGAAATTTTTTTTAAAAAACTCGGCCATTTTGTTAAATTTCAACTTTTTGTCTTCGACTGAGGGGTCACGGTACGGCTAATGCCTTCTAGTTTAATAGGCTTTTTGTTTTTTGTTTTTTTTATTTCAGGCACTGTGACGGTCGCGATCACTACAGCAGTGGGGGAACTATTTTTTTAGGAGCCTTGGGAGATCGCGAATAACTCCCTGAATTTTCAATTTTTTGGTCCAAAAATTTTGTCATGAATATATATCAACGAATATATTATAAAATTCCATACAGTAGTTTTCTTTAAAGAAATTCCCAAAAATCATCTTTTTTAAGGCGGTCACACTAGTGGCCCCCCTTAACAGCATTGTGTTATTAAAGCGTTTATATATTGGTTTATATATACAACCTAAGTGTAAATTGATTGATCTCTGTATACACTCACTTATGTATGTCATGTCGACAGAACCACTGTTGAATTTGCTTTTTCAGTTAGTAGAATTCATGCTTAAAATAATTGAAATTCTTTAAAATTTAATATTTTTTCTTTTTTTTTTTTTGAAAGTAACATACGATTACGTTTAAGAAAAAACAAGTCATCAAGTGCAAGTTGTACTTGCACTAACAGTGTTCCGTACAATCAGTTGTTTCTATAAATTTTTTGTAACGGAATATGAAAGTGGATGAAATATTTGTTCTAATGAATTTTACGTCTGCTTACGTTTACCAAAAATGAACAGTGATATTTACTAAATGAAGTAAATGTACTTAAGGGTTGCCTTTTTTTTCTTTCAATAATAATTATTAGCAGTACTATTTATTATAAAAATTGTATTGGATGATATTTTAAGTTTGAATAATTTTTTATTAAATATTATTGTCAATTTCTTTGAATAGCTTGAAATTTATTACTTCTATGGATACCTAACAAAATTTTACAAGTATTAGATAATATTTAGGTGCAGAGATTGTGTAGTACAAATTTATCAGCTACTCCTTACTTCTTTAATTTTTAAAACTCACTTTATAAAAAATTACCAAAATACCCGTTCAACATAATATAAATACAGTAATTATTGATTAACAACATCTTGATCAAAGAAAATTGTAAACTTTTTCAGATTTTTCTGAACAATCCTTCCGGTAATAAAGGCCGGGGACAGAAATTTTTATCATGCTTTTCTAAAAAAAAGAAAAAGAAATGCACAAAAGTATGTAGTTATATATATATATATATATATATATATATATATATATATATATATATATATATATATATATATATATATATATATATATTATACTGAATTCGTACTTTAATAGCCTTTCATTTGATACCTTACTCGGTGTTTTTGGCAAAAAATTTTGTTTTTATTTTCCAGAGTATCCTCTAAAATTAACCCCCAGAATCAACTTCACATCTGGAATTAGGCCACCACACCCGTTTTAAATTTTCGCGTTTAGTGGTTTTAAAGGAAATTGTCTGTGACACTCGGGCAGACGCCGAAGTGATTGCATAGGTGTTTCGTGTTGCCAATTTTGGTACGGAACACTAAAAATATAACAAGTAAAAGTTCTATTATCCTAGTTTATAAATTTTGAGTTTTTAAAATTTTCATTATTATTAATTCAAAGACAATAAATAATAAAACTGAATTTTTAACACTGAAAATTTATTATTAACAAACTACTGTTTTTATTATTAAAACACAAAATAAAGTTAATAATTATTCCATAACATAAGAATTTGTATGAAGGTACAAAATTGCAAAAAATAGTAAAAAAAGTGCGTAAAATTCCCGGGTTTCAAAACTTCAATGCTGATCCCGAAGTACCTTAAAAATCAGTCAGAAATCCGAAATTTCGAGTTCGGATCCTAAATAACAATATTATTATTGTTTTTCATTTTTCATCTTTCCTTCTCCTTCAATCTGCCTCTCTCATTCTGCCCATACTTGTTATCTCTCTCTTAAAATGTGTCAACACCATAATAGATATTGTAATAATTAATTATTAATTGTTAGTTGAATATTTATTACGTTCATATTATGTATTATCAATTCAAATATTGTTGCCGTTGTACGTAGTACTTATCGCCATTAATAAAATACATAATACACACCTAACCTCAATTCTCGGCGTTGTCATTTACAGTAGTACATGCTAGTCTAGTTAGAACCTATCATACTAATGTGTTCCACGTTATTATTGTCGTCTATATTACTGACAAACACAAATAATAAGTTCATGTGTGGATGTTAGCAGGAGGACGTATATTAATATTCTATTTCACCTTGTTTAATAAGACATTCGAGGCAAACTATGACCCTTATCGTTTGTCGAAAGCGTTACAATATTATATTTATTATGACATATTTGCTATTCAGTTTGCATTGAACATGACGAGCATAGGGTTGTCTTTAAATTGCGCACTTGAAAAACAAACAGAAAATAAAAAATTAATTATTTCATGTTACAATATACTTACCGTAAATCCGACATGAATCGGCACGAATTCAAGCTTAACATCGTATCTTTTTGTATTTTTTTTACGAACACCTGTTGTTGAATACGTTAAAAACTTACGCGAGTGTGGTTACTTCGTTACAGTAAAATATTTCTGCTTTTGAAAAAAATAATAAAAATCGTGTAATTTATACTCTCTGGTGAATCGGGATCCGAAGAGACGATAAAGGGTGAACTAGGACGAACTAGGACGAACAGTAGAGCTGGCCAAATTTGAAATTGAAGTATTCATATGTGATTCTTAATTTATTTTCGTAAATGTTTAGTGGCGTAGTGAACATAACCGGCGCCCGGAGCTCGACACTTTATTGGCGCCCCTGTAGGGAAAAATATTGCTTTTTTCCTCCCAAAAAACAAGTGACGAGCAAAAAAAAAAAACTCATACCTAATTTTTTTGGCGCCCCCCCAAGAACTGCCGTCTTCCGGCACATTTGACGCGCCTCTTTGGCACATATTTGGCGCCCCTCTGCGAATGGCGCCCGGTGCACGATAGACCCCTTCGCACCCCCCTTGCTACGCCTCTGAATGTTTAGGCATAGCCTTACTGTAACCACTATAACGTTACTACTTGGGGGAATAAAACTTCTGTATCCTTACTACTTTGGGTATAAAACTACTGTAATCTTACTACTTTTAGTATAGAATCGCTGTAACCTTACTACTTTGGGTATAAAACTGCTGTAATAATCTTATTACTTTTGGCACAGAATTGCTGTGACGTGACTGCATTTAGTATAGGACCATTGTAATCTTACTACTACTGGTAAATAACTTCTGTAATCTTATTATTTTGAGTATGGGAATTTGATAGATAAAAATACTGTAGACGCAAATCATTGATATCAGAATACGTATATACCATACAATAGACAGAGTACACTTTTATCTTTTTTGAAGCAAATCGCAATCACATTGGTTAACACCTTTCATAACCTATAAAGTGTCGGTGATAATAAATATTTTTTAATTTGTATACGATTTTTGTTGTAATTTGAAACTATTTATTAGTAAATATTCTAAAAATATGTATAATAACAAATGAGGGCTGTCATTCCAAAGTCAACAATCTCCACCTTGCTCAAATTTTGGGAAATCGCGAAAAACTGGTTTAGACTGATGAAGTTGGAATATACTAACAAAAATTAGTGTATTTGTAAATTTGAGCCATAATAAAGGATTCCCGGTGTCAAAATCCACGTAATTTTTAAATTTTCTGAGTTATTCAGCTCTAAATGTTGGAGATAGCTTATTATGATTTGAACTAATGGATATTGTCGACTTTGTTTCAAACGGAATTGGATTTTGCTTATTTTGATTTGAATATTCATAGAATTTGAATTTTATTTCACGCATTAATTTCTTACCATATTGGAAATAAATACTGCAATTTAGATTACTTTTAATTAAAAAGTAGCCTTCGCTACTCAGTGGGTATCACACTGGGTTAGCATGCAGTTCTAGGTTCGAATCCCGGCTGGGTAGAGATTTTCTACTCTGTACTTTGGATGTCCGGGGTGCACTCATACTTTGTGAGGAAAAATGAGTAGTTACTTGTATGAGTAGTGGCATAAATACTGATTGTAAACAATTAAACCAAGACGGTTAACCTGCCACACGTGCTTCTGTTCTTGATTCTGATTGGTTGATAGGATATTGTCGAGTTTGTTATGAATTACGCATGGAGATTGTAGTATTTGAAATGAACGGCAATATTTAGGCTTAGATTTCACCAGGATCTAGGTGATTTTTAAAAGAACTAAATTTACTAATCGATAGAGGAGGAAAAACAGTATTATAATCCATTTTTATCTCATTTTTTTTAAAAAGTGGAGATAGATGACTTTGGAATGACACCCCTCAAATATAACATCAATAAATATACAAAAATGTTAAATCCAACTTTGTTTAACTGCTATATTGATCAACACTTTAAACCTTTTTCGGCTTCATTTTCATATACCTACATTGAATACATACCTGTACTCCCTCTAGACTAGCAGTAAGTCCAAAGAAGATGTACAGGTATTAAGGTTTTTACTGGGTAATATAATTAATAGAATAGAAATAATATGACAAATTAAAGAAAAAAAAAACAACTGAATATTATGTCAAGGCACATTAAATACTTTCGTAAGATCGAAACAAATTCAAACGAAGAATATTCAAGCCCGACGAGAAGGGGAGAGCTGAAAAAGAAAATATAGTAATTATTCATTTAAGTAATGGTTACTATACGTTAGGTAAAGTACCAGTTATTTAACAATATTGGTAACATTACCAATTACATGCCTAGTGCAAACGGTTAAAAAAATTTCATTTTAATATGAGTGTAGCAACTGTTCGAAATTTCTCATCTACTATGTTTTATTGTTATGTTGTTAAAATATCTGAGTAGGTAAAATTATGAATTCATTGACATTTTAAGTAGGTAATTTTATTTTAATTTAATTTCTTTTTTTACTTTTTGCTGAAAATTGAAGTCTTTAGAAAATTTATTTATGAATCAGATCAACGATTTTTTCATTTTATTTGATTAAACACATAAGTACAATTAAATTAATTTCGTATTCATTTTATTCAAATTTTAATTGAAAATCGTGGCGGTTTGTTGTTTCCACAGTACTATAAATACCATCTGCCATGAAAATTCACTTTGCCATTCTAAAGTGATATTGTGAGGAATATTCTCGAAATTGATTTTATTTTTAATAATTAGGCTCAGTTCAAACTGAGAATGAAATTTCGCCTGTTAATTTGTAGTATAAGAAATGTTTAAAATATGTTGATCATTATTTCCTAGTAAAAGTATTCTTTACTTACGGGATTTTATCAATAACAGTGTAAGATAACCTATCTAATTTTTCACTATAGTGAAGCGATTGTTATTTATTAGATTTAAATTTTTTAGTGATCTACAGGGCCGTGGAGAGAAATGGTGGGCCCCAAAAAATCTACTGTCAAAGAAAAATAAGTGATGAGCAAAAATAAAACTCTTAACTTTTTCCCGGACTTTCTATCAACAGCAACGGGCTCTCTCCTTAAGCCCGGGCTCTGGAGCTGCAATGGATTCCCCACCTTCTGCGTCGGGCCTGGAGATTGATGTGGAGATTGCCAAAACGATTGACCCGAATGCTATTTGACTTCAAAGGGGGTGGTCATGTTTTGATTCTGTTTTTAAATCACATTTTTAACACAATTTTTATTCGTTACCAGGAAAAAATTTTTTCGGTTTTTTCAATTTTCCCGCCATTTTTTCCATTGTAGTATACCTTTTTTTAACATTTACCGAAAGTAGACGTAACAACGACTAAGTGAGCCAAAACAGAACTCTGTAAGAGGCGTAGTTTTAAGAGGAATCGCAGTTAAAAATGTGGTTCTTTTTTTAAAAAAAAATTAAAATTTACAACAACCTCTTAATATTTCCCTCCGAAAAAATTACTGCCCCTTTGCAATAAATAGAGGTATCTTATGCCAAAGTTTGAGCTTCATCAAGTTTTTGTTGTCAAAGAAAAAAATTAAAAACCGAAAAAACGATTTTTCGCATTTTTTTCGAAAAATTTTGAGGTTAGGTTAAAAATGGTAAGTACAAAAGTTGTAGATCTTTTTATTCCCTACAACTTTTATATTTAACTTTTTTTGGTCGGATGCACGGTCTAGCCAGAATTAGCGAAAAACTGTTTTCAGCCCCTAAAAACACACCCCATTCCACCCCGAATAGCGGCTGTCGGTTCGATTTATTTTTCCCTCTTTTATAATGTCTTGTTCTACAATATCCCGCTGTCAGATTGCTGTAACGAATTTTTTTGTTGTTCAAATACTATTTATACTGGCCTAGTATTAATATTGATAAACTAATTAGACGGTCACAGCGCAACTTACTGTTCGAACTACAGTTATTATTATTACTTGACATAATATAATATTGTTTGTTGTACATCAAATTATTGCTTACAAACAGGCATTCGTGCAACAAAGCAATTTGTCTTATATGTGGTGGAAATCAATCAGTCATTTCAAAGTTTATTACTCTATTATAATTAATCTATTACATGCATACTATATAGCGTACAATTATTGCATAGTAAACACAGTTACAACATTTGAAAATTGAATATCTTAAAGCGGGATTCTGCTTTGTTGATCAGAGAGTTTTCCTTCCATTAATTTGTCCGGCCAATTTAAGAAATGTATTTAAAAAAGTTGTATATTATGTACATAATACAAATTCTTTTTTTAAATAATGTATCAAGAACGACATCATTTAAATAATGAATCAACAGAAAATAAAAAAGATTTAATTCCACGCGTCGCACGTTAGTGAATTTACTCACAAGATTTCAATTTTCAAATTGAATATAGAAAAGGGAAATACATCGCTCATGTCGATTTCTTGAGTCGTAACCCTATCGCGAAAAATTATCGCGTTAATGTAATATGCGAAGGATCATGATTAGAAGTTAAAGAGTCTACTGATCTCGAAACTCAGAATATAATTGAAAAAGTTCAAACAGGTCATTCAATAAGTTCAGGTTTTCAAGTTAAAAATTCCTTATTGTATCTCAAAGTAACTGATGAAAACGGTAATATAACTGTAATTGTAAGACACTTTGTACCTAAAGGGAAAAGAATTGGCTTACTTCGGCTATATCAATGTCATGTCGGATTTGACAAAACTCTGAGCAAAATAAAAGAGAAGTTTTGGTTCCCTAAAATGAATTCCTTCACAAACCATTCCGAACTAAAACCATTGTTTAGTTTGTATTGCTGTTAAAAAACCAACTGGACCTAAACAAGGTCAACTATATCCCATTGACAAAACACCCATACCTTTTCACACCCTTCATTGCGACTGTGTAGGTCCTTTCAAACGTACAAAAACAGGCTACAAACATGTCCTAATAATAGTCGACGCTTTTACAAAGTATGTAATTTTAGCTTCATTAAAAACCCTAACTGGATTCGAAATCGTTCTTACCTTAAAACCGTATCTTACAATGTTTTAAACATCCAAAAGAATAATAACAGACAGAGGTATTAGCTGTAATGATAAATCAGCTACCACGATGCTTTTGGAATTACATATTGAACACCGTAATATTGCAACAAGCGCAGCTCGAGAAAATGGACAAGCTGAACGCTATGTTTCCACTGTAACAAATTTGTTAGCCGTAGAAACCCAAAAGCCAGAATGAGCGAGCGCCTTGGGAAAAATTCAATTAACCCTAAACTCTACGATACAGAAGACCACAGGCTTCACTCCAATCAGGTTATTAATTGGAATAGATAAAAATTCACCAGCTATCCAGTCGTTGGTGAACTCAGTCCCTGTGGTAGAGGTAGAAGTTGATTTAAATAAAGACAGAATCCTTGCATACAAACATACGGTGGATAGCTCCACTAAGCAAAAGGAACGCTTCGACAAACAACACAGGACAAACTTGGGTTACCAAGTAGGAAATTTTGTTTATGTTTAACTGCAAAACACCCGAGCTGGAAACTGGAGCCCAAATGCAAAGGATCATACCAAATTGTGTTAGTTCTGGCTAATGGTCGCTACGAATTAAAAGGAAATCGAAAAGGACAAAATCTCTTTGCACCAAAGGATCGATTACGAAATTGGCCAGGTGAATGGTTAGGAGATATAGAAGAAAATTCTGTTTACGAAAGTAAAATTATTGCATTAGAATGTGCCATGTTAGTGTACGGTACGATAACGATATGTGAATGTAATTTGTTTGTCTGAAATGCTGGACGGATATTGTTGAAATCCGAGGAGCATAGTGTATTTGGAATGCTGGACGGATATTGTTGAAATCCGTGCAGCATAGTATACTTGGAATACTGGACGGATACAGTTGAAATCCGAGGAGTATAGTATGTTAAAATGCTGGACAGGTATTGTGAAACCTGCGAAGCATTGTTCGGCCGATTGTGGCGTTACTAATCTTTGACTTCACTGTGGAAGTCTAAGGTGAAGTAAAATATCAAAATCCTCGAAGTGTGTTGTGGCGTTGGTCGTACTAGTTATGTGGAAGTAGTAGGGAATGTTATTAGTATAAAATACTGCCGAAATGATGTTTTCAGGAAAATGAATTGGAGGAAGGATTGGAAAAAGATGATGTATCCCGAGAACGTGATACGTGTCAGTCTGGCCGTGTTGGTATTATGTTGAGAAATAATGCAATCAAGGAAGGGGATGAAGACATCGTCCCTTCAGAGCGACGCGGACAGTTATATACTGAGTGATGCCATCGGCGTGAATGCACGCACTTACGCATTACACATTTGTAAACGAAAGAAAGTTATGTAATAAATATTTCAAATTTATATTGTGTGTTGATTCACTCAATTCTAACATATATATATATATATATATATATATATATATATATATATATATATATATATATATATATATATATATATATATATATATATAATATCATAAATTCATAGTATAATTGTGTCTGTAACTATCGTAACTCCACGTGGTCACGTACAAATACAATATTTAAATATTTTCAATATAAATTTTAATATAAAATGTTTAAATTTATACATAGATATAATATATAATAAATGGTATACATAACATATAATATGTAACGTCCGTATTTAGGTACCTATATACAGATATATTTAAAATGTTGTAACAGCGGTTTCAAAACATTTTCCAGGTTAAGAAATTCTGAAAATTAACGTGAATCAATAAAAATACTGATACTCATTGTAACAGCTAGAGCAGTAGTTCTCAAAGTGTGGGTCACGAGGTAGCCTCAGGTGAGTTGCCAAGAATTTTAATATTTTTTACGTTAAATGTTGTATACATATTTACAATTTCTTTTTTTCTGATAATTGTATCTCACGAAACTTCTTAGCAGAATCTTCCATAGTACATCATAAAATAATTTCATTGAATTAACTAAATCAGTATAATATTTTTAATTGAACTGTTAAAATATCTTTAGAAATCATATTGGCCCCTACCCGTAAAATGAAGTGTATAGCAGATAGGGGTATTTCGCAGATTACCTTTAAGTTGATTTTTTGCAACAATTTAAATAGTTTTGTACAGTGCTTTTTTCCTGGAGAAATATAGAATCAAGCGTTCTCATTCCATCTATTTCCCTTCTGCACTCGAAACCAATATAAATTATAAATACCCCTGTCGCAGCATCCTGCATAACATAGCGAATTTCCATTTACAAAAGTACGTTTTTCTCGGAAACTAGTTGACATAGAGTAATTGTAAATAAAAAAAACTTTCTTTATGTGATTTTCCCGCCTCATTCCGCCAAATTTTTTCAAAAAAAATGTCCAAAAAACCGTAGACGTTTTCACGAAATTTCTTAAAAATAAGATGTTTCGTTCTTGAGTTATCGTGCGGACACTTAGTAAACTTATATATATATATATATATATATATATATATATATATATATATATATATATATATATATATATACGTGTGTGTGTCCGCACGATAACTCAAAAACGAAACATCTTATTTTTAAAAAATATCGTGAAAACGTTTCGTGAAAAAAATTTGGCGGAATGAGGCGGAAAAATCACATAAAGTTTTTTTTATTTACAATTACTCTATATCAGTGTTTTTCAACCTGTGGGTCGCGACCCCCTGGGGGGTCGCGAAGCCTTTTTAAGGGGGTCGCAGTTACTTTAACAATAAAAGCACTCTAGTTCAGTGTATATATATATATATATATATATATATATATATATATATATATATATATATATATATATATATATATATATATATATATATATAATATTTAATAAAGAAAAGGTTAATTAAAGGTTACATTAATGTGATGGTGTCATACTTTCGCTTGATAAAATTTCAAAACAAATAACTGGGGCTTATTTTCAATAACTGTAAATCCGAGTTGTAAATAATTGTTGTCATATGGACGCTTTTTCTTTGCTTTTGTTTCATTACTCTCATTGGAACTTGAAGTTGACGGTTATGCATATCTTTCCAGAAACTCATCCATTTTCAATAGTTACAATGAGCACAGAATTTTGGATATTAAACAATAAAAGGCAGTGAGCAACAAGACAATTTAATAAATTTAAACACAATTCAAAGCGAATTAACAATTCAAAGAATTCAAAAGTGTCATCCTTTACTCGCCTTATGCTCCACGCAGCGTTCATCACGTTGCGCTACGTCTCGCTCACCAAGTCACGCGCGCTTTCAGAAGCTACTATAAGTCGTAACTTCGATGTCGACATAAAAATATGCTTGTTTAAGATCCTTTGTTACGTATATATTTAATTGACACCAAACTGAAAATAATCAATAATGATAAACGGATTCGATATTTATAAAATAAAATAAAATAAAAGTTAGAAATAGCAGAGGGTAGGGGTCGCGAAATATTTTTTATACTAGGGGGTCGCGAAATATTTTTCCATACTAGGGGGTCGCGCTATGAAAAAGGTTGAAAAACACTGCTCTATATCAACTAGTTTCCAAGAAAAACGTACTTTTGTAAATGGAAATTCGCTATGTTATGCAGGATGCTGCGACAGGGGTATTTTAATAACAGATGCGTTTATGTACAGGGCCGGTGAGAGAAATGACCGGTGAAATATCTATTATACAAATTATGTGTATTTTTATCACCAATTAAACATATACGTATTTTTACTTGACACTAGTTCTAATTTTACCACCAGAGGCGCAACTGAGAATCTTTGCCTTACCAATACTGAATTTAATATTTTGAGCTAAATTTTTTAACGGTTACGAAAAAAAATTTAGAACGGAATTTATTTTCCAAACGTAACAAAACATTTTGACGGTACACCGAAAGAGTGACACAACTCAAAAATTTACATTTTCGAGTTTATTGTGTAAATGTATAGCAAAATTTGCATATTTTTATGTTCCAGAACGACATATTGCTACTTCCAAAATTAACCGCTAGAAGGCGGTTTTGTCGTTTTTTCCTTACTTGAAAGTAGCGAATTTTTTTTATCAAAATCTTTAATGTTATCAAAATTAACTTGTTATTTTTATTGTTGGAATACAAGGTGAGTACCAACGGGTTATCTCCAAAAAAATTTTGAAAATTTTAGAAATCCGAAACTATGATAACTTTTGAAGTAAATAATAAAACTTTTGAATAGAGATATTGAAGTAGCTGTTTTTTTTTTTTTTTGAACTGTGTCACTCTTTCTGTGTACCGACGATTTTACCTTTTTAAATTCTCTTGCTGAAGAAAATAACCATTCGACACGGAAACAAAACTAAAGTTGGACCTTTATTCAAGGGCTTATCCGGCATGTACTTAGTTGATGTTTTCCTTCTTAATCCAAGTTTTTAGTTTACTGTGTGTTCTCTTTTTCTTCTTATTATATCTTTAAATTCACCATCCATGTTTTAAATAGGAATTTATAATACATAAAAGTATTGCTGTTGATATTAACCTTTTAACATGTACATTCAAATTATTAGAAAAAATTCAATCACAAAATCCACAGTTTTTAATAGATATGTATTTACCTTATTATGTTGACAAATTCTATTAATAATTGCCTGTTTAGAATTTATATTTTCTTTTTTATTTTAGCTATATTCTTCTCGTATATAAATAACATTGGCTTCACGGTTTCATGTAATTTTTAATGTGGTTTTAAATTTTTTACCTATATAAAACAAAACAAAAAACAAATAATAGGACAAATATTAATTACTATTTGATTTTAAAAATGTAATATATAAATTAACATGAATTATTACCTATTTTTCTCAAATATCAGTCAAATATCAGCACCGAATCTATATGTCAACATTTCAACACAAAGACGAGTTGATTTGAAATTCTGATTGTTGAAATATTAGTTTAAATTCAAGCTAATTTGGCAGTATTGTACATACCTGTGGTGCTATCTGGTTAAAAACGCTGACACAATAGAATTTTTAAAATAAAAAATTATTAACATTAAATATATTTAAAGAATTTTTTTAAATAATTAAATTATTAAAAATATTAATAATTTTAAAAATATTATTATAATTTTTTAACGTAATGTGTTAAATAAAGAGATTAAAATAATGTGCAGTATTTAGAAAAAAAAAATCAATTCTACTACAATTTGAATTTGAAAGCAAAAATAAATTTTCGAAAACAAAATAACAAATCTAATCTACTTATACTAGAGATATTATGTTTACAAATGCATAAGGCTATTTGTGCACTACCAAAAATATAAATTTAAAATTTTATTTAATCAAAGAAATATTATAGTTTAATTAATTAAATTTAATAATATTACATTTATATAACCGTAGAAATTTATTAAGGCATTATTCTGAATATTTATCCAAAGAAATTTGAAATATGATAGGTAGTAGAAGTACTAAGTGTAGTAATACCCTTAAAATACGTGTATAATCAAAATAAATAAAAATAGGATTTTTCCAATACAACAGAAAGAGATAATACGATAAAAAGAGACTCTATATAAAAATTATTTTTGATTTTTCTTGAAAACCAGTTTATACAGAGGAAAAGTTTAAAAAGCTCGCTAATATAACTTCTTACAATTTTTTTGATAGTATAACAAAATTTTTGAAAAAGTTATAAATTCTGATCAAAAAACACAAAAAAAGACTTTACAGCCCAAAATATCCGGTCTGTGGCATCGGATGTGTCTGGCTAACGAACTTAGGCGAGCGAAATCGAATTCAAACCTACACACCAAATTTCATAAGCATTAAACGTTTTGTTCGAGAGTTATCGTGTACACACATAAATACATATATATATATTTATATATATATAAATTTTAGTGAAGTAGATTTTCGGGTTCTAGAGGCTCCAAAACAAATTTCTGCCATAGTCCCGGGCTTAGGTCTTACCATAAGAGCTGCTGTAATAGCTGAATTTTCATTCTGAAAATTCGCTAAAAATACCCCTATCACAGTATCTGCATAACATCATAATATTAATTTATATAATATGTATACAGTACGCCTGATGATGGAATTTTAAGTTTCGAAACGTTGCGAAATAAATTATTAATATTTAGTAGTAATTATTGATGATTTTCTCTCCAAACCCTATTCTTAAACTATCGAATAATATCACTTAACCTCCTTAGTGATATCATAATATTAAAGAACAAATTTAGTTTCTCAACACTATTATAACATCTAAAATAGTTTCGCCATTTTAGCTCTCTAACAGTGAAAAATTTTCAAAATCGGTTGAGTAGTTAATTTTTGACTCTTCTCCGTCAGGGTCCTCAGAACCGTGATGGTTTTAATATAACATATATATCCATATAAAATAGTTTTCAAAGTTGAAAAAATTGTGAAAAATAAATCAAACAGAGATAATAGGATATTATTCAACGAGCTAGTAATGATAGCTATTACTCACGAAGATGAAATTGCGACACGAGCCGAGCTGCGAGGCAAGTGTCGTAATGTATCTGAGTGAGTAATAGCCATTGCAAGCGAGTAGACTACGATATTTTTTCTACGACTTTTTTCCTTTTTGATTTAAATAAAATTGAATATAAATTTTAAATCAAATTTTTAATCTATTTCTAATTTCATTAAATGTTTGTATAATATGTATAAAGCGATCAAAACAAAATATATACTACTTTGTTTACTTGAACGTTACTACGCAACATGGAACTTGATACATACATTATACCTAAAACAGTCGCAAACCCATTGAATAATGGTTAATACTGTGATTTCATTAGTCAAAAAGGTATTGAGTAATGGTCATTTCTCCAGACCTTTGAATAATGCTTAACTTTCTCAACAATTAACAGATATATAATGAGTGTGTTCTTCAACAGGAGTAGAAAAATATTATTATTTTAATGACTAAACATATGAAGCATTTATCGTAAAGAAATTCAACAAATTTCTTACTTTTCCTCAAAAACTCAGAGTAGGTAAAGTTTCGATGGTGTAAAAATAAAATAAAAGCTTAAAAATTCAGTTTGTTTGCTTTTATCGTTTTTACAGAAATAAAAATTCCAAATGAGAAGTTAATTTTTCGATAAGTTGGATAGATGTAATCACGTCTTAAGTAATATTTGATAATTTTCAGTTTAGGAAAGGTTCTTTCTATATAGTTACTGCGAAAACACGTAAAGCAAGAAAGAGTAGACCTTTTCTGGTAACATCAAAAGAACTTGTCACACGTTTCGTGTTAGTATTTGGGGTACATTTTTTTCACCTTCTTTGGATGTTTCAAAAATTTTTCGAGTTTCCTTATTTTTTCCTGATATGTCCTTTTCCGTCGTGCGCCCTAGAACGACTGCTCCACTAACTTCATTGTAGTTATGCCACTGGATTTGTCTCTGTATTGAAATTAGCGAGCAAAGTTTGTAAATCACTGCTCTAATATAACGAACTGTATTTATTAAGACGACTGAAAATAAAAAATATGAATATAATAAAAACAAGCAAAATAAAAATATCAGACGTTACCCCATAGAAATAGGTAAAATTTTATTTTCTTCTCATGATTACTATGGCGTATAGTAAAACTTAAAAGGAAAAAAACAATAAAACTTATGAAATATATACAAAATTGATGCTATATACGATTTTTCAACATCGTGTGTCATCAACTCCTACAGTAACTGACAAAAATACTTAATCACATAATTGAGTATCGATTAAATATTTTTGTTATGGACTGTTTGGGTGTGTGAATGTGATTAAGGAGGGAGTTTACGCCAGGAACGGCTAATAAACTAATTTATTTCGAATCTCGTTTTTTGTTTTTATTTTGTTCTGTGGTTCTTTACAAACACGGTGATATATAAAACATGGCCAAAAAAATTTTTTTTAAGTAGCAAAATATTTATTTGTGAGCCGCTGCACAGCCAAGTTGCTACTCCTTTGCAGGCAACGCTCGCCCTCCCCCCCTCGCGATTTCATCAGTAATATTTAGTTTTGGTGTGTACATGAGTTATAGTATGCACTGAGATAATGTGCTTTTATTTGTATGCCTTTGTAGACGTTTCAATAAACAGTGAGTAAACCGCTTCTTTTGTTATTATTTTTGTTTTTACCGTTTCCCGAAAGTTGTGTTTTCCCCGACAAGGAAAATCATATCTCAAGTTCTAGAAAAGAAAGAGACTTAATTTTTTAAAATTTTGTTCATAAACATATTGCGCATAAAGTGGAGTATGCTTTTTCCATTTGAACAATTGTAACTATTTTTTAACATTTATTTTTTTAAATAAAAAGTTGGGATTTATAATTTTTAGAAGTTTGGGATTACAATTTTATAGTTAATTTTTAAAATTACCTGAAACCCATAGTCGGCTTTATGGACGGGTCCTTTATGAATAAAATAATGAAAAAATATTTAAAAAATATTCATTAATTTTTGAGATATGGCGTTCCTTGTAAACGGTTAAAAACTTGTGAAAAAGGGCCCCTCCCCCTACAGGGAAGAGTAATGAATGTTTAAAAAACAAAATTTTCTACTTGAAACCCTCCCTAATTTGAAAAAAAAATTTCAACAAGCAAAATAATCATAAATAAAAAAGTTGCTTTTTTATTTGAACTCCCCCCTTAAACCGAAAGAGAAAAACGTAATAGAGACTATCTACTAGTGAAAAATGTAATAGAGACTATGTAACCGGGTATATGATATGCCCATTTTTATGCAATAAAAAAAAAAAAAAAAAAAAAAAAAAAAAAAACATTATTAACACGTTAATGGTCATAAAGAATTATGACGAAATAATCAATTTATACGTTCACAGAGTACAAAAGGTAGTTGCTATCTCTATACTAGCGAAACCACTGTCGCCAAAAAATTCCCACTAGTCATCACTCATATATTATATACATATTCAGAGTTTGTGTTTGTATATGGTGGGTATTAACTAGCATGTGTCTATGCTGCTATGTACCGGCTGCGGATACATATATATGTACCGTAGATCTACTGTATGTATGTATCTGGTAACAATGATCTAAACACGACTTAACTATCATTAACGATGCATCTTTGCTCTTGTAGGGCTGGTGCACGATTAAAGTCACCTTAAGCTGTGACAGACCAACAAATGACTATAATCGAGCTACACAATTTTGATTTTGTTTCCTTCTAGTGTTCTGTGCATACGTTAAGGTGGATTTCCGCTCATAAAATCGCACTGCTTGTTTAGCTTGTTACTTTTTTTGTAGCCAATGAGATATCAAATCATGTAGGCGCGCGCATCACTGCTTGTTTGATATCTCATTGGCTACAAAAAAAAAGACAAGCTAAACAAGCAGAGCTATTTTATGAGCGAAAATCCATCTTGATTTTGATAACTAATGCACCAATGCATAAACAACTACGATATATCTCGTTCCCTGTTTAGACAAAATAAGTGAGAAGATTTGACAGCGACGGTCAGCAGAGCACCGGCGATTGAGAAACACTGCAATTTAGGATACTTTATTTATTCATGTATACATATCAAGCCTAACGTATAACAAGAAACTAAAACATTTTTTGACATAATAAGGATTATTATTGTGACAAATAATCTTTAGGGATTGCGAAAAGACAAAAAAAGGACACACCGTGAACAAAAACGTGATGAAAAAACGACGATGATGCCCTCTGTGAATGATATCAATCAAATTGTATTTGAACAGGAAAAAGTAAAAGAACAACAGACAAGAAAACACGGGAGTGGAAAGAAAAGCTCGGAAAAACAATGGAAATGAATTCCCATAACGTATTCACAAAGGAAGTAAAGTGATTACTTTGTTATTTGATTTTCAATAATTACAAGTTAAGAAAAAGAAACCTAACAATACTTTTTCTTTCTACCTCTCCAACCTTGTGCTCGTTGTCTTCCTTTGGAAAAGAGGATGATTGTCTATTGTCTGTTCTGAAAAATATATGAATCAGCTCTTTTTATTGTTTTGAAAAGACATCTTAAATTAGCAATTGATTATTTATTGCTAAGTATTGTTTTTTCTGTTGTTGAATACAGTATTTTTCATTACTTAAAATAATTATGTATATACATAGGTGTTAGAGCTGATACGTACGGCCTGTTTTTTTTTTTTTTTTTTTGAAGCCTTTTAGGTAAAGTACAAAACAGGATGAAGTTAGTAAAAAATTAACATGAATGTGGTAGTGATATTAATGAACAGTTAATGGGGGCAGCTTGGAATTTTCTGGCACTCTCAGTTTTAGTGTAATGAACAAAAATTCATTTTAAAAAATAAAAATAAATTTTTTTATAGAGATAGGAAAAATGTCAAGAGAGACAAAATGCAGGCACTTTGTTACAGAATTGAGGTACATGATCAAAGTTTGAATGTTGAGTAATTCAGCAATAAAAAAATGCCAAGTGAGTAGAAGGTTTTAGCCGATTCGATTCGATTAACATTGAGTAAAACTCCACCTTATGGGGATTTGACAGTGCAAGCAGCCAGCGCGTGTGTCGATTGTGTCGATAGTCTAGATACAACAATATGAAGTTGGAAAAGTTTAACTTAATGAAGAATTCTCCACAAGTAATTGATCTTATCAGCTGCGGAGCAGTAAGAAAAACATATACGATAGAATTTATGTAAGACTGTAAATGTTATGGATTATTATAATAATGCTTCTTATTATGTTGAAAACAATTAATAATTCTGTGTAATAAATGACAATTGAAAATTTATATATATTTCTTTTTATCTATGGATACCTAACCCTTTCCCGACTAAATAAAACACAAATCTTTTTCTAATAAAAATATATATTTATTTACAACAAGAAAAACAGATGTTTACATTTTATTATTACAATAGTGTTTATATAAAGTAATAACATTTTGTAAGGCACAGAAACCATAAAGGTGTCCCCCACATCGAGGGCTGTTGTATGTTTTCCTGATGAGTGCCAATTTCGGGCTTGTAAAAAATTCTTCTAGGTTCATAATCGTTACCATCGGTGTAAACTGTTTGAGGTGGCGTATTTTTTCTTCTCCTTTGGCGTATGTTATTTGTGCACTACGGGCTATGTCCAGTAAAATATACTGTAATTTTCCATAATCAATATGTCCATCCATCCATGAAAAACCATGATGTTTCATTCGAAGCCAACGTGCGGTCTTTTGGTCTTTTTTGCTGAGACCACAAAACGGGATTGGCGATTTAAAAACACAGTGTTGTAGCGTATAGTCTTCGTTGTAATTTTCTTTGCAAGAATTAAATTTTAACACACCCAATTCTTTTATATAAAAGCATCCCTTTGTTGTATTTGGGAAGCCTTGGAAGTCGACAATCAACACATCAGTCATTTTCGATGATGATGATACGTGTGTGAGAGTCAGTTTGTAAATGAATCAGTCTGTAAACGAACACTATATTTTATGTAACCTTTGTAACGATGTTTGTCAGTGGGTTGTATGGAATTGTTCGATCGTGTGATAGAGGGCAGAACGCTGCTGTGTTAACTGGTATTTCTCTTGTTGTTTTAAATTCAATTCGTATATCCACAGCCCCACTTTTCAGAGTTTCGTTTTTTCGAGAACAATCAATGAAAATGATGGGGGCAATATCTTTATACTGTTTTCGATTTAGCAGCGGTTTATTTTTGTTAAAGTTGTAGTAGCCGTCTTGAAATTTTGAAAACATATGATACACCAACGCAAATTTTCCATTAGAAAAATCCAAATTTAGATCCATGTACGGATACTTTTCTGAATTCAAATATACTTTGACATCAAAAAGTTTACAGTGATCAAATATGGTGACATCTGTATCTTTCTTATCGCGTCGATCTCTTTGTAATGCAAGCATCACATATCGTAGCTTCTCAACTTGTGATGTTTATTTCACCGTCCAAATGTTGTGTTTCGTTGTTGGAATCGACGGGTAAATATGCATATCCCACGTACGAAATCCCACTGGTATATCTTGAATATTTTCCACATATTTTAACAGCAGCAGTCTCGCCTCATCAGACACCGTTACATGTGGAACCATCCACTGAATTTTTTGTATATGAAATACGACGTCATCTGTCGCTAACAATACTGCATCAGTATCTGTTCTTGAACGAATCAAAATCAGTTGATGTTTTGCATTGGGAATAACCCTCTTGGTGAGTAAAGCCAAACACTCGATCCATTGGTAGACAGAAATTAAATTAACCTTCGCTGGATACTTTTATAGTTTCACCAGGACACCATCCCGCATTGTACAGTTGTTTACTCTGATTTTCATTTAAAGATAAATAATTCATTAGCGTAGTGGTCGGCCCCACATATTTGCATTGATCAATTTCCACATCGTTCAGTTCGTAACGCATTTCGTCAAACAGGTACGCCATTGAATTATTGCTTACAATTAGCTCTGCTGTAGTTCCATCACTCTTCAATATTTGTCCTTCTATGTATAGGTCGCTTTTATGTGGCAATAAAATCACGTCCTGATTTTGAATACAGATGGTTATCTGGTCGTTACTATTATAATTATTCAAGAAAGGTGAGTACGCATGCTCCTCCAATTCCGTAATACTCTCATCGAGCTCACCTCCACCAGGACTAATTTGCAAAATATTATTCATTTTTTCGTTTCTTCAAAACTAATCCGTATCGCTGTATTGCTGAAGAAATTTTGCGTTCGCTAACGTCAATGGCGGCTTCGTCGACGATCCGCACTGATTGACGGTAAGTTGTAAACTGGGTGACTGCGTCGGTTATCGTCGTTAAATACCAACATAACTTATGCCGGTTTTAAATGTAATTTTAATACAATAAATACTTCACAATTACAAAATAACTGGAGCACTGGTTGTCACAAGATGTTGCTTTCACGATAGATTGAAATCAACTGATAAATTGCTTGATTCTTGACACATTTATATGGCGGAAATATACTGCTGGAAATGTTCTAGAACGTATGTATATACAACGTGACCGGAAGGTCATACGAACCAAATTTCACTAAGTAACAATATTTTTTAAATCAAAAAATATCAATTCATTATTACTAAAAATATATGGAGAGATGATCCTTCTCCAACAGAAAGAAATTTCATATAGATAATACAAATGCATATATTAATAAACCACAAACATGTGATGTTTTAAATTTAATTCTATACCGGAAAACCGCAACTGTACAATTATTCAACTGATATATTTTTATATTTTTCCAAATCTGACACACAAAAATAAAATTTCATCTCCTTTTGCAGAAGACACATACATGGTGTTACCATCGAAGACCCTCCAAAGTCTGCACGGATGACGTCACATCCAAGATGGCGGCGCAGATCAGAAATATACAAAAAATAGCGAATCACACCACAATGGGGTCTTACCATCAAAGACCCTTAAAAATCTACACAAAATGGTGTCGCAAACCGGAAGTAAACAATTAGATGATGTCACAGACACTTGCTCGCCCCTAAATCTAAACAATCGATACAATCAACACACGCGCTGGCTGCTTGCACTTGATTGTCAAATCCCCATAAGGTGGAGTTTTTACTCAATGTTAATTTCCATAAGGTGGAGGTGCTCGAATCGGCCAAAACCTTCTACCCAAGTGCATGCTGAACTTGGCGTCAGCCGTTCCTTAGTGGCCAAGGTTTCTCACAGTTTTTGGGCTAAACTATAGGGCTATTTAAGTGCATTGTTTTACGGTTTATCATAAAAATTAATAAATATATTTGAAATTGTTACTTTTATGTGTATTAGAGGTGGCCTAGTTATGTTTTACGTGATATTTTTCGTTTCCTAGACGCGAAGTTGGTTGCCGTTGTTTTTCATAGACTATTCTAGGAAATTGTACTGAATAATGTATTCATTATGTACCGAACCAACTTCGTGTAAGTTCGGTACATAATAAGATTGGATTGTGTAGAATGAATAATTATTGAGTTTTACATCCATATTGAATAAACGCAAGAGGTATTGCTTGTGTATTGTATGTATTTCATGTACCTGTGAACTCTATAGTTCGATTAAACGATTAAGACTTGTAACAGTACTGCTATCTAGCGATGTATACAAGTATTTCAAAGTAACTGGTATTGTTCAAAGTAACTGGTATTGAGGACGCAAACCCCGAGTAAGTAGTGAATAGTAATGACGAACAGAAAAAGGAGTGATGAGAGGAAAGAGAGAGTAAAAAAAAAGTTTGAAATGGCGGATTGATAATGAGTTAAGTTAGAAACTGTTTTGGAAAATTAACAAAAAATTGATATTAAAAAAAATATTTAAAAATAAAATAATATAAAAAATAATCAACCAATATATTTGAAATTATAAAAACAAAAGGAAAACCTATAAATAAAATATTATCGTTACTTAAACCAAAATAAAACAAAATTAATAAAATACATGTGCTTTCGTGTTTAACCTACAAGAGAATATTATATATTTTTTTTAAAATATTCTCTGTGTTTCATTTATCTACCTTGGAACCATAAAATCTACATCAAGAAAATCTTCCAGTTACGATAAACTCATTAGAAATAACTTTTGTGATATAATAAATACGTTGTCTTTGTAATTTTGTGTTTCTAATAAAAAAAATCGCAGTTAATATTTTTTAAACCTTTATTTATTTCTAATTTTTATTATATACATAATTAACCCTAGAACGACAAACTTATTTTTTCTACTCTTAAACTACAAACTGGGGTATATATTTACCCCACGGGATTTTTGGTCGTAAAATCGATCTGACAGCAGCAATTTCATTTATAAGAACGCGAATTTGTTCGTTTTCTCATGCTGAATAGAATGGTG
Organism: Brachynemurus nebulosus; assembly: GCA_035578155.1. Lineage (NCBI taxonomy): Eukaryota > Metazoa > Arthropoda > Insecta > Neuroptera > Myrmeleontidae > Brachynemurus > Brachynemurus nebulosus. The sequence goes on from JAPWDM010000001.1 coordinate 22,449,636, forward strand.
AAGAGTAAATTCAATTTAATCAAAGCTTAGTCGGTGAAAAATCTATTTAAATAGCTAAAAGTGTTCAAAAACGCTCAAATTGTCATTTAATAAATAAAAATTGATAACTATTTTTCTAATGAACCGATTTTCAAATTTCAGACGGTATTTTAAAGAGGACACAAGGGACTTCAAGCATACAAATGACATCATGATGTTTTGCCAAAAAAGTCGATTTATTTTGGATTTTGAAAATTAAAAAAATTGGGAATTTGATATGTGGAAAAATCAAACAAAAATGCATGAAATTTTAGTTTTTAAGAATATATTTCATTTTTTTCATACAAAATGTAAAAAAAAGGAGAATTTAACTTATTCAAAGGCACTAAAATCGCTGCAATATATATTTCCATGATTCTCGCAGGTCGGCGCTTGCACTTCGTGCAATATATTCGCGTTTTGCGGTCTTCCTCGAGGACACAAGCAGCATCGGGCTGGCTATATCTAATGTTTTGTTGCAAAATAAGGTCACTATAAGTGAATCCAAATTATTTTAGCAAGAAAAATAAAAATAACTTACCTAAACAAAACACTGACGTAAACTACAAACTGGGGTACATATCAACCCCATACTAGCTTCACGTTTTCCCTTCGTCACAGTAGACAAGAAACCGCAGGGTTTCCCGACCTCACTCTACTGTTAGAACCTTGAACTAAATTATGGTATAGGTGTTCAGTCGATAATGTTACTGACTAATTTAAAAACGTAGTTTAAAGTTTACCTGGGGTAGATTTCTACCCCAGTTTGTCGTTCTAGGGTTAACTTTAATAAAAACAAGTCGTCAAGTGCAAGTTGTACTTGCGCTAACAGTGTTCCGTACAATCAATTGTTTCTAGGAATTTTTTATAACGGGATGTGAAGGTGGATAAAATATTTTTCCTAATAAATAAATTTTATTCCTAAAGTATAACCCATTTTTTGATTTCAGAACGATCGTGTTCGTATGTGTCACATCGTGAACGTATGTGTCCGGACTGTTATATTTTAAGAAGTTTTAGTTATGACCACTGATGGTGAGGGACATTACTTAGTGCGTGTCAAACACGCACTTGACGAATTTTTTTTTTGTTCGTCTATAATGGGATTCCACTTTGAAATATATTTCTAATTTTCAATTTTTAAATCTTTGAAAATTTCGACAATTGTTTACTATTCGTGTATTAGATTTTGTTTTATTAACTCAAATGTAAATGTTAATTTTATTGTCATAAATTATACCTTAAATCATCCTTGTTTACATACACATATTTCGAGGAATACCCACAATGTTGTACACCATATCCTCCTGTCAAAGTAGTTTATTAAGTTTTAGTTCATTAAATTAACATCAGCGTATAATTAATACACGAGACAAAACGGAGGTTGAGACAGAGATCTGAGATAATTATATAATAAGATGGGCAAAACAGATGCTTATTAAAATGTGTAGGCCCACAGTTTTTTTCATTTGTGTACTGGTAAATGTTGACTTTATGGAGCGTATTTTTGGATTATACTTACAAGGAATGTTACGGAAGTGTACCCCTGCGATTATGTTCATTTTAAGATATATTGTAGTACTTGACAAAGTAACAAACATATTGTAATTATAGGTGCCCAATCCCATATTTAGGGGGTAAAACACCCCTTCAAAAATTTCCTGAAAAATCATATTTTGCTATTTTTCCCATATTAGCTCTTAAGCAATTTTGATGAAAAGTGGTCAAAAGACTTAGACGGAGGTTACATTGCTATAGAATTTTTTTCATTGGGGTCACTTAATTTTTAAGGGGTAAAACACCCCTAAGAGTGCGTTTTTAAAAAAAATTTTTAGGGAAATCATAGTTCAAATTTTTTAAAATTCTATAAAACGGCTACAAATTCTGTAAAGTTAATAAATTATACGTTTTACCCACTGTGATGGCGCGGCGTAATTGGGGGGCTATGGGGAGCTCTAACGAAATTTTTAACAGAAATTAAATATTTTGGGTTTTGCTCACTATAAAATTTATAAAATAGCAAAAATAAGGTTAACTTGGAAACTCCTTGACTTGCAATAGATAGTTCTGAAACACTGAAATAGCATTATGAAAAAAAATTTTGAATTGTGGCTTGTAATTAAATGTGATGGAATATGAAATAGTGGAAAAATATACAAGTAAAAATATAAATTAAGTTTTATTTATTATTTTGAGTAGATGGTGAATAGTGGTACAGTGAACAGACGTTAAAGTGCTTCAGTATGCCTGTATTTTACAATGTATTTATAAAATATTATAGAAGTATTAAAAAATATTAATTAGAATTATGGATGATAATTTTCGCAGTAATGATATTCTTCAGAGAAGTGTTTTAAGCAAAGCGATTTCTTGCACCAAGAACATCGTATAATAGATAATTCTTCATAACCTTTAAATTCGCATTTGGGGGACAAATTTTCTTGAGAGCAAATGCAACTGAATTCTCAAATTTTTCTGGTTTCTTACTTATGTATCTGCTTTTGCCCATGAATAACGGAATAAGTTTTAATATCGAGGAGAAGAAAATTGATTATGAATCAGTGATTGCAGCTTTACTATGTTGTTACGAGAATGAAGATTGATATCGTAATTGCTGTTCAATGTACCACTATTCAACATCTACTCAAAATCATAAATAAAACTTAATTTATATTTTTACTTGCCTATTCTTTCACTATTTCCTAATCCATCACATTTAATTACAAGCTACAATCCAAATTTTTTTTTCATAATGCTATTTCAGTGTTTCAGAACTATCTATTTCAAGTCAAGGAGTTTGCCAGTTAACCTTATTTTTGCCATTTTATATAATTTTATAATGAGGAAGACCCAAAATATTTAATTTTTGTAAAAAATTTCGTTCTTATATAGAGCCCCCCATAGCCCCCCTCCCAGTTACGCCGCGCCACTACAGTGGGTAACACGTATTATTTATTAACTAATAACTTGTAGCCGTTTCACAGAATTTTAAAGAAATTGAGCTATAATTTCCCTAAAAATTTTTTTAAAAATACCCACTCTTAGGGGTGTTTCACCCCTTAAAAATTAAGTGACCCGAATGAAAAGAATTCTATAGTAATGTAACCACAGTCTAAATCTTTTGACCACTTTTCATCAAAATTGCTTAAGGGCTAGTATGGGAAAAATAGCAAAATATGATTTTTCAGGGAATTTTTGAAGGGGTGTTTTACCCCCTAAATATGGGATTGGGCACGTATAACTAAAATATGTTTGTTACTTTGTCAAGTACTACAATATATCTTAAAATGAACAAAATCGCAGGGTACACTTCCGTAACATTCCTTGTTAGTGAATTCTTGTTTAAAAGAGGACAATTAGTTCTAATATGTATCTTATATTGATGTTCGAATCAGGTCAAAAAGTGAGTTAGTCATTTCTAGATACAGGTAAAATGACCATTACTATTTAAAAAGCGGAAAGTCTAAAGAGTCTATTTGACTAGTTTACAGGGAGAAAGTAAGCACGACAAGCAAAGTCTACGTAAAAATTTCGCGCTATTTTCGCGTTGAATACACCCGACCCAAAAAAATAAAAATTCATGACATTGCAATTAATTACTCCATTTTTTTTTTCTTTTAGTTTCATATATTATTATTGTGTAGACTTTTGGAGTGTCGTTTGAATGGTTTTGTTTTACCCAGTTAATAAAAGAAAAATAATAATAAAAGTAAAATAAATATCAAATATCAAATAATAGTCGCTGAATATTCGACTATTCGGTGAGAATGCTATAGTTGATTATTTGATATTTTATTAAAGACCGAATAGAGAATTCATTGCTAGCCTAATTTATACAATTCTTATTATTTACACATATTGTTCGTATCGTATTTGTTAAGAAAGAATAATGTATATTATAGGTATGTTCGTAATTTACAAGTTTGTTAAGGGATCTTCTACAAGTGATGTGCTATTAAAAAGAAAACATTTTTTTGGAATTTTTTTGGGGAGAAACTATTCATCGTAATGAAAAAAAAAACTTTTGTACATTAAAGTACATACACTCTAAGAAAAAAATGTACCGTTTTACTACTATTATAGGAGGCAATTAAATGCCTTCTATAATGACAGTAACATTACAAACCGTAATGTACGAAGGTGAAAAATACACCATCATGGTGTAATTATTACTCACTCATATGTGTAGTTTTACACATGTCGTACGTAAAATTACGGTCCAGGTGTGTAACAGATTACGTTTTATTTGTGTATTAACTACACAACAAGATGTAATTTTACACATTCAGTTCGCAATAGTGCGCAGTTAAATGTAAAATTACATCATATTAATGTATTTTTAAACCACGCCTGTACACCTGAAAATGTAATTTTACACACTTATATAGTAATGTTTACACCCAGAAAAGTGTAATATTAATCCAACTGAATCACTCATTCTGATTCAATTCAACTGAATCAGTATGAGTGATTCAATTGTGCTGAAAAGAATAAACTGATTCAACTTAATTGAAAATAACGAATCAAAAAAGATTATTGATGGTTTTTTTACATAAATATTTATAATAATATGACGTATAGAATAATTTGGAATTATATACAAAAAGATTCGAGATGTTAAATATTTTGCTTATTATGTCTAAATTTCTATATAAGTGTGTCGTATGATAAAATAATAATTTTTTTGGTAAATTTTAAAATAAACACTCCAAAAAAGTAAGATTATAAAAGTTTTATTATGAACGTTTACTTGCTTTCATGAACATAGGTAATCTTTATTTTGCAGTGTAACTGCCAATTAAACTGGTCAAAATTTTGAGATATGACTTTTTTTTACAATGCTTACGTTTTGCAGACACAATTATTTAAGCAATATCTTATAAAAAATTTAATTGTAATTAGATTACAATGATAATATTAAAAACTTATGGATTAAAATTGTAGTTACATCATATCAAAAATATAGTTTAAGAAAATTAACTAAACAATACTTAAATATAAGAAAAACAATATTCTGCTGACTCTTGCCATTCTTAGAACTTCGCAGAAAATGCATGCTGTGCTTTCATAGATGTCTTCACCAATTCCAGTTTCTAAACAAATCAGAAAATAAGGGTTACTTAATTTTATAACCATTTTTGATTATTATTTTTTTCTTTTTTTAATAACTATTTCACAGCAATTTAAAATTAAGAAAATTTCGCTTTCGCTACAAAATTACTTCTAGGCTATTTTAATGAATGTACAGATATTAGATTTTTGATTAAAAAACTCACCAGCAAAGTGACCCGGCGTGCTTATGGCACTGGCACTTCCGAACTGGTAGACGAAGGGTTTGAATTCCGTAGCCGGTTATATGCTGGCGAAAGTTTTCTGCTATTTCCCATCATAATTCCAGATGAATATCGACATTATCCTCAAGAAGATGGTTGCAAACAGACACCTACCAAATCCTTATACCGCTTTTCTTGTCCTCCGCCCAATATTCTGCTGACTCTTGCCATTACTAGAACTTCAGGGAAAATGTAGGCTGCGGTTTCACATATGTCTTCACCAATTCCTTTTTCTAAACAAATCAAAAAATAAGGATTACTTAATTTTATAACCATTTTTGTTTATTTATTTTATTTATCTTTTTTCAATAAATATTTCACAGCAATTTAAAATTAAGAAAATTTCGTTTTTGCTACACAATTACTTCTAGGTTATTTTAATGAATGTACAGATATTAGACTTTCGATTAAAAAACTCACCAGCAAAGTAACCAGGCGTGCTTAGGCACTGGCACTTCCGAACTGGTAGACTGAGGGTTTGAATTCCGTTACCGGTTATATGCTGGTGAAAGTTTTCTGCTATTTCCCATCGCAATTCCAGATGAATATCGACATCGTCCTTAAAAAGATGGTTGCAAACAGACACCTACCAAATCCTTATACCGCTTTTCCTGTCCTCCGCCCAATATTCTGCTGACTCTTGCAATTACTAGAACTTCAGGGAAAATGTATGCTACGGTTTCACAGATGTCTTCACCAATTTCGATTTCTAAACAAATCAGAAAATAAGGGTTACTTAATTTTATAACCATTTTTGCTTATTTATTTTTTCTTTTTTCAATAACTATTTCACAGCAATTCAAAATTAAGAAAATTTCGTTTTTGCTACACAATTACTTTTAGGTTATTTTAATGAATGTACAGATATTAAATTTTTGATTAAAAAACTCACCAGCAAAGTAACCCGGCGTGCTTAGGCACTGGCACTTCCGAACTGGTAGACTGAGGGTTTGAATTCCGTAACCGGTTATATGCTGGTGAAAGTTTTCTGCTATTTCGCATCGTAATTCCAGATGAATATCGACATCGTCCTTAAGAAGATGGTTGCAGACACCTGCCAAATCTTTATACCGCTTTTCTTGTTCTCCGCCCATATCATCATGAAAAAGTTGAGAAATAATGATGTGAGTGACGTCCGTTACATACCATTGTCTAAAAAACGAACGTTAAATTCCATTATTATTATTACCATTGTTATTATTACTTAAAAAACTCGATTTCCATACGTCGCGTCGTTTCAATTTAAACCTGTTATGAATTTATAGTACTGTAAAGCAAAAAAAAAAAAAAAATTCGTTAAGTGCGTGTTCTTGACACGCACTAACAAGTAAAGGTCCCGAGGCCGGACCTATCGATTTCGATGAAACTTAAATATATTGTAGAACACTAAAAACTAAGGGACACGTATTTTTTTTTATCTGCGGAAAAACGGTTTGAAGGGGTGAAATCGCCCTCCAAAAATTGGGGTAAAAATTTAATTTTTCAAATATCTCGAAAACAGTAAGAGATAGAGAAAAAGTTTAAATTGGCGATATTGCTCTTTTTTAAAGAGCTATCTATTGATATGCAATTTGTTCATATTACATCAACAGGAGTGGTTGGGGGTTAAAATTTGGGGGTTAATTTTGCAAAAAGGGGGTGAAAAATAAACAATATAAATTTTTTGTTTACAGATTTGAAATCTACGTCAAAAAATCTAATTGACCTGTTTTTGCTCAATGCCCTAATATTAAGTCTAGGGGTAGTTAACTAGAGGGTGACTCTGTCGAATAGTCGTACAATTTGGGTATTTCAAGGAGTTCTTCATGGAAAATAGCTTAAGACAATTAGAATAACGTAGAAATGAAATTCTCGAATTCAAAATTGAGTTTGAGCAACACTGGAGAGGGGGTGAGTCACCCTCTTAAATTACATACTAGTTTATATACACTAATTTTTGCTATTAACACACTGATAGTGGGTAAAATAATGTCACAATAAGTGGTTCTGAAGTTGGACTATCATATGTAAGGTCTTTATTAGGTTTGGTTTTTAATGGATATTATAGTTTTCCTTATCGAAAATTATCGATACCGAAAATTACATAACTTAACCTAAAATAACGAAACCTAATAAAAACCTTACATACGATAGTCTAACTTCAGAACGATCTATTGTGACATTATTACCCCCTGTCAGTGTGTTAAAAGATATCTGAATTGTAGATAATGTTTTAATTTTCACAGAAATTGACAACCCTCCAAAATAAATTATTAGTCAAATTGTAAAATAAACTTTTATCAAATTACATAACTATTTGTATGAAGCAAAATTAAAAAAATTAACTTACCTGAAATATTTTAAATGTATCATCAGGACAGCATTTTGGAAACAAACAAATTTATATTACAGTATTCTTTGCACATTATTCCAGAAGCCATTTGCACAATGCAAATAAAAACAAAACACCAGTACACCACTATAACACTGTTTTTGTAGCATATTTAAAGATTAATTTATCATACACGTTATAATCATATTAACTATATATCTTATCAAAAAATACTTTTGTTTAATTCAGCTAATTTGAAAACATAACTTTTAACCTTTAAGAGTATTACTTATGTACGTATAAATAATACAGCAATTCAATAACAGATAATATTAAAATACATAAACTCATTTGCGCGCGCATGGGTTTTGCTATTTAGTGGTGTAAAAATAAATCAAAAACGTTGTAAAAATCCAAAGTTACACCTTTATTTGTGTAATATTAAAAAAAAACAGTAATTATACACAAATTATATAAAAATACACCAATTTTTTCATATTACACAAATAATAGTGCATATTTTCAGAGCGAGGAGTAATTTTGCTCTAAATTTAAGTTATTTTACACGTTTTTGACCCTTTTTTCTTAGAGTGTATAATTAGGTGTATCTTGAATATTTTTAATTTAATTTTTGATAAGCCGTCTGCCCTTGTAAGCTAGTTGAAGGTCATAGGCCTAAACAAGAACGGTGCTATTGATTCAAAGAAAACTATAAGTCCGATTGGACTAAAATTGGATCCATTCTCTTTATTATGGTGTTTTTTATAAGACCTCTCTAGAATCAGCCCTTAATATAAAAATTTCGATTTTTAGAACGTTTGAAAGGTCAAAAAACGGAGCAAAAAAAGTATGAGGTCTGACGGGCTGATTCTAAATAGTCACAGAAAAAACTATAATAAAGAGAATGCATCCAATTTTAGTCCAGTCGAACTTAGTTTTTTTTTAATCCTTGGTACCGTTTCGAATTACAAAATTTACGTATAACATTCAACAGGCCTACAAGAGCAGATGGAAGGCCAGAAAAAAGAAAAAAAATTCAAGATACACTTAATTATATATACTTTAATGTACAAAACTTTTAGCGAATTTTCAGAATGAAAATTCAGCTATTACAGCAGCTCTTATGGTAAGACCTAAGCCCGGGACTATGGCAGAAATTTGTTTTAGAGCCTCTAGAACCCGAAAATCTACTTCACTAAAATTTATATATATATAAATATATATATGTATTTATGTGTGTACACGATAACTCTCGAACAAAACGTTTAATGCTTATGAAATTTGGTGTGTAGGTTTGAATTCGATTTCGCTCGCCTAAGTTCGTTAGCCAGACACATCCGATGCCACAGACCGGATATTTTGGGCTTTAAAGTCTTTTTTTGTGTTTTTTGATCAGAATTTATAACTTTTTCAAAAATTTTGTTATACTATCAAAAAAATTGTAAGAAGTTATATTAGCGAGCTTTTTAAACTTTTCCTCTGTATAAACTGGTTTTCAAGAAAAATCAAAAATAATTTTTATATAGAGTCTCTTTTTATCGTCTTATCTCCTTCTGTTGTATTGGAAAAATCCTATTTTTATTTATTTTGATTATACACGTATTTTAAGGGTATTACTACACTTAGTACTTCTACTACCTATCATATTTCAAATTTCTTTGGATAAATATTCAGAATAATGCCTTAATAAATTTCTACGGTTATATAAATGTAATATTATTAAATTTAATTAATTAAACTATAATATTTCTTTGATTAAATAAAATTTTAAATTTATATTTTTGGTTGTGCACAAATAGCCTTATGCATTTGTAAACATAATATCTCTAGTATAAGTAGATTAGATTTGTTATTTTGTTTTCGAAAATTTATTTTTGCTTTCAAATTCAAATTGTAGTAGAATTGATTTTTTTTGCCCATTAACTGCACATTATTTTAATCTCTTTATTTAACACATTACGTTAAAAAATTATAATAATATTTTTAAAATTATTAATATTTTTAATAATTTAATTATTTAAAAAAATTCTTTAAATATATTTAATAATTTTTTATTTTAAAAATTCTATTGTGTCAAGGTTTTTAACCAGATAGCACCACAGGTATGTACAATACTGCCAAATTAGCTTGAATTTAAACTAATATTTCAACAATCAGAATTTCAAATCAACTCGTCTTTGTGTTGAAATGTTGACATATAGATTCGGTGCTGATATTTGACTGATATTTGAGAAAAATAGGTAATAATTCATGTTAATTTATATATTACATTTTAAAATCAAATAGTAATTAATATTTGTGCTATTATTTGTTTTTTGTTTTGTTTTATATAGGTAAAAAATTTAAAACCACATTAAAAATTACATGAAACCGTGAAGCAAATGTTATTTATATACGAGAAGAATATAGCTAAAATAAAAAAGAAAATATAAATTCTAAACAGGCAATTATTAATAGAATTTGTCAACATAATAAGGTAAATACATATCTATTAAAAACTGTGGATTTTGTGATTGAATTTTTTCTAATAATTTGAATGTACATGTTAAAAGGTTAATATCAACAGCAATACTTTTATGTATTATAAATTCCTATTTAAAACATGGATGGTGAATTTAAAGATATAATAAGAAGAAAAAGAGAACACACAGTAAACTAAAAACTTGGATTAAGAAGGAAAACATCAACTAAGTACATGCCGGATAAGCCCTTGAATAAAGGTCCAACTTTAGTTTTGTTTCCGTGTCGAATGGTTATTTTCTTCAGCAAGAGAATTTAAAAAGGTAAAATCGTCGGTACACAGAAAGAGTGACACAGTTCAAAAAAAAAAAAAAACAGCTACTTCAATATCTCTATTCAAAAGTTTTATTATTTACTTCAAAAGTTATCATAGTTTCGGATTTCTAAAATTTTCAAAATTTTTTTGGAGATAACCCGTTGGTACTCACCTTGTATTCCAACAATAAAAATAACAAGTTAATTTTGATAACATTAAAGATTTTGATAAAAAAAATTCGCTACTTTGAAGTAAGGAAAAAACGACAAAACCGCCTTCTAGCGGTTAATTTTGGAAGTAGCAATATGTCGTTCTGGGACATAAAAATATGCAAATTTTGCTATACATTTACACAATAAACTTGAAAATGTAAATTTTTGAGTTGTTACTCTTTCGGTGTACCGTCGAAATGTTTTGTTACGTTTGGAAAATAAATTCCGTTCTAAATTTTTTTTCGTAACCGTTAAAAAATTTAGCTCAAAATATTAAATTCAGTATTGGTAAGGCAAAGATTCTCAGTTGCGCCTCTGGTGGTAAAATTAGAACTAGTGTCAAGTAAAAATACGTATATGTTTAATTGGTGATAAAAATACACATAATTTGTATAATAGATATTTCACCGGTCATTTCTCTCACCGGCCCTGTACATAAACGCATCTGTTATTAAAATACCCCTGTCGCAGCATCCTGCATAACATAGCGAATTTACATTTACAAAAGTACGTTTTTCTTGGAAACTAGTTGATATAGAGTAATTGTAAATAAAAAAAAACTTTATGTGATTTTTCCACCTCATTCCGCCAAATTTTTTTCACGAAACGTTTACGCGATATTTTTTAAAAATAAGATGTTTCGTTTTTGAGTTATCGTGCGGACACACACACGTATATATATATATATATATATATATATATATATATATATATATATATATAATATATATATATATATATATATATATATATATATATATATATATATATATATATATATATATATATATATATATATATATAAGTTTACTAAGTGTCCGCACGATAACTCAAGAACGAAACATCTTATTTTTAAGAAATTTCGTGAAAACGTCTACGGTTTTTTGGACCTTCTTTTTGAAAAAATTTGGCGGAATGAGGCGGGAAAATCACATAAAGAAAGTTTTTTTTTATTTACAATTACTCTATATCAACTAGTTTCCGAGAAAAACGTACTTTTGTAAATGGAAATTCGCTATGTTATGCAGGATGCTGTGACAGGGGTATTTTTTCATTACAATAAATAGTTTCTACAAAACAAAATTCCAAAAAAGTGTTTTTTTTTTAGCACATCACTTGTAAAAGATCCCTTAAATGTATTTTAACAAAATTATTGTAGCTAAATATTTGAATGACTGAATTTTTTCTATTTAAAGTAAGAAAATCATTACGTAGCTAATTCAAGCTCGGTAAAAATCATTTTTCCGATTTTTCGGGAAAGGGCGAAGGCTATGAATAATAATTTGAAGACAGTTCGAAATTCCTATGTAGGTTTGTAAGATTATCATAGTTGATTATAATTTTAACTTGATCGCTTTTTAACGAAAAAACAATTATTTTTGGATTTTCCAGAAAATTATAGATGCTATGTAAAAGTAGCACGAATTTTTTTTGTGGGTTTTATCATTACCTTACGAATGCGATTATGATTTTTGCGTGATAAATTTTTAATAAAAAAAAAATAGTTTTTTTTTTTAAATCTTCCGGAAAACTATAGATGCTGGAACAAGCTGGACAGTGGGTACATTCAGTTCGATAAAAGAGCGAAATTTTTACGTAGGTTTTCTACACTATAAGACATTTCCCCTTTCTCAGGAAATGACTATAGATTGTTCATCCAAATAATTCCTGGCTACAAAATAAAATCACGTGACTAGAGAAATTTTATTGGTTGAAATTCCGAACATAAATTTAGATGACGCCCAAATATATTTTATGAAGCTTTTTCCAATTTTCAATTATTATAATAAAAAGATTATTCAATTTTATCATAATGTCTTAAACAAATAAAGAAGATAATAAATTTAATAAATTTTCACGCCAATATTACCAAAAAAATTAAATTATAAAGGTTCCATTGCTAAAACTTCGAAACCCTTATAATTTTATTATGTCTGTCTATCAGCAATACCCCTCTCCTTCTTATAATTCATATATCTTTCGGTCCATGAAAATAAAATTTGGGTGTGTATTGTGTATGCTACAGAATTAGATCAGAATCAATTGGCACAAAAATATTTTCCTTAATTTTTTGAGACATTTTCTTGTATTGAAAAGTAGGGATGAGAATATTTAAGTATTTATTGAAAAGCAACAGTTTTGTGACTAAAACTATTACTTCAGTATAAACCATGTAAATATAACAAGAAAAATGATTTTATTTTCAAACGTATCTAATTACTACCTACGCTACCGAACCCTCTATGTACAATCCTGATTCATACTTGGTCGATTTTTTTTACTCTTTAATTATTAACTTCAAAAGTAGGCAACATATATTACAAAAAGTAAGCTAATCTTTTCACTTTTATCATTTATATGCGGAAAAAAAATATAATTCTGAGCATGAATTTGAAGGCGACATATGTATATATATGTACGTATATTTAAACAGCAAAGGAAAAAAAAATGAAGTTCAACATTAGTAATAAAACACGTGAAAGGTGCCCGGTGTTGAATTCTTAAATAAAAAAATTTCTATTTTTGTTATTTTTGCATACAAGGTAAATATTTAAAATTCAAACAACGTCAAGAATTGTAAACACTGTTAACTGTATTAACAATGGAACGACTCAGTATTGTAAATAATTTTTTTAATAATATTAAAAGAAAAAAAAACCAAAGAAACAGGTAATTTGCTCCACAAAAATATTTAAAAAAATAAAATAAAACATGAAAATAACGGCTGACAAAGATTTTTAATTGACAGGAGAAATTAATTAAAATTCACATAAGTAGTGATTGAAAAATTATTATCAAAATGGATCGGCCGGGACTCGAACTCGGATCTTTCGGTAATTAGCCAAGTGTCTTACCGAGTAGACCAGGGCTTCTTAAACTATGGGTGTCGCGTAGCGAAATCTTGGGGTCATAGTGAAAATTTTTTTATATGTAGGTGTATATATATATATATATATATATATATATATATATATTCAGGGTGGAAGCAGATTTATCGAACATAAGTTAAATACAATGGAAAATTTTTCGTAAGATCAGTGTAGTTTCTGACACTTTTTTAACATAATATTTCGTTTTTAGATCATGTTCCCATGGGTATACGGTATTCTCATAGTTATAAATTAATTACATATCATTATCATATTACCGTAGACAAAATCAGCTTGGCATTTGCTATTTGATTTTAAATTTAATTTGATAATTATCAAAATATTTTTTATCTATAGTAATACGATTTAAAAACGAAATATGATTGGTCAAAGGGATTAAAGATCACGTTAATCTTGAGAAAAATTTCCTATTGTATTTACCCTATGTTCGATAAATCTGTTTCCCTATATATATATATATATATATATATATATATATATATATATATATATATATATATATATATATATATATATATATATATATATATATATATATTGTTATCAATAAATTCCTACAAAATATTTATATATCTCTTTTGGGGTCGCGAATGAAAAAAGTTTAAGAAGCCCTGCAGTAGACCATCAAACCGTTGTTCGAAAGCTACTCCAGTTGGATAATTAGTCAGTCACAAAGGTACTCTTTCTTTGATGCGAGAAGCAGTAATGTTTTAATTTCAAATACTATCGAGTGCCTGTGAAATATTATTAACCTATGGCGAACTATGTTCGTATTTAAACATATGTAGACGTATGGTTCACTTAAAGCCCAGTTAAGCTGATACTTGAACACTCGGTTTTCATACCAATGGATTGGTCGTACATACCAACGAAAATTCAGTAACACCGATTATTCTATTTGTAACACCGCTAATTATTTTTAAAAAAAGCCGACCCCTAGCTTATTGCTGGTTCATAAATATTTTAAATTATATATATGCCAGTTACAATTTCCTAGCGTCAATCTTCCTGTTTCTGTCATAGAATTTCTTTCAAAGTAAAAATTTTTTTGTTCATTGCAAAAGAATTTAGCTATCTATTAACACACTTTTAACAATCTTTTTCGTAATTTTTATTTATCCTCTAGCAATTTTTATCTACCTACGACTTGCGTTGTTTTTTTGTGTGCCAATGTTTATGCAAAGTTAGCAATTGAGTGTAATCTTCAATTAAATATAAGTACATATTTAGTCCAATAAATGAAAATGGTCGTCACACATCAAGGACGTGTTTTGAAAAGAATTTTCATTTATATTATTTCCGCAACATAAAAATGAAGGCAGAAAAACGTCACTCAAATTTTTAATCGTTGCACTTCACACTAAAACAAAGATTTTATCTTTGTGGTAGTATCCTGCATAACCTAACGAATTTTCCACGACTTATTTCTAAGGAAATGACCTGTCAGAACAAAATATAACAGATATATATTTTAGATCAAAAAATACAATTTTCAAAATGCCACAAGATTTATACGAATATAATTATAGTACCTAATAATGTGGTTTTATCTCATATTATTATCTGCACTATTTCTTTAACAGAATATTTTTTTCGGTATTTTTATTATTTTAATATTTATTTTTTGAAAGGAAAATAAAAAAGCCGTTTGAATTTACACAAAATGACACAAATATTTATTATGTGAAAATGTAAATTGCTTGAAAATTGCAGAAATCATTTCCTTATTTTACTGCATTATTGTTGTTAAAGCGATAGTAAAAATAGTTATAATATTAAATTAGTATTATTGGTTTACTAAAAGCACTCTTTTAACATGTTTTTCCTTATGGGAATTCAGTATTATCAATTAACATGTAAACCGTGTGTATTGTAACAGTAGAAGCGGTTTTGACTATATTTAAAATACTTGAAATTGGCACCCAAAACCGTTACTTAAACTTGTACAAAATGTCCCAAACAGATTAGTGCTATTGGATGCATTATAATAGTAGTTCAAAGGTGAGGATTCTTTTGAAAGTATTAAGCGGCCCCTACACGCTCAGTAATATTGTGCAATCAACTTGTGCAATTTATTGAACTTCCCTCCAGACAGTTCAATAATTTTTAAAAGAAATTTGTACAATAAATTGAATGTAGGAATTGTACATTAATCCAATTGTTGTTTAATTCTAAATATTAAATGATGAAGACGTTGCGAAGCAGCAAATAAATAATTAGTCTTGCAAATTAATAAGTAAAATTGGTTCAAATAATAGCCATCAAATATGACATTACAAAATAATATCTTGAGAGCCTACACTGATAAAAATGGGGGTAAATTTACATTACTTTTACATAAAAAATAAGGTAAAAATAAGGTAATTTTAATGTAAAAATATTCGCTACATAAAATTTACTGAATTTTTACAAAAATTCTGTAAAAGTATGGAAATTTCCAACTTAAAATTCCATTTTTGTGTAGTTTTACATTTTTTTAAGGAAAAATACATTTTTAAAATCTGAAATTACAAAATTAACCGTTAAAAATGTAAATTTACACAATGATTACGTAATAATACAATATTTGTGTAAAATCACATAACTTTTGTGTATTTACGACGTCATGATCATGCGCATTTTATCATACATCATGTTTATTCTGTATGGCGTCCTCGAATATATCTACGTGTATTATAAAGATTGTGTTTTCTAACTGTTTAAATTAATGTAATTAATAGTAATTATACATTTATGTTTGATTAATACACTGCTTACAAAAAATTACAATTTTTTAAATAAATAATAAATTAAAAGTAATTATTAAAACTTATAAATTTGTGTATAAAAAAAATTTGTGTAAAAATTGTAGGTTGTGTGCCCGTGAATGTGTATTTTTCTTTGTTGAAATGTGGCATGAATCTGTCGTAAAAAAATTAGTGATGTTTGTGTTTATGTGTAAAATAAAATAATATAAAAGTGACTTTTGTTATTTTAAATATGTGTATTATTGGTTATTATTGGTTATTATTTTTAAGGAATTTTCTTGTTCAATTTCTAAATTTAAATTTTCTCCTCAAAAGTATATACCTAACCTTATTAGCTGATGTAAAAATTATAATTTAATTATGTGTTAAAATTATGATACAGTTACTGCAATGTTAACAATAAATTGTTTTCATGATACACATAAAGAAAATTCACAAACTGTATGTATATTAAGGGGGTATTCTACTCTAGAGGTTCGATTTTAAGGTGATTTTACGGGCGTAATCAAAAAAAAAAAACATTTTTACGACTCATTTTTTTACCAGTTTTTTATTGATATTTAAAAAGTATAAAAATGTATAAACATTTTTAAAAAAATTCAAAATTGAAATCGGTACATGCCGGCAAAGTGGGGAATGAAAAAAAAGGTGTCTCCTGGTTGACGTGATTCCAACTCCCCTGGTGATCTAAAACATAAAATTTTAGTTAATTCTTAATAAACAAGGATGTATAGTTAGTTGGACGTAACCGATTTGGAGAAATAAATTTTTTCACAAGATGGAGTCTATTGAAAATAAAATAATTTTTTCGTCTCCTTTTTTCAACTTTGAAAATTTTTTAAAAATAGTAAAAAATAATCCCAAAAACCCCTACATCGGATTAATTTGGATAGTATTAAGAAGGTCTATACCAAATTTCAAGTAAATTGGTGCATTAAAATTTGAGATATCATGTCAACCGTATCGAAAAAAGTAGTTTCGAGTAATTTATATAAAAATTTGAATTTAACACTGGAGGGATACACAGTACACAGGGAAAAAATAACCATAACTCCGAAAATAATTCGAATTTCCGTAAACCCTTTTAGAGGCTTATTCTTAAAGGTCTGAGCTTTGAAAATATTAAAAATAGAAAATTGATTTTTTTGAATTTCTAGACTAAAATACCCCCTTAAAGAAGTTTAAGATAATTGAGGATATCTACAAAGGTAAAGGAGTTGATGAGATGAGAAACTGAGCTTAAAATGGTTATCGTCTTTGTACATTACAGATATAAAATCGAAACAATTTTTAAAAGTAAATATTTTAACAGCTATAAATAATTTAAGTAGGTACATACACGGAATTCAATTTAATAAATTTTCAAAAAATGGCATATATATTTATAGGTAAAAGTATTTTAGAAAATAATGGGCTGATTTTTCTCTACCTCATAATGAGATCAGTGGAAAATTATGTTCAGATTTATGCAAACAAAAATGTTATAAAACACTTTTAAATTAAGAAAAATTGGTCTGCGAAAATATGTACAATAATCCATTTCAAAATTAATTCGAGACCAAAATAATTACATCTGGAACCAAATCGGTGTTTATGTATAAAAATTTAATAAAAATAAAATAAAATAAATAATAATTTTAAATCTGTATATACATACCTACAGTAACTATAGAATTTTTTAAGTTATGTATTTCAAAATCACAGGTTTCAAATATTATTTATCAAAATCATGAGACATTTATGGCGATATTACATTTTTTCGGGTCGGAGAAGTCGGACATTTTATACATTTAAAGTATACTCTTGGAATTATACTTTAATAATATTTTTTGAAAGTTTCAGAGAAAAATTGCAAGTATTTTCAAAATTACGCTTGTAAATTTTTTTTAATCAAAATATATTACAGCTTGAAAAGCATTTAACTGATCGGTCTGAAAATTTTAATTTTTTTCTGCATAACAACAATCGCAGAACAGATTATGATTTGATGATTTCAGAAGCAGCATCTTTTTCCGTAAAAAAACCGTAAAAAACTGAACAAAAAATTGTCCAATTCCTTTTATTCTAGTCCATTTTATGGGTACTGTTGTTTAGAAGAAAATATTAAAATTTTGAAGCGATCGGTAAAATAGTTTTATGTTATCATGCACGCCGCACAAAAATCTTGTTTCCAGAAATTCAATTTCAGTTTTGACAAAGTGTATAATACCCATTAAAGTATCTGGCGTTATAATCATTTCGAAAATATTTTTCTGAAACTTTTAGATAATATTATTTAAATATACCTGATACTTTCTAATAGATCACTTTCTAGAAAGTCGATTTTCCTGACGCGGGAAAGTGTAATGTGACCTTAAAATATTAAGGTGATAAATTTCTATGTTTTTAAACACGTAAATAATTTATTATTGTTAATTGTTTATATTTTTGTATTATTTTACAAAAAATATTACATTTACAAAAGTTATTACACTTCGATTTAATTGTATTTAATTTAATTGTAAAAGTAATCTAATACTGGAAACAAGTATCTAATTGTTTCTGGTACATCTATAGATAATACATTGTAATATTACAAAAAATACTGTAATATTACAATATACTAGTGTAATAATACTATGTAAATTTACAGATTTCATATGTACTTTTGTAAACATACAATGTAAATTTGTAAAAACACCATGTAATTTTGTAAAAACACAGTGTAATTTTGTATAAATACAATGTAATTTTAAAATTTACTGTGTAAATATACATAAACTTTACTGTAAAATTACAGTTTTTTATTTACATACTCCCCCTTAAATTACCTAAATATTAGTGTAAAATTACATGCTTTGTTATGTAAAAAATTGTGTAAAATTACAGATAAATATTACATGAGTTATGTAAAATTACAGTCGTCTGTGAATTTACAGTACTTTTTATGTACAAAAGTAACCAATGATATTTGCTGTAATTTTACACTGGAACTTTTTACCGTGTATAGACGTTACAATATTCATTCATTGTTCTATATATTTTAAACTGTTTTTGATCAGCACGATATATTATACAACTCTCCAATATAACCTAGAGACGATCAATAATATTGTACAACCTCAAATTTTGTGCAATATTATTGAGCGTGTAGGGGCCGCTTTACACATCCTTGTGTGTTTTACGAAATCACTAATTAATATTTCCAAAGAAAACTCCAAAACAACAATTTATATTAATTAACAAAAAAAGGCAATATTTTAAATAAAAAAAATACAAAACAACAATTATGTCCTAATAATCATTTCCGAACCAGTTTGCGGTTATTGCTTTAAAACCGCTTAAACAAAGGTTAGTTACATTTTCAATTTGACTCAAAACAACAACTGACTTCTTACTACCTACTTTCAATCTCTCCAATTCTCATCTCCCGCTGCTCCATACTTTTCATAATCACATATGCAATTCGCGATAGTCCCCACTACTTAATTATTTTTCACTTCATTGCAAACATTCAAAAATGGGAATCACAAATATAACATTACAAAAGTACCCAAAAGATAATAGTTAAGCTACGAACCGCCAGGTATATATATATATATATATATATATATATATATATATATATATATATATATATATATATATATATATATATACATAGAATATATATACATATATATATATATATATATATATATATATATATATATATATATATATATACATATATATATATATATATATATATATATATATATATATATATATATATATATATATATATATAGGGTGTTAGAGAAATAAGTATCATTCTTTTGAGGGGTGACTCATAGCACCCTTTAGACACTAAAACCGCAGGAATTTTTTCGGAACTAACAGTCGCGTCAGCCCTCAAAACGATAAGAGTTATTTCTCTTACACCCTGTATATACATATATACACATACATACATACATATATATATATATATATATGTGTGTGTGTGTGTGTGTGTATATATATACAGCGTGTAAGAGAAATAGCTCTTATCCTTTTGGGGGCTGACGCGACTGTTAATTCCGAAAAAGTTTGCTATGAATTACACCTCAAAAGGATGATACTTATTTCTCTGACACTCTATATATATATATATATATATATATACATATATATATATATATATATATATATATATATATATATATATATATATATATATATATATATATATATATATATATATATATATATATATATATATATATATATATATATATATATATATATATATATATATTAGGGTGGCTCATAGGAAAAAAAGTTGATTTAGCTCGAATTAAAAATGCTCACCAAAAATTAGCTTGATAAAAGATTTTTTAAGGGTCTCTCAAACCTTTTTAAAATTTGAAAATGGGCCAAAAATCGATTTTTTTTTCCATCAAATTTTTTTTCTCATCCCGGCATATGTTTGTACATTGAATAATAAAAAATTCCTCCAAATTTTAACTCAAAAATTTGATAATAAAAGGTCGCTCAGGATTTTAAAGTCGAAATATTTAATATTTTTTAGGGGCGCTGAAAAATATTAAATATTTTGACTTGCAAAATTTTCAGAACTGTTGAGCGACCTTTTATTATCAATTTTTTGAGTTAAGATTTGGAGGAATTTTTTATTATTCAATGTACAAACATATGCAGGGATGAGAAAAAAAATTTAATGGAAAACAAAAATCGATTTTTGGCCCATTTTCAAATTTTAAGAAGGTTTGAGCGACCCTTAAAAAATTTTTTATCGAGCTAATTTTTGGTGAGCATTCTTAATTCGAGCTAAATTAACTTTTTTTCCTATGAGACAAAAAAAAGAAAAATATGTGGTTTTTTGCGCCACCCTAATATATATATATATATATATATATATATATATATATATATATATATATATATATATATATATATAACTGATGATGATAAAATTCTATAATATACTTATTCTATTCCCTAAAATCACTCCGAAAATCACAACATTGCCTCTCCTATTCCATTTTCACTAACAGAAAAAATTCCTGCGGTTTTAGTGTCTACGCTCTACAGGGTGCTATGAGTTACCCCTCAAAAGGATGATACTTATTTCTCTGACACCCTGTATATATATATATGTATATATGTATATATATATATATATATATATATATATATATATATATATATATATATATATAATTGATGATGATAAAATTCTATAATATTAATAGATTTGAGAGTTACTTTATGGTATTCCATATTGGTTTATTATTTATTCTATAATATACTTATTCTATTCCCTAAAATCACTTCGAAAATCACAACATTGCCTCTCCTATTCCATTTTCACTAACAGAAAATATACCCTATTAAATAGATTTATATTTATTGTACATTATATTATGTATTACAAGAAATGAAATATGATCAACGTGAAATCTGAAACAGTTACCTAAATAGAAAATCACTGCAGAACAAAACGTTCAAATACTCAGCTAGGAAATTTCTCGCCCCTAAACACTATAGTGTAATTTTCTATTATATTATGAGAATGGTTAATTATTAGTGCTATTTATCAAATAAACTGATATTAATCAAGTTAACATACTTTCGAGGTAGAATTAAAGTAGAAAGTAGATGTTTCCATTTTAATAACAATATGATGTAATATTATATATACCATATATAGGTATAGGGGAAAGTTAGAAGAGACTTTTCAACAAATTCCTACGAAATCTGTTTTTACTATTTAATAGTATATTATTCAATGAGCTGGTACTGATAGCTATTACTCAAGAAGATGATATTGTGACACGAGCGGAGTTTACGAGGCTAGTGTCGTAATGCATCTGAGCGAGTAATAACCATTGCAAGCGAGTAGAATACGATACTTTTACAACGACATTTTTCCTTTTTGATTTAAATAAAATTGAATATAAATTTAAAATCAAAAGAATAATATTCTTAATTTATCTCTAAGTTCATTAAATGGCTGTATATGTATCTAAGGAAATGATCAAAATAAAATTCAAATTGTTTTGATTACTTACACGTTACTAAGCAACATATAAGAAATTAAAACTTATAGATATATTATTCACAAAACCATCGTAAACCCATTGAATAATGGTTAATACGGAGATTTCATTGGTCGAAAGGTATTGAGTAATGATCATTCCTTCACACCTTTGAATAAAGCCTAACTTTCTCAAGAATTAATAGATACATAATGAGTGTGTTCTTCAATAGGAGTAGAAAAAAGCTTTTACTGCTTTTAGTTAACTTACAATGTTAGTTTGTTTAGATCAAATATTACAATCAAAATTTAGGCAATTTCTAATTGAGCTAGATGTTTCAAGTTTTTCATACGTGTATAACTGTGATGACAATGTAGTATTGTATAATTAATTTTGTCCTAAATTCATGCAAAACTAAAATTGTTGCTTTTTAGTCTTATATAAAAAATAAAATAAATTTAAGCAAAAAAAGTTAAATTAAGCTTTTATTTAAAAACGAACTAAAAAGTATAAAATAACTTTTGAGTGAAGTTTGAAGCTTGAAGCCTTTAGTTAGTAATTTGGTAAAGGTAACTACTGAGAAGTAAAATAACTATTTACATCTGAAACGAAAATATTAATTAATAATAACGCCTCCAGATTTTATAAATTATGTTGCACATTTCTTGAAACTTCACTTAAATCTGACTATAGTTACTTTTGATTCCATTTTCAAATAAGAACTTCATTTAATTTTTTTTTTACTTAAATTTATTCTTTTAATTATATATAAGGGGATCAGTTATTGACATTGTAACTTCTTGCAACTAATTTTTTAAATCCCTGCATTTGACTCATATCTTCTTATAGCGTAAATACGGTAGCTGAAGTATGTTGAAGGAGAGACCACATAGTAATTATTTACTCAAAATTATTTTATACCATTTAAAATAAATTCTATAAATTTTAAAAATTTTTTTGGTTACAATTTTCGCAATTTCCTTCATATTTTGGCTAATTTCTTTCACCAAAAATTTTGAAGCACTTCCGAAAGTGGTTGTAGAGCCATCTCTATGCCTTAAAACATAAATATTTTCTCTTTTTCTTTACTATTATAATATCATTATGGCATTTTTAATAAATTGAACAATTTCCTGAAATACTTGAAAAACAACAGTAAGAATATTTTATCACAATATAAGAAAGTTTGAAATGTCTTTTACCCGTACTAACTTTTCTCACTATCCTCTATAAATACATATAATAAGTATGCTTGAGATTTTCTCTTAGTTGTTAACTAAATTATTAGGGGTATCCTTACCCTGAAAACAATTTTATCAAGGTACAGAAAGTTCTTATTCACCAAAACAATGAACATAGAATAAATTATAAACAAAGTTATTTGCGCAATAATATTGCAAATATGTAGTTCGATAATGGTTTAATTTTTAAAA
Source organism: Brachynemurus nebulosus (assembly GCA_035578155.1). Lineage (NCBI taxonomy): Eukaryota > Metazoa > Arthropoda > Insecta > Neuroptera > Myrmeleontidae > Brachynemurus > Brachynemurus nebulosus. Next base: position 22,473,356 of record JAPWDM010000001.1, read on the forward strand.
TTAGAAGTTTGACAGTGGGCATTAATTAGTACTTATTAATTAACGATACACAATTTGGGTTTCGCAATGTATTTATTTGTTTTTTCTCAAGTTTATTTTTTAATAGTTTCAAATAACAGTCTTGAAATTTCGTAAAAAGATGAACATTATTTTGTACAATTTTTTGTAAGTTTCCTTGAGATCCGTAACTCATTCTTATATTTCGTTATATCGGTAACAGGTTAATTAGCCTGTATAAAAAAGCAGCTCATCTTTCCCGATTTAATTCTTTTGAAAATATTTATATATGCGTATACTATGATTAGAAATCCTAATTAGTAGGTACACTTACGAGATGGATTCATTCTAAAAATTCGTTTTTACACTTAAAATAATAAGATACTTTCAATTCCGTTAATTTCCCACCAAAAGTCCTAGTAGGGCGTCACAGATTTTCTCTAGAAACGAAATTTCTTGCAAAATCTGGAACGGTTACCAGTTTTGCTGAATTCGACAAAAATGGCTTACTATATTTCACACTATGTTGATTTAGGAATCTGACAGACCTATGCAAAGGTTTAAATTTTCATTGTGCTACTTATTTCATAGGGTAATTCTTGGAATTTATTCTTGTATTTGTAGCTTTAAGCTTCTTTCAGCTTTAATTCCGTTTTGTCAAAAATTTTCATAACCTGTGATAGATCATGAAAACTTTATCCACGCCTGTCGAATGGTAAATCAGGTCGGTTCAAAGGCGAAACTGACTTATTCGTATATTTACAGAGTAAAATTTCACTAAATTCGGTAGTGGTAAGTTACGTAGGGTATTGTGTCGTGGCCTTTCCATTTAATAAGATTTTTTTTTAATTCAACAAGCCTTTGACTATCTGGCATGATTTAATTTGTCATCAGTGAAAGAATTTTCGTAACCAATTCAATAGATTTCTAAATTTTTTAAACTTACTTTCTACACTCAATACGGAATAATTACTGTTGAGCATTTTACAACAACCTTTTTAAAATAACTATAAACTGTACAATTATTTACCATTAAATTATATTATAATAATACCTACATTTGGAGATAAGCAAGCTAAAATTAATGTTGTTTATTATGAAAATTAAATATGTTTAACTTGGGAAAAATGAAATTGAATTTTAAATATTTTATTAAATATTTAATATACTTTCACTTCCTTTTTGTTTTGTTCATCCTTTTGTAAAATTCCATTAATATTTATAAAAATTTCATAGTTTTTTTTGTTTGTTTTTGTTTTATTTATTTATTTATTTATTTATTTATTTATTTATTTATTTATTTAATTATTTATTTATTCATTTATTTTATTTATTTATTTTTGTCTTTATTTAGACTGGGTGTTCCGTTCGGATGTATATATACGATTTACATGTTAATAACATTGGATTTCCACATGGATGTATTATATAGGCAGGATACCTTACTACATGCGTTTAATATTGTAAAAATGAAGCCACTTTAGCCATTTTGAAAAAGGTCAAAATAATATTTATATATTATAATGCTATTACTATTTTAACATTTATTTTCATTTTTAAATCTGTTTAATAATAAATAACTTCTGAATTTTTATTTTAATGTGTTTACAGTGTTAATACGTATTAATTCGTTAATTATTACCCGACTATTTTGACCTTTCTTGCAAAATAACATGCTTCACTTTTACTTCACATGGTTTGGTATCCCTATATGTATATATATAGTACATCCATGGATTTCCATAAGGAAAAAGTTGTCACAAGAGTGCTTTGGGTAATTTATATTTTTGGGAATTTTCTTTTATTAAACAATTTATTATAAAAAATAAATAAATCAACAAAATAAGAATTAGATAATTTTAATAAAACTTTGAACATAATTGACATGAAATTAGTTTTTCCATGTTTCTTAAACTAATATCTGAGTTGTTTTCTACGGCGGCTAGCACATTAACTGTATTTTCAACTTCTGCCCTAACTGCTTGTAATTGACGATTTAAGTCGAATAAATAATTATTCTTTTATTAGTTCTATTTATCCTAGGTTTCCCCTTTCTGAAAATGGCCAATTTTATCTAAGATTAAATTGTCCTATTGAATTTGTCAGAGTTCGGGTCCAACTGCGAACAACAGGAAGTAGAATCATTCGCATCATTATAAACAACGTCATTTATTAAATAAATACAGATAGTCTTTGTACTTTGTGTAATTTGGAGGAGCAGGAAACTTTAGAACACCTGATATTAAAATGTCCCTTATTTAGTTTTTTACGTAAGCAATTTTTCCAAAATCTTAATGTAGTTACTGCCGAAGATCTAAAAGATATTTTAGAAGGCACTCTTGACTTGTCTAGAATTAAAAAGATTTTTTATTTCTTGAAGACGATACTATGCACCAGGGCGTTCGTTCTCAATGAGTGAGTATTTTAAAAATAGGTCTATGCCACTAATTGAGTGGTTTATATTAATTTATGTTTACTGATATGATATAACTATTGTGATATTTTTGCCATCCGTATGTGTCATTTGTTGTTTAAATAATAAAAAAAAGAAAAAAGAGAAAAGAAGGAAGAGAAAAAAAATTTTCTAATTTGAAATCTAAATAATATATCTTTGTTGTATAAATTATTATTGATTATACCTGATGTATTGATTGTTAACTGCTCAATTTGAGCACTTTGTGATACTAATATGTCATATTATTTGTTACTTTTATTTATTGGTATTTGCTTTTTGTATTTACATTATTGTACCAACGCCTTGCAAAAAAGTTGTAAACTTTATATGCAAAAAAACAAAAACAAAAAAAACTTCTGCCCTAACTCTAGTAGGTATCTTCTTATGGCCATTATTTACACATTCAGATTTTTTTAAATTCTCTAAAATGCACTAAATTGTCCTGAGGTACGGTATCGGACGATCAGGATACTTAATACTGAATAAATCAATAAATGTATAGTATAATTTGTTTATTTTGTTTGGAATATGAACACCATATTTCTTTCTCTGTTTTACACATTTTTTCTATGCTGCAAAACAGAGAAGGAAATACGGTGTTCATATTCCAAACAAAATAAACAAATTATACTACGCAAACTTTCCTTCAATCCTCCACCATATTATCTGCACTATTTCTTCAACAGAATATTCTTTCAGTATTTTTATTATTTTAATATTTATTTCCAAGAAATTAAAAAATTGACTTTTGAATTTATAGAAAATGACAAACATTTATGTGAATAAGTGAACGGCTTAAAAATTGCGACATTAATTTCTTCATTTTACTGCATTATTATTGCTAAGACGATAGTAACAGTAGCTATAATATTAAATTGGTATGGTTCGTTTCAGTTAAATTTAACCATGCTTCGTCACTTTAAATTTAAATAGTTTCCGTTTTCTTGGTTTTATCTCTTTTATTATTCCATTTACGTAAATTTTAAATTTGCAATTTGTCTTTAGAAAAAAATAGAAAATTTATTTGTTTCGAATATAAGAATTATTTAATTTTTTAACGAAAACTCATGATCAATTTTAACTGAAATGAGGTATATTATTATTTTATTCAAAGCACTCTTGTAACATAACTTTCTGCTTATGGGAATTCAATGTTATCAATTAACATGTAAACCGTATGTATACATCCAAACGGGACACCTGTATATCCATGTGTAATGCAATTATATATTTTTTTTTACAAAGATCCTTTGTAGTTCGAGATCTGAACATTTACAATTCGAATATTTATATGGACCGAAGTAACGATAGATCGGGAGATGGTAATACAAAAGTGCATACTTATCGATCCAAAGCAAGGCATCTTAAACTATATATATATATATATATATATATATATATATATATATATATATATATATATATATATATATATATATATATATATATATATATAGTCACTCCCAAAATTATTTGGACAACATAAAAATAAAGAAAAAATTATTTAAAAACAAATTATTACATTTGAGGATTATTACATTGGAGGGGGTTCTTTTCTCCGATGAAACTAAATTTGAAATTACAACAATATTTTTTTTGGGATATATAAATTTTACGAAGAATTTTTTTTTTGGGAATTTGGGAGAAGGTTGAAAAAATTCTTCGCTAAATTTGAAATGTTCAACACAAGAAAACAAAACCCCAATTCGTGTGAAGAAAACGAAAAGATGCGCTGAATCCAAAAAATGTGGTTTCAACTGTTAAGTACAGAGGTGGTTCCGTAATGATTTGGGGATGCATGGCGGGAAATTGGGTAGGGAACATGCACGTTTTAGATCGTATCAAGGATAAGTTTGTGTATTTAAGCATTCTGAAACAACATTTACATGCTAGTGTACAAAAAGTAGGAGTGCAGAATAATTACATGTTCCAAAATGTCAATGATCCAAAACATACCTCCTACGTGGTAAGACAGTGGACAGCATATAATGTACCCCATTTGCTTCAGACACCTCCACAGTCTCCTGACTTATATCCCATAGGGCATAGAGCATCTATGACATTATTTAAAGATTAAAGTCAGGAGAAATTTTATTTCGAATAAGAACCAATTAATTACTTATGTAAGGTCAGAATGGGAGAAGATAAGTCCGGTTGTAACCGAAAATTTAATTAAATTAATGCCAAGACGTTTGGAAGCCGTAATTAAGGCTAAAGGACGTGTCACAAAATACTAAAACTATTAATTTTACTTGAATGAGCTGTTTTTTTTTATATAGTTAATTAGTGTCCAAATAATTTTGTGACCTGATAATTATCACATGTATTTAATTCCTTTAAATATTTTAAATTTTCTTGTTGACTGTGAAAGTAATAAATATATATTTATAGTGTAGAGACTTCATACATTTTATGAATGTATCTATGAAATCGATTTGTTGTTTTATAATCAAAATAAATTCATCAAAAATGATTAATAAAATGTTGTCCAAATTTTGGGAGTGACTATATATATATATATATATATATATATATATATATATATATATATATATATATATATATATATATATATATATATATATATATATATATTGTTACCTAATTAATAAGTACTTATATATCTCTACTTAGGGTTTTAAAAAACTTTTAAAACATTGCGAGCGATTAATCAAAAGTGTCTTCGCGATCAACGTGTCGATCACGATTGACTTGTTTACCACCCCTGAGATACATACATGACGATAATATAATACCATAATATAATATGATATTTTAATGAGCAAAATTTTATTCGGACAAACTAATATTTCCCAAGCTAACAATTTTCTTTCATTGAACTAACCTATTTTTTCGTGTGTCCTAATGAAATTTAGTTATTATTATTATGTTATTATTATTCAATGAAAGTCAATAATAACGTAGAATTAGTTTAAAAGTAATATTACTAACCTAATTTCATAGTAACCATTGCTTATTTACTTTTTTGTAAATGCAAAATTGATAATTATGAAAAAATTACTCGCAAAACTATCACTAGACCAAATTCCTATTTCAATTTATTACATATATTTTTCTATTAGCTGCGACCCGCGGTTTCACTCGTATAAAATTATCTGAATTATGGATGAAATGATTAGATCAATTTTAAATTAGATATTCGGAAATTCTGTACAACATCAATTATTTATAATGCCTGGCTCCGCTCGTCAAAATCGTCTAAAGTAACAATCTTCATATTTCAATAGCATGGCTAATTTTCACACCTTTATGTTCCTAGATACGGAGATACTCGTATCAATAGGAAGTTTTAGGAGTATTTCCATTTTAGGTCTTGCTTGGGGCACCAAGACCGTAGAGAACAATTTTAATATCCTAATTAATTTGGGTCTTATTTCATGGCTTTGACGGACAATTCTGACCTCCAGGTTCATTCAACTTTGATATTCTAAAATTCTGAGCATAATTTTCGCCTAACAACCCTAAATTAACCATATTCATATTTCCATAGCATATTTAATTTTCGTGACATATTCTCAAAATCCAACCGTTTAGTCTTAACCCTATTAGATAGTGCTGGGGATGGTTAATTTTGAACTCACTTTACATTTAAATTAGATATTCTAAATTTCTTTATAAAATTAATTTCCTCTAGTGTTCCGGTCCGTTCGTCCAATGATCTTATATATATATATATATATATATATATATATATATATATATATATATATATATATATATATATATATATATATATATATATATATGCATATTTATAGTGTACAGTGGAAACTCGATACTTCGTCACTCTGTAACGCATCATATTCTATAACAATTCGTCGCACATACGGGAATTTCGTCTATTTAGCGCGACAAAAATCGAAATCATTTTGGTATTTTAACACAAATAACTATGAATTCACATTCTCTAATAACCCTTACACCTAACCCTTACCCATAAGCCTATTGTTTGAAGCTAATACAATAACTAAAAGGCTCCGTAAGTAGAGTTTCTGTTTCAGCTGGTGTGTTTAATTCGTTCCGAAATTTAAAACAGACTGATTTAGTGATTTTTTTGTTTTTGAGAATTGTACCAAATATTATTTGAGTTTTAATAATGGATGTTGTAGCTTCAGGTACGTGCTACAAATTAATAGTATTATTTTTAATGTCCTTTATATTTTGACCCTATATTACATTAAAAAATAAAATTGATTTTTTTTTAAATTTTTTTGCGGTCGGGACCAACCACACAAAAACCGAAAAAAACATCACTCAAAACGCTCAAAACTTACAAATTTCCTTAGAAGTTGCTTCTATAAACAAGATAAAGCATTAATTTACACGTAGAAACATTTTATTTCAATATTATAGTATTATGAAAATTTTGAAAAATAGATCTTTAACAAAATTAAATGATGCAATAACTTATGTTCTTATGGAATGTATTGATTAAATGCTTAAAAGCCGTTAAAAGTATTTTTATCAAAGAAAGTTATTGTAGTAATTGTTTAAGTCTAGTACCGTCTCGTGAATTTGATTCACATTATGCATTTTAATGGCCATTTCTTACAAACCACTTAAAAAAAACCGCACAAAAAAAATCGCACAAAAAAAAATCGGACAAAAAATGACCGCATAAAAAAGAGTTCAGCTGTACTTATTTCTTACTTTCTTATCTGATTATTTTAATAAACATTTAAAAATGTACAAAAATTGTATTTAAAATTTTGTGACTGTTGCTGTTTATTCTATTGGTTCTCTACATGTGCTACATCTTAAGTGGTAGGAAAATGACGAAAAACATTATGAAATTGGTGGTGACTGGAACTATTATTACTAATAGAATTGTATATTTATATAAACTATTTCATTTTTATATGTAGGTACATTCATAGGTTTAAATATATTTCTTTGATATTTGGCTCTAACAGGTTTTAATGATTAAAATTTAAATCTATAAATAGTACTTTTGATAAATTGTAATAAATAATGTTCCAATTTTCAAAATTTACACATGTTTTTTAATTCAGGTGAAATTACCTAAGACACCATACGAATTTCTAAATATTTCTATAGTATTTTGGAAAGTACTTTTTTTTTAATTTTTAAAGGAAAATTTGATGTAGCTGATTTATTTTTTAAAATATTAATTATATTGAATAAACTTTATGCCAGGATAACTACTTTTAATTAAAAAAATCAGGTGTGAGTGAGAGGTCATTTTAAGTAGGAGGAAACGTAATAAATAAAATAACTTTTTGAGGAAATTCAATATTATTTTTTTAAAAATTATAAATTGTGTTGCTTGGACAGAAAAAGCCCGGGGTACTCTAATGTTAAAAAAAAAAAAGAATAGTAAAACTTTAAACGAAAATATTTTTTTTTGTATAAAAGGCAAATCTATCTCCTTATGTCAAAAAGAAAGTGGGTTTTTCAGAAATTTTTTAAGTCGAAATAGAAACGATATTTTTCATAAAACTTGTAGGATATTTTGGAAAAATACAGAAACGATTTTCATTAAACAATTTTAGTATAGGCCAAATCAACTGAAAATGGTCTAACGTCAATAAAACAAAATTAGACGCACAGCCTTAAGTTACTGTAGTTAGTATAAAAATAACAAGGTATGTCCCATGTCGCTTCAGTTTTTACATTTATTTGATGAAGTCAGACCATTTTGGTTGATTTGGCTTATATATTAACAATTAATTATTTAGTCTTCCATTGTACTTTGTAAGGAGAATTGTGTATGTTTTGTGTAATTGAATTCCTTATCTGGAATAAAGACAGAAGATTCGCTCATATATGAATAAAATAAGAAAAAATATCCGAGTACAAATTCTGTAGGCCTTTTTTAAAAAAAATTCAAATTTTGTATTCAAACACTTTGATGTTATTGTTAAGGAAATACGAATAGAATTAAGGAAATACGAATAGTCAAGATTCAAGATTGTATCCCTAAACAAATGAAATGAAGGTCTAATTGCCACAGTTAACAGAAAATCCAAATTCAGTTCATACTAATAGCTATACAATTCAAACAATACATATGATACAAAAAAAAACGAAAAAAAACAGACATCATTTAATAACTGAATTTCAACTGAAAGGAATGTTTGCTGATCTCTTTTTCTAGAGAATACAACTTTATTGCTTTGAACAATCTGTATAAATTACTTTAATTATAGAAAATATCACTGAATACCTGCTAATGATCGCGAATATTATTAAAAATTTATAATCAACTTAAACATTAATTTGAATTTGCGCAATATGAAATTTTTAATTTTACACAATATCGACTCAGAAATGTATACGTGGAATTTCATTGAAAAATATTATTGGAGAAGCTAAGTTTACAGAAATTTTTGATTTGATGTTTACAAATGGGATAAATAAATATACAAAAAAATGATTCTGCTACTTAAGAATGAACTGGATATTGACCCTTATAATTTTATTATTGATATTGATGTTAAAGGATACAATAGAAGTGAACGCAGGTAGCAAAAATTATATTCGATTGAAAAATTTCTTATTTGACTAACAACTACCTTATTTGAAGGACCATTGGGTGGATTTAAAAAAACCGAAGATCTTCATACGTTTCACCGTATGAGACGAGTGAGTACTTTTTAATTCATTTAAAAATTAATCTTTATTATCAAATCCTTTTTTTAAATTTGCATTCTTTTAAGGCTGCTGTGATATTTTGCCAACCAGATCAATCATTTTTTTGCTTAAATATCACACATTTTGTTCCGTGTGTTGAGTTTGATATAGAAGCTCCACACGAACTAGAAAATTATCCACAAAAACCAATAGCGCAAAGTTGTGGTACAAAACGTTGTTGCCAAGTAAGTTTGGTTTTTAATCGATTTTCGCCAGAATTTTTCCGATTTATATATTTTAGATTGGTGCAGAATATCCCTGCACATATCGTTGTCCATTGTACGAGCAACGGACAGAAATGGAATCTTACGAAAATAGAAGACAACGTCTTTCTAGGCGATTTAACAATATGCCCGAGAATAGTGTGCCGGCGGAAGAAGAATTAATCCGAGAAACTGAAAACAATAATAAGATTCGCTGGATAAGGCATGAAGTTGTTCGAAATGAGGATTTCTACCATAACGCGTGGATGCCATCGTATCGAACGCAATGTTTAGTAATACTGACATCTGAAAATTGTACCAATGTGACCGAAAGTTTCGAAAATGTAACTGTTGGATGTAAGTTATTTAGGAGTCTTTTCCAGATACTTATTAGAATTTAGAGTTTAAAGTTGTACTTTTTTATTGCAGCCGCTGTGTACCCGCAAGAAACAATTACAAAACCATGTAAGTTGTTTCAAGCTGATTTTTAACCACCCATTTTCTAAATCAAGGGTTCTCAAAGTTTTGCGCTAGCGGGCTAAATTGTAAATAACAAAATGTTTAGTGAGCTCAAAGGTTAACAAAAATAAAAATAACAAAAAAGAGGCATAAGAAAAAGATATTTGTTTATATTTTGAGATCCGTCGTTTCCACGAATAAATTATATGTACCTATAAAATTTAACTAATCACAAAACAAGAAATATTTTATATACAAAAACTGTATATTTTTTAATGGAATAATTTTTAGTTATAATATTCATTTTGCTGTAGAAATTTCAGGACGATGATTGATCTAACATTACAGGCCGAAACTTTCTTCGTAGGCTGTATTTGGTCCGCAGACTATACTTTAAGAACCCCCACTCAAAATATATTTCTATTAGGATTCTGTAAAAAAATAGTCCACTATATAATTTTGTCATGTCTATCCGTTTGCAATAATTTCTACGTATTTAGAGCTATAAACATGAAATTTTGTATGTATACGCTTAGTGTATATAGCAAAGTTCTCAGTTAACTTTTTTCACGTAACATATCGTTTAAATTTCATACGTTTATTTCAGGATTATTAGAAAATATTAGAAAAAAAAAATTGTTAATTTCTTGAAAAAAAGTATTAAAAAATAAAAAAAAAATAGTTAGGTGTTTTCGACATGTATGCGTAAAGAGAGGTATTCTAATAGGCTTATATTGGGGCACGAATCTAAGGGACTGACGCATACACAACGAGATCGAGTTGTATAATCCCACGAGCCGTCAGGTGAGTGGAAGTAAGTGCACGAGATCTCATTGTGTATGCATTAGTCTCTTTAGCGAGTGCCCCAATTTCAGCCTACTGGATACCTCACTTTACGCATACGTATCGAACATAATTTCTTATAACAATGGCTTCTAAAATTTAATCGAGAAAAAAAATTAATTATTTTTACGTAATTTTAGAAAATAGTAGGGTTAATTTTATTTTATAATAAGGTTAGTTACATGAAAAAATTGTTTTTGCAATTCTGAATTAAAAAGTTAACTTTATAGTCGCCTGTGATAGTGTCAAAATGGCTTACTTTTTTCGCGCGTGAAAAAAGAAAATAAGCAATTTTCATTCCTACAGTAACGCTGCAAGTCATAGCTGGTTATTCATAAACTATTTAAAAGAAATATTCTGATTTTTTTTTTTTATAAATATATCAAATTTTTAATAAACTGAGATCGTATTTCCATTTTTATTGAATTTTTATTTATTATAAATATTAAAAATACAATTTTTTACTTTACTAAAATTTGCAGGGGTCAGAAGAGAATTTTCTTTACTTATATTTGTAATTTCCTGCACATTTGAAGATGTTTCTCCTAATATTTTAATTGAAATTTCTGTCTTATTTTCAATTGAATTTTCTACGTAGCCCTCTGCAACAGTACTAGATTTCTACCCGCCACGGCGCTTAATTATCGATATATCTACGCCAGTGTCGGCTAATAGTGAAGCTGATGATCGTCTAAAACAGTGGCCAGTATATTGGTCACAATTAGGTAAATTTAGAAACTGTGCAATTTTTGTTGGAAATTCTGCAATTGTGTTTATTCCCACTGGCTGCGAAACACATTTTTCATGTCTGTAGGTTAGAAAAAAACGAGAAAGTGTCGTATTTTGTGGTCGCAGGTTCATATATTTTCTAAAAATATCAAGCATATTTAGTTTTGGCACATTTCCCTTGGTTATAATAAATTCTCTTAAAGTTTTTGTTTTTGTATCCGGCACAGAAATTTTTATACAATCACCCATATCTTCAATATCTGAAATTGTTATTTTGATAAGTTCGTCCCGACGACAAGCACCGGCAATACCCACTATTAATGCCACCTATAAAGTTAAAAATATATTAATAATTGAAAATAAAATATGCATACATGTAAATTTTTACCTTCAATAATAAATAATTTTTGTCATCTGCTGACTGCAGAAATTTAGCGATTTGTTCTTTAGTGAAAATTTTAGATTTTTTTGCTTTATAGCCTTCTGATTTCCTTTTTAAAAATGCTATTAATGTAGTAAATTTACCAATATCTATGTTTCTTTTCATTCTGAGTGTAGCCTTTAACATTGAATAGTGACTCCACATAGTTGAAGCTTTTCGGTTTTCCATTTTTTGTGAAAAATAGGCAAGCAATATTTTTTCGTCTACTATTTCAATTATTTCTCATTTCACCACTCATTGAATTTCTTGTAGGCAATTTCGTACAAATTCTTGTTGGTAGTAACGCCGATATTGCTGTTTCTGCAGCTATTTCTACATCCATTGGTGTGTTATTTATTAATTCACACATTTTATGAATAAAAATATTACTTTTTAGAGAAACACGTCTTTCTTTGAAGGCAGTCAACAAATAAACAATTCAACATTTGTAAATAACCTGTTTACTAGATTTGAATAAAATTTAGTTAATAAATATAAATTTTTTTGTTTATGATACGTTTCTGTAGCACCGTTATAATAGCGATTATAAACTATAGTTACCCATGAATTATTATAACAAATATGATAAATAAATACATATAACATAGGTTTATATATAATTAAAATAATACTATTATTAATAAAATTTTACTATTTTAAATCAGAATTGCAAAAAATATTGTATGCAACACGTACAAAATGAGTGTTTTTTCACTCGTCTCAATTGTCCAACGAGGCTCGCGGGCGAATATGACCATAAAATTGACTTTATTATTTTGTTACAGTCGAATCCAACTTCGAAGAAGAGACTCTGACCTTAGAAACAATTACAAAAGAAGGTAGAAATATAAAATGTCAATACAAGTTTACTAGTGTTTTCTAACTAACACGTTTTACCATTTTTCCATGTATGTTTTGTAAACCTAACATTTGGACCATCTAAATATTTGGAAGTGGGCATATTGGAAGCTGATATTGAAGATGTGACAGTGACTTACGTCGCCGAAGCAGTTACAAGAGAAAGTAATTTAACTTATTTATCTTTTCTTTTTTTTAATTATTATTCTTTACTTTTTTTTAAAATTTGATTCTAGTTGTTGTAAACGAAATGGTCGTACCGGTTGACTTGGAAGTAGTTACATCTGTAAGAGTAAATGAAGGTATATGACCAAAAATATCTTAATTTTGAGTGTTATCGATAAAAGTAGGTTAAATAAAAATGAGTTGTATTTTTGTAAGTGAATATAAAAACTGCCCGTACATGAAACAAGTAAAAATAAACTCAACTGGTTACTAACAAAAATTAAGTTACACTGGATTTCGGTAATAACAGCAATGCTTGCTAAACTTTAGTTGCTACAACTGAAAGTTTTCATACAGGAATATGCAATATATTCATATCTCTGTTACTTATTTCTTATTAGTTTAAATAACCTGTTAAGACGTTATATACGGTTGTGATGGTCAAAAAAATTTATTTTTTTTTATTGCATATTTATTAAGTTTATTATCTCAAAAATATTTTCACCAAATTTCGCAACGAGCCGAGCGTTAGATCCGAAGCTATAGCTATTTGTTGCGCGCCACTTCGAGTAACGTCTGTGGTTGCTCCTGCATAACTGCCACTGAGTCACGCAACTGCCGCTCGGTATAATACAATGTAAGCCGTACGTCGACTTTCGCCGCTCTATTATTTGAAATGTATACCTTTGACACTCTGACGCAATAATTTTGAACGTTCAATATTGAATATGAAAGAAACAAACCTGTCACTTTAAAGTTTAAACGCGCTTACCTTAGAATCGTATTTTTTTTCGAAGAAATTATCAATCGATTAATACCAAATTTATACTATTTATTTTTACTATAAAATTTAACACTTTGAAAAAGTTAATATTTTTGTTAAACCGTCGCCACTTTCTAAAAATTTTAAATTTTAACAAATGCTTCGGTCAAAACTAGATTTTCTTGGGTCAAAAAGTAGTCTATGTAAGTCTCTATCTGTTGTATGTAAACATGTTGCATTTTTAGGTGTACTTTCAGAATTTTTTTGAAGCCGCTCTTTTTTTTTGAAGGTCCAATTCATTTTTTTTTCTTTTTTTTTGAAAACATTTTTAAATTTGTATATTTATTCCAACATTAGATTCAAGAACGCCGAAATATAATGTAAGCAAGACTTACGAATCTTTTGTACAACTTAATCGATATGAAACGAAAACTGAAAAACTACCAGAAACCAATGAAATTCCAGGTAAAAATATTATTTTTAATATTAAAATATTATTAAATTGATAAATTCAGTGATTGTTATTGAAACTAACACAGCAGCCTCTTGTAATATTATTTTAACACTAAAATTATGACTGTTGATGATGGTATAAATATACCTGGCTTTATAGAAGTAAGTTTGCAAAACAAAAATTGTAATTCCGACTTTAAAACATCACTTATTAAGAAAAAAATTTGTCAATATTTTTCTAGATAAACTCTTCCCTGGAAATATATCGTCGCCTTCAAGGCATATGGTCGTTAGGAGAGCAGAAAAACAAGAACTGCTGTTACGTTTTCTTTTATAAATTTAACCCTAAGGTATCAATGTATTTACAGACTAATATTCTTCAAGTACCTATATTCGTTTATGATTTACAAAACAACATGTAACAGTAATTCTTGTTTTTCTGGAAAGCGACAATATTAATACTAGGGATGTTATGGATATGAAATTTCGGATACGGATATTTAAAACAATCTTTTCGGTTTCGGTTTTGATTATGGATATGTAATAATATCGGATAATGTTTCGAAAAGGGTTATGGTTACGGATAATTGCTTTTAGTGAAAAAATTTTTTTAAAAAGGGGGAAGTTTTACTCCAAAACGTGAACGTCAAATACGAATCAAAAGAAATACGTGCAGTAAAAACTTGCTTCGATTTAAATTTGCGTTAGTTGTCCGTTATTATCCGAAACAAATCCGAAACTTATTTTCGGATACGGTTTTGGTTTCGGATATCTGTTAGTTTCGGTTACGGATATCCATAACATTCTTAATTTATACTATAATATACCAATTACAATATGAATTTTATAAGTATATGTAAATAATAACATTCTTTTAAATTGTTTTTAGTTGGTTATCAACAATGCACTAGCGATAAAGTTAAATTAGCAGATCCAGCTCATTGCAGTGGGTATTATGAGTGTGTAAAAGATAAAACTGGATACTCCTTAGTGCATCGAGAGTGTCCCAGAGGCATGTATTTTAATCGAATTATCGAAACGTGTCAAGCAAAAGCTAAAGTCCGATGTATTGTGTCTAAATTGGAGGAAGATGACGACCAACTTACCGAATTTTTCTAATAAATTTTGGCTCAGTAGGTAATAGATTAATATTTTGTTAAAATTAATATTTTGTATAAATTTAAGGTTTAAAAAATTTTTTAATTCTGATCGTTTTACAGTAACGGTTCAATTATGTAAAAAGGGGTGGAAATGTATAGTTTTCAGAAAGACTGTGTGAAATTTAAGGACTGTGATAGAAAGTGTATAATAACTCTAATTGTAAGATAAATATTATATGTATACTAGTCGATCTTATATTGTATTGGTTTAGTTTTAAGATTTTTCTGTACATAAAATTAAATAAATATATTAGATAACATTAAGTAAAAATAAAATCTTTTAGTTAGATAATATTAAATAAAAATTTATTAATACAACGAGTATAATCCTGGTATTAATCAATCGATTTTAATGGTTCTGTGAGTTGATACTTACAATTAGATAGTGTCCCGTAATTCGTCTAAATGGAATCTTCAGAACAATTTTTGAGAATACCTGGTTTAGAGAGGGGAGGGTTTGAGACCATAGATGGTTTTGTACTGAATTTACGCAAACATGATTACCTTAAAGAAGGAAAATGTATCTTTTTATTTTCCTAAAATGTTGTTTCAAATAAATAGTCATTTTTGGGAAATTTCCATTTATTTGTAGGTAACTCGCCAAAGGAAATGTCAAAAATAAAATGGATACATAGTAGCGGCTATAAATAAATACCTTAACAAATATTAAATACGTTTCTAGTTGCTTGAAACACCCTGTAAAACTCGGTTTAAGGTACTCTATTTCCACATTTAAATTCAAATATTTGTTTAGAAGAATCCAGAGATAAAATTTTGAAATATATAAACCGAGAATTTCAGACTACAAAAAAATATTTATCTACAATTTATATGGATGCATTAAAATGTTTATGAATAAAATACACATAGAGTTTTAATAATAAAGTTTAATTATAATTATTAAGAGAGTTTTAATTACACATAATTTTTATAGCTTCGTATCTATAGCATAAACCACTTGATAGTGTAACAAAGTTTATGATGTTCTATTTTAAAGCAGGATCTCGAAACAGAACGATAATAAACATTTGAAATTAAAATTACTATTGACTCGCAAACGAGTCTAGAGAAACTACAAAATCTAAAATTGATTTCAAGTCCCTGCTTTGAAATAAGTTTTTAATATGATGTTAAATGTAAGTTGAAATTATTAGAGCTTCGCATTGTAATTCATTAATCTGGTAATTCCGGTTTGTATATGAGATCTCTTTTGCCATAAAATTGAAATTGTTATAAAGCAAATAATTACAACAATTATGTAATGTAAATAAAACAATCTGAAAATAAAAATATTTTTTTTTACAATATAAATAATTTTTTTTCTATTAAAAATCATTAAGTGTTATGGGAGGAGCCTGGTTAAAGATGCTGGTTTTATTTGAAAAATTAGTTCATCCAGTTGGACATCTTGAGGATTATATATATATATATATATATATATATATATATATATATAGAACAGTTTGAGTAACTTTAAAGCCGAGTTTACACTGGCGGAGAAGTGATTTGCTAGAGAATAGTTTAATTTTACGTTACATGCAAACGCTAGAGATATCGCGGGAGTAATTTTTTGCTCATTTCCGTCCACTTCTGAAATTGATTTAGCATTCCCGTCCGTTCCCAATCCTAATAAAAATTGTCAGTTTTAATCTTATTCCCGACGAGGCCCGGTTTTCACTCCGGGTTCGGTTAGGAGTGCCATGGTGTCACTCCCGCGTGCTTTGAATCCCATGAAAGATTCTTTATTTCCGTCCGTTCCCATTCCTACCCGTTTTCAATAAGACCCGGCGGGTCTCGACGGGATTCAATCCGATCTCTAGCTAACACAGTTCTACATCACAAGTTTGACACTGATTGATATGGTGAATTCATAGGTAGTATACTTTATTGAAATCGAAAATTTTGTTGCGTTTACACTAATAAGGTAACTTAAAGAGTTATTTGTTACTAACCTAATTTTGTATACAGTTTACTCTAGCAATGTAAACTCGGCTTTACAAACAGAAGATATTGTTTTGAAAGGTAAAAATAGGATTTGGAGCAGTATAAAGTAATGAAAACACAGAAGACTCTCCAATTGGTTAGTGGTATTCTGGGTTTCATAATTCTTGTTTGAAATACAAAGTTAATTTCTTTTTCAGACATAGTAATACTTAACTCACTCTAAGGATTTACAAAAATGAAAAATAAAAAACATAAGTCACTAACAAAGAATTAAAAAAATGATTTTTGATTTTGACAAAATTTTTTCCTCTTTTAATATCGTTAGTTCATCAACTATTGACTTATCTATTATTTAATATTTCAAGAACGGTAGTTAGGGAGATTAATAAAATATGTGGGCATGCTGGACAAAAGTACCAATTTTTGTTTACTAACTACCCATACCCTAAGCTTCAAATTTTGGGTAGGATCCACTTAACCCTATCAGCCACATGGCGACCATTTTAAAATACCTATATAGACAAATTCTGTTTAAAATATTTTTATTGAATTTTCCCACTGGGAAATGTGCAATTTTTATGAAACTTAGTATAAACATGAAATGTCACATAGTCTAATTAGAGGGTAACTGTATCGACATAATCGTACTATTCGAGCAATTCAAGAACTTCTTCATGGAAAGTAGCTTAAGACAATTAGAATAACGTAGTATTGAAATTAGACTTGTTCTATAAAATAGGTACTCCAATTTCATCAGAATCGATAGGTCCGATCTTGTAAAATAATTAATAATTAAATTTTAAAAATGACGATATAACAAAATGTATGTATTGAAATAGCAGATAATATTAAAATATGTTTTTTGATTAGCTGATTTAAAGAAAAATTCAAATGAATAATTTCACACAACTTTCTGCGGACTGACGAAATACTTTCGCGGACCGGCGGTTGAGAAACATTGGTGTAGATAGTGACCGATATAGATGTACCAAAATAGTAATTCTTGAGAAAGCAAACGACGTCGCGGACACATTTAGCAAGCATATTTACTTGTCAATAACATTACAGGTTCTTGGAGGACATTACTCAAGATGGCCGCCTTGTAAATGATGAAATTGAGTGGATCCTACTCAAAACATAACGATTAGAATTTAATAATATGTAAACGAAAATTTGTGCTTTTGTCCGGCGTCCACATCTAACCAAAATTTTGCATTAATCTGCTTAACTACAGTTGGGAACTCAGTATTAAAGTTTTACTAAAATGTAGTATTACTTTAGATTATAGCAACAAAAAGTTTTCTAACCTGGAAGTATTAGACTTACCTTTTCATTCTCAATCTTGCTTTGAAGATGGTTTTTTCAAAGTTTGGATTCTCCTTTAATAAATATATTTTTAAGCCAAATAGATCTGCACGCAATACTCGAATAAGATTGTGTTTTGAAAAATCAATCTGAAAATTTTTTTAGGTGTCTTAAACGTGATGTTATAATGTAACTTATTGGTTACTTGACTGTGTTTGAAATTTGTGTTAAGGCATTACATTACCTCAAACTACATTCAAATGTTATCTACTTTTTAAATTATTTTTAAACAAAAATTTAATTTAAAAACCTCTTCTTTACGTAATTTTATTGATAATCATATTAGCCTGTACACTGAGAAAAAATTACAGTAAAAATTACGGAGCTGCCTCCGGTAAACCAGGCTCAAGTGACCAGTCGGTAGGAAATTATCAAGCAAATATATAAGAAATGCCTTTCAAACGTTATTTTTTAAGATTCATTTGAAAATTTTTCCTGTACAGCTTAAGAATTTTTCCTATACAGCTCCGTAAAATTCGAAGGACTAGTAAAATTTCAATTGGATACCAGGAAAATTTACTTGAATTTTGTTTAAACGATATTTATTATCTATATTTTCTCTTTGAAGCCTGTCTTCAAGCATCTCTCTCACACAAGTATCACTTGAATCATTATACAAGGTCATTTTGAATAACTCACCAGCAATAGCTATGATACGTATGATAGCAACGTCATTCGGTACCCTGTTCGAGCACCGCACCACTTGTTCAATTGTACACTAGGGATGATCGATATTAGAAAAACATCGATGTTGACATCGATGTTAACGTCGATTCAAGAGTATCGATATACGATATATATCGAAAGAAAAACATCGATGTTCGAAAACACCGATGTTCGAAAACATTGATGTTTATTATTTGGTACACTTTGCAAAAAAAGTCACTTTGTTAGAAGTTTCCCTTCTAAATCTGTTCCTTTGGTGATACAAATACT
Organism: Brachynemurus nebulosus; assembly: GCA_035578155.1. Classification (NCBI taxonomy): domain Eukaryota; kingdom Metazoa; phylum Arthropoda; class Insecta; order Neuroptera; family Myrmeleontidae; genus Brachynemurus; species Brachynemurus nebulosus. The sequence continues at coordinate 22,492,782 of JAPWDM010000001.1, forward strand.
GCCCAGCTTTTAAAAAGATTCTCTCTGAAGCTGTTGGAAGTTGCTGTGAAATACAAATATTTAATGGCAATTTTTTTCAAATTTGGATAGGTGGATCCTAGAATTTGCCATAAAAGTAATGGATCTTGTTTTAAATCAGCTATAGGACTTACTGGATAGCTTAGAGTAATATCGATGTTTCGATATTATTCTCGTAACATCGATGTGTCGATGTTATCGAGGACATAACATCGATGTTTTTACATCGATGTTTTCCCCCTAAACATCGATGTTTTTCTACCATCGATGAATATCGATCATCCCTATTGTACACAAGATATGACAACAGTCGGTCGCAACAGTCCAATAATACCGCCAAGTCAACGTTCATACAACACAACAGCAGACATTCATTTTTTCATATTAATACGTGTGCTTTTTGTACTTTCATAATTACAAACATTATAATTTTAACTTCAAATAAACAATTTATTTTGTTATCAGATAATAAATACATTATTGTGTTTTTCCTACATTCATTTCAAATATTGAAAAAATGTTCTGTGGTTTTTTATTATTTTATTTTAACATCAATCACAGTAGTGAAACCGACAAAATCACAACATAATTTTGGTGACCAGAACGTAATTGAACATAATTTTGGTGACCAGGACGTGATTCAACAATGTTTTTCCACAAATAAAAAAAGCCACAGAACATTTTTTCAATATTAATAATAATTTGATTTTAATCTTTACCCTTCTATCAATATCTTTTTAAACTATTTTAATTCAATTATTTATTAATAAATAAAAAAAAAAACCTTATAAATAATACGGTAAGAGAGTAGAATTTTTCCTGTACAGCACCGAAATTTTTACGGAGGCATAGGGTAATTTTTAATATATTCATCGTACTTTTTCCTTTGCCTGTCACTTATGCCCGCATTACCAGAGAGCTCCGTAATTTTTTACTAGAAATTTCCGTAAAAATTACCGTATTTTTTTCTCAGTGTATAGAAAATAATAATGTTATTGGATTATAATCTCCAATATAATGTACAATATACGAATTAATAAATATGTAATAAACTGTGGTTCTGTATTAGAGATGTTGTCGTGAGTACTTTTCCTCGCACGATCACTCACGCTCACAGTCGGTTTTAAAAGCTCACGCACAATCATGAAAATAAAAATTAAGGTATTTTTATTCATCACGCACGATCGTGTAGTATATTTTGTCTCGTGTCACGTCAATCATGCCGTGACACGAAGCAAACGTAACTCACGTCCTCCCCCTATATTTTCGTGACTGACGTGACTCACGTCATTCACGTATATTTTAGTGAACGTCGTAAATTTAAGTCACTTGTATATATTTAACTATAGTCGGTCCACAGAATATGGATTTGACAGTTTAAGTAACATCCTGACATCTGTGTTAAAAATCTGACACGATGTAGACTGAAATTTACGTCGTAGCAAGAGCGCTCTTATGAAAAGTTATAAGTGGGGGCTAGAACTGGGGGTAAGGAACATTTTCAATATTCTGGATGACGAATATGGCGACTTGTAAGTGGTCATAAAAGTTTCAATTCTGACATTCAGGGCCGGCGAAAAAAATAAGCGGCCCCGGGCATAAAAACATTTTTTTTAAACTTTTTTCCCAAAAATTCAAAAAAAAAACTTCATCACAACATTTATATAAAAAAAAAGAAAACAAACATCCTCTTCCATAAATCTTATAGGTACACGAGTTCAGTTTAGCTTTAGAATTTAGTGTTTTGTAAAAACGCATTTTTTTTTTTTTTTTTAAAAAACTATAACATTTTTTATTATAACAAACTCATTATAACAAATTCACTCCAACAAAACTTAACTCACGTTCACGTTTAATCTCGGCAGTAACTTCAAATTTTACTCACAGTCACGCGTGAGCGTCGTAAGCAGCATCATGACACGAAAAAATCACGCACGGACAACATCTCCATTCTGTATACACCGGCGTACAGCTATATGTTAAACAATAAGCAATTTCATTGTAGTGAACACCATGTATTTCATTAATCGGTACATTTGCACATGTGTAATTAATTTATGACGCAAAAACCGAAACAGCTTATTAGAAAAAAATATGTCTTTAAAACGAAAATGAAATATGAAATCAATAACGAAAATGTTAGTTTCAATAACTTGCTGATTGAAATCCTAATTTGAGCTTATTTTAACCGTGTACCATCTAAGATGGTAACGATGTGACGGTATGTTATTAATTCGAAGAATGAACTCTCCTTGAATTAATTGTCTTAAGCGTTAAAAAAATATCGCGTAGACATGCCAAAGGCACAGACTAAGTTTGAAGTTATTGATTCAAAAAATGAGAGTTCAGTTCCATCCGTCTTAAAGTTAAAAGTCTTGATCTGTCCGGTAGCAATGTCAGTGTTGCCAGGTTGGAAGCTTACCCCCCCCCCCCCCCCAAATTGCAGGAATTTCAATTTGTCGGGGAAATTTTGAGTGGTAACTTTCTTTGAGGGGGTGGGGTGGAAATTTTGAAACTCGGGGAATTTGGGGGTTTTTCTCAATTAAATTTAAAGTTTGTATATTTGTTGTCCTTATTAAAAATAATCAAACTCAACAATCAGTTTCAAATCAACAAATAAAATTAAAATATATGCTACCGTATTTTAAAACAACGTCCAAAGCCAACAATCAATTTTAAATTAACCAATAAGAAAAAAATGTATCTACATAATGTTAAATATGTACTTATTTGTTAAATTCTCTTATTATACAACATTTGAAGGCGGCAATCACTATGATTTGTGTACTATTATTGTTTGAAAAAACACATTAAAAATTTCTTGAAGATAATATATTAAAATATTTTTTTGTTTTATTAAATTAAATTCAAGTAATGGCTGCGTCTAAAATGACTGGAAAATCGAATACTTAAGAAAGAGGGAGAAAATGAAACCACGTTTTCAGGTAAACTAACTTCTTATATTTTTAATTCGAAAACTCGCTAAAAAAATTAAAAATATAAGAAGTTAGTTTACCTGATTTGTATGCAATGAAATGATTTGGGTCCATTTTCTCGCTCTTTCTTAAGTATTTCCCTAACCCTAACCCAGACCCCCTAACAATAATCAAAAGTCAAATTTTATTCCTCTTTCATGCATACTCAATATGACCTAGCACCTGAGCTAATACAATACTTTTCGATTTTATAAAATAAATTTGTCATAATCAATCTTCAAATTCCACAAGCAGTTAGCATATTGAAAATTAAAAAAAGAACGAAATAACGTTGTGCATGGAATTTTACCTATCGAGATTTTGAATTGTGAACTAGTAATTTTGTGGTGATTCGTTTGATTATCATAAATAAATTTTCTTGCGGATTTCAATTGTTGTAAATTTAAAATAAAGTTTTTTTTTTTTAACAATCCTTCAACACTTCAAACCAAAAGTGGCACAGTCTTTGAGGATCGTCTGGAAGTGGTTAAACCTGGATCAGTGGTTAAAACTGTAGACAATATTCAGCGGTTTACTGGATACTCCAACCTCACAAAAAAACATATAAAGTACATCGAGTACATTGTAGGATCATTATCCTATGTGAGGGGGTTTTCGAGAAGAAATAATTTTTGTAATCGAAAACTCGCTATGTTATGCAGGATACTGCGACAGGGGTATTATGTAATTATTATCGATTTACGTTGTAACATACACATAACAATAAAAATCAGTTATATCTAATTCAAGTGACTGACGATGCAACAAAGTCCATTTTATTTATAAAATTCTTAAATTTTCGAATATATGCTTGGATTTAGTCAAGCTAAAATTTTATTTTGCAGAAGATTTGCTCATTACTATTTGTTTTTTTTTTCTTTTTTTACATCAGAAAGTTTTTTTAAAACTTTATCTTCTTAACGAAACTCTCTTACATAAAGAGCAAAAAGTTAAAAAAAAGTAATCAACTGAACAACAGCTAGAAACACTCAAAATATGTTTTTATACGTACTTTTTTTCTTGTTCTTTAACAGTAATATTTGTAATTTACTTTTTGCATTTTTTGGAGGTTTTTCCCCCTAAACCTCTGGGGGGGGGGATTTCGATGAGTCAATCTGGCAACACTGAGCATTGTTGCATAACAGTAAATTATTACTCAAAGGGTGTATTGTTAAATGAAAAATAAGATAATTAATTGTTGAGTAGCGAATTTCCTATTATTTGTGCAAATCAAAGTGTTTTCCAACCGTCGCGTCGAAAGGAAAACATTCTGCAGTGCCGAATTCTTCTAATGTAAGTAAAATTTCAATTATCTGTAACTGTCTGTATATTCATTTTATTTAATTATGTTTCATAATTTTTCTTTAAGTAATTTTGTAGATTTTACATTTTTTAAATAAAAAAAGCAATACAATATTAATAGATTTGAGCGTTACTTTATGGCATTCCATATTTGTAAATAATAAACAAATACTTTACTTTGCAAAATACCACTTTTTATTTTGAAACTGTGACAATAAACGTTATTTTTATGACACTTACTGGAAATGTAGATTGGTCCTCCTCTTTTAATGAATTATGTAAGGACACGAAATGACCATTTTTAAATTGCCACTCATTCATCATGAAATATTGAAGTGAAAAATTCGAAAAATAGGCTCTCCGATAAATTTTCATTAATCTAAAAATGCCATCAATTGATAAGAAAATCAAATTATTAGGTTTCTCCCAATAAACACTCGAATTAATTTTCAATAAAATTTCAAATTTCGCGTTTAATCGGGAATTGTATTTATTTTGAATTCTGAAGTTAGCAGAATTACTTTCTGAATTACTCGCTACAGCCTCGATGGAACTGAGCGAATTTACAAGCTACAAACTGGCAAGTTTAGAAGCTGGCGAGTGAGCTAGTGTAAAAACTTTTCACTCGTTCAGAAGCCAACTAGCAATCAACTTTTTAAACCACGTATTGTAAATATAATATTGTTTTTTTTTTTCTTTTATTTGTTAAACTTGTGTATTTATTTTTGCTCTTCTTTTCTTTTTAACTCTTTTTTGATAATATGAGTTAAAATAACAACTTCTGCACGAACTAGTTCCGTCGACTAGACAACAGTAGTAATTTATTTATTTTTTATGCAACAACTACTTGCATACTGGCAGCTAGTTTACTAGTAACTATGATAACGCACGGCTTATCACGGCAAGTTTACTCGTAACTATGTATGATAACCAGCTAACAAGCTTACACGCCAGCGAGTAGCCAGTAAAGTAGCCCGGCTTTCAATTTTTGTCGCAGCTTCTTTAAAAGCTATTAGTTGGCTTGTGAACATGATGATACTGGACGAGTTTACTTGCAGCTTGTAAACTCGCCGGCTGGTAGCGAGTAAACTCGCTCAGTATTATCGAGTAGATTAAGTATTCTAAATACCGAGTTAGTATTCCAAAATCTAGACATATGTTTTGATGAATTACATAATATGGATTAGAAGTCAGAAACTACATTTTTTTCCGAATCCGCATACAATCCCAATATTTAGAAAGCAGAAAGTTCTTTTGAAAACCCTAACAATTAATTAAGTCGTTCCTACTAATTAAATACAGAATTTAAATTCTCAATTGATCTTCAAACAATTCCAGTGTTAGTTGGTACAAACCTGATGTATTTTTTTGTTAAAAGAAACTATCTTACCTTAATTTCTCCCCTCGTAATTTCAAAATTACGTCTAATAATACTCCAGGTAAGATATGAAAAAGGAAAAACTGTATATGGTGAAGTAATTTATTGGTGGTCATGAATATGAACGGGTACCACATGGCACGATTAAAAGGATAAATTTTCGCCAATTTTAGACTATTATCCATTAAGGATTTATATGAAACTGGTTTTGAATTTGATGTACAAGCATTTATAACCAAACTGAAATTACAAAAATTCCTTATAAATTCCATCCCAACATTTTTAAATGGTCTATATCCATCCTACCATTTCTTTTTATTTTCATCTGATACATGCGCTTGATACCATGCTGAAGCAATCAGTGCATTCACAGCAATATCCACTTGGATCCAGTCGGCTACAATATTTTCATCACCGTAAAGAGCGTGAATAATCCCAATACCACCTCCGACCATCATACCCATTGGACCGTTCATATTATCAATCCATCCAGGAATTGGGTCTGCATGGCTGCTGATAACTGAAATCGTACTAACTGAAATTATTTGAAAAAAATTTAAGATTTTGATTACTAACCAATTGATGGTCGATATATAACAGTAGGAATGTGCGTCCTGGCTTCATTAACGATATTCTCGGCCAGCGATTTCGTGAAAGTGTATGTATTTGGAAAGTGTCCCAAGATTCTACAAGAGAAGTGATTAATATGAGGTAAGAGTATATTTTATAAAGCAAAATATTTGGTTTTGTTACTTTGGCTGTAGAATATTTAAAATGTTTTCATTCATAGTTTCAGCCACTTTGATAACTGTTTGCCAATTCGCTTGCGGTGGATATACAATTTCATCAATAATTTGTTTGTCCGTATTACAATAAGATGTTGAGATGTGGACAAAAACCTAGACACGTAAAGGAGAGTAATAATTATCGACATTTAAAAAAAAATCAATTTCTCATTTAAATCATTTAAATGAGAAATTGATTTCTTTTAAAATGTCTATATTTTATACCTTAAGGTTTACCATTTCTTTAGCTAAAGATATAATTTCTCTTGTCCCTCTTGTATTCATTATGACTGCCTTTTTGATGGGATCATCAAATCGAACTGACGCAGCTGCGTGGAAAACGATGTCAACATTTTTCGCTAATAATTCTCGGTCTGCGTTAGAAATTCCGAGGTTTAATTGAGTACAATCACCGCAAATAATTTTCAGTTTTTTTAGTTGTTCCGGATGGTTTTGTTGTAGCTTATCAAACAACTGAAAAGAGGGGAAATAAATGAAAGTAGTTGAACTTTAAAATTAACAAATTAACAATTTATTTTTTAATATTTTCTCAAATACAAGCTTGTTAAAAACAGACGCAAACAAATAAAAATAGATACTTGGTATTATTCTCGAGAAAAAATTTTCTTATCTTAATAAATTTTATCCAACCTACCAATTATTTCTATTTTTATAAAACGAATAATGAATTTCTTCACGGCGAATACCAGAATAACGTTGAAAATTCTCATGGGATTCTATTTCAAATTTTAGATGGAGGTAATCATATTATTAGAGGATTTCTACTAGTGCTAGAAATTTGAAATTTGCTATGAGTGTAAGTCTTAACTTAAAATATTTGCGTTCTTTTTATGTAATTTTCTAAAAAACGCATTATTGTGTGTGTAAACACATATGTATTACACCGGTCAATTTAAACATGCAAGGGTACAAAAATTAGAAGAGTGCTGAAAATTGGTATGAATGTTCGGAACACCATTATAAATAAGTGCTGAAAAGTCCTCATCGATCCTGTACGAGGAAAAAATTTTATTCAAGGTCAAATGTGTCAGAAATGGGGCTATCACGTTTTTCAGCAAAACGGTAAGTTTTATCATAAAATTAGGTCAGACAAAAATTGTAGATCATATAATTTTCTATAAAAAATGTCTCAATACTTTTTTCCTAAGAGCCACCGTTTCTGAGATATAACTATTACAAAGTTGTAATCTTCATAACATGCACACGTTTCCATGCCACCTGTGAGGTAGTGTACTTAGCGAGTTTTTTTAAAGGGTTTCCTCGGTAGGCCTATTACACGGTCTATGGTAATCCTGTTTAAGTGAAAACTATTGAATAATAAAAAATATTAGTATTGGGAATGATGAAAGCGGTATAGATTTTAAAAAAAAGTGAGGGAAATTATTCGTCAGATTTATAATCGTCTAATATTTCAGCTTCCTCTTCCTCTTTTTCTTCTCCTTCTTGTTCTTGTTCTTGTTCTTCTTCTTGTTCTTCTTGTTGGGTGCAAGTAAATTGCCTCAATAGCCATGCATCACATGTCTCCTTGTTGGTATCGTACGAATCTTCTTCTGTTGGTGATTCAACATTAGAGCACGACTGGCCTTGACAACTAGTACATGCAAGAGAACAAAACTTTTTTGCAGCCGCATTTTGCACTACATCCCTTTTTACAATTACAAAAATTGTGTTGAGGAGTTTTTCCGGTGTAGGTGGGAGATTTTTTATAATAGTTATATCTCAGAAACGGTGGCTCTTATGAAAAAAAGTAGTGTGATATTTTTTATAGATAATTATATGATCTACAATTTTTATCTGAGCTAATTTTATGATACAACTTATCGTTTTGCTGAAAAACGTGAAAAACCCATTTTTGACACCTTTGACCTTGAATAAAATTTTTTCCACGTACAGAATCGATGAGGACTTTTCAACACTTATTTATAAGAGTATTTCGAACATTCGTACCAATTTTCAGCTCTCCCCTAATTTTTGTATCTTTACTACTATTTTTAGGGCTAAATTGATCGGATTATATATGTAAGTGCGTATGTATTTAACATAAATACATGCTAGAGTCATTGAGGAAAGAACTGACTAGAAAGAATGCTGTGTATTACAAATATATTAAGAAATTGAAACAAAACAATTGACTGATGGGATTACTTTAATGGCGGTAAAACCATTAATTTAAGGATGTGGCTATTTATACATACAGTATGTATACGCAATTGGCTATTTATACATACAGTATGTATAAGCAATTGGCTATTTATACATACAGTATGTATACGAAATTGGCTATTTATACATACAGTATGTATACGCAATTGGTTATTTATACATACAGTATGTATACGAAATTGGCTATTTATATATATGATATGTATACTGAATTGGCTATTTAAACATACAGTATGGATAGCCAATTGGTTATTTATACATACTGACTTGTATGCACTATTATTACAATTAATATTTTTATAATAACTACACAGTTATAAATAATTATTGTAGCTTTATTTAAATTTAATTACATTATTGTTCAGTAAAGTAATTAATAAACTGTAAAGTATCATTAAATCAGTGGCAACGAAATTCAAAATAGGTTGGTAGGCAGACCAATAAAGTAATATTATATTGTTATTTCCCGCAATAAATGCAGGAAGTGGTCGATTTTAAAAAATAAATATTTTATTTTTTATTATGTATTTTAATTTTTTTTTTTGTAGAAAGTAGTCTGCTTAGTCTTTTTCTTCGGACGTCCTTTGGATTTAATTTTAGTTTTGAATTTTAAATTTTTATTTAATTGACTTGAACAGGGCTCGTTATTAGAACGAATTTCTTCTTTAGGCTCTTCTGGTTCAATTGCAGTACTAAGCTCACTACTCTTATGTTCAAAAAGAGAAACTCCGTTTCTTGCATTGTTTTCTATTACTTTTAATTCCTGTACATATTTATTAAATGTTTGCGTTCCATAATTAGACAAAATATCTGCAATATTTTTAGTTATCGCTAATGCGATATTAAATTTTTCCCTGTCTGATAATATTTTATTAGGACAGTCAAAATCATCAGTAAAAGTTTCATCATCAATAAAATCATCTATGTCTACATTTGCGTCATCTGTATCCACAGTTGATGCATTTTCAATTGAAATTATATATCTTGCATGAAAGCAAGTTTTTGAAAATAGGTCCAAATTATTATATTTTCTTATCATAAGAATATGGCGACATGGTGCACTAAAAGAATTCCAAAATGAACACGAACATGTGTCCACCGAAGTATTATAGAATTTTGATATTTTGCTATCAATATTTTCCTCAATGCCATTATTATTAATTCTCATTTTGGACTCTAAAGTTTTAAATAATTTTAACTGCCTATGAAATAATTTTATTCCTGTCTCTGTGAGGGCTTCAGAACATTCTTCTAGTATCTTTCTTATTTCGATATCACTATCCATAATTTTAAAAACTTTTTGTTTATTTTTGGCTAGTTTATTCTTTATTCTTGAGTCAGTACAGTTTATTATCTCCTTGATACATAAATAAATTGTTGGCAAGCTATGATATTTAGTTTGTATCAATTGTTTAAGGGTCCAAAATGATCGTTCAATCCTGTTCGTTGTAGTGTCTCCCATTAATGGTAAATGTTTCCTAAAAGAGTATACCCACATTTCTTTGCAGCTATCCCAATTTTTAAGGAATTGTTCCTCAAGTGATATATATTTGTCTTTTGTTCCCATAAAAACTTGTACAGATTTACAGATTTCCAAAAATTCTTTTTTCTGCTCTTCATATTCTTCATATGATTGCGAATACAAGCATTTCTTGAATTTATCCAATATTTTACGCTTCTCATCAATTTGGCAATTATACGCAGTAGAAACTAACTGTTTAATATATTTAATAACGTGGAATTTACAAAGTAAAATAGTTGCACAGGAAAAAATGTCTCTTATTGCTTTCATTTCTGTAAAATCTTCGTCAATTAAAAAAACGGACGGATTTGTCATACATATTTTTTTAAACTCATTCAAACAATATTTGAATGTCGAATATGTTTCTTTAGCAATAAATGCTATAGCTGCAAATTCCGACTTGTCCGTTATACTAGAGTAATAACAAAATCCTAAAAGTTTATAATTTTCAACATTAAACCCGAAAGAAACATCTATTTGTATAACTGGGCACTGAGAATTGTTATAATTTAGTACCATTTCTGAGGAGGCTATAAACAGTGATTCCACTTCTTCTTCGGCATCTTTTTTTATAGCATACACACCACCATTTTCTTCAATTTCTGCTAAAAATTCCATTAAATTACTTTAATCTGTTTCTGTACTTGTAGGGAAAAGTTTTTTTCGAAAATTTTGAATGTCCTTTCGTATAAACTTTTTTCAACTTTTCTTATTCAAAACGTTTGCAATCATTCCATCTTTGGCACTAGATAATAACAAATCCGTTGCTGTATCATAGTCATTTTCATTCATTTTTTTTGCTTTGCTGTAATATCCATATTCTGCTTCCCCGATTGTGTGATTATGATTAAGTAGCAGTTTTGTTAATGTCCATTTTTCATTTTTACCTCTATAAAAATTTATTTGTGCGGACAACTCTTGTAATAGTAATGTTGATTCGGACGTTTTCCCAGACATCTTGAAATTTGCTTAATACCATGACAACATTTATATAAAACTTGTTTTTGAGATCGAGTTCTAATGACAAATGGATGATATTGTTCTCTGCAGAATGCATTAACAGAGGCTGATAATTGTTCGTAGTCATTGAATTTTTGGCCAACATTTAAATTATGTTCATTAATGTTATTTTCATTATCATCGGACATTTGTTCTGTCATCTGAAATTAAGGTTAGAATTTAATAGATTTGAGCGTTACTTTATGGTATTCCATATTTGCTATTAGTAAAATAAAATACCCCTGTCGCAGCAACTGCATAACATTGCCCAAAAATTAAATACTAGCCGACGGTCTCATAGAATAACTTGTATCAATCTAAAATAGTTTAGCTCTTTAACAGTGAAAAAAATTTCAAAATCGGTTGAGTAGTTCATTTTTGGCGCTTTTGGATGACAAAAACGATGAAGCATTTATCGTAAAGAAATTCAGCAATTTTTTAATTTTTCTCAAAAACTAATCTACTTATAGGACAATGGTTGAATAGCTTATCTTATATAAAATTTTACGCTTTTTACGATGGTGTAAAAAGAATTTTTGAAAATTTTTAAATTCTGACTAATTTTTGGGAAAAATCTCTCAAACGACGAAAAATAGCCAAAATTTTGGTTTCTAAAAATCGAATATCTCTGGCTGACGGACTCATCCAAGGGTTTGGGACTTTTGATCTTTTCACCAAATTTCGTGAAAATCGGATGTTTCGTTCGGGAGTTATCACGTATACACATAAATACATATATACATATACATATATATATATATATATATATATATATATATATATATATATATATATATATATATATATATATTTTAGTGAAAGTCGTTTTCTGGTTCCAAAGGCCTCAAAACAAATTTCTGTCATAAGAGCTGCGGTAACAGCTGAATTTCCTGAATTTCCAGCACTTTATTTTGCAACAATTTTCAAAGAAGTATCTAAAACCTAGTTTTTGAAAGAATCAATAATTTCTTTTCCTAGTTATAAGAAAATAATTTTTTTTAAGTTACAGGACATCCGTTGCTATCTACAGGGTGTAAAACAAATAACTCTCGTCCTTTTGTGGGGTGACTCATAGCACCCTGTAGACACTAAAACCGCAGGAATTTTTTCGGAATTAACAGTTGCGTCACCGCTTAAAAGGATAAGAGTTATTTCCTTTACAGCCTGTATATATATATTATATACAGGCTGTAATGTAAATTCCGACGCGACTGTAACAGGCTGTAATGTAAATTGACGCGACTGTAAATTCCGAAAAAATTCCTGCGGTTTTAGTGTCTACAGGGTGCTATGAGTCACCCCACAAAAGGACGAGAGTTATTTGTTTTACACCCTGAAGAGAATGTAACGTAATTGGGAGCTAATGAACGTTTTCGCGGAAATTTTGAGAACTAATATTATATTAATTTTTTCTAACGATTTTCGGCATTATTTTTAAAAATTAAAAATATATACATGCATTAAACATAAGTATGGATATTTTAAAATAGTTTCCCAAAATTAGTCAAATTCCCCATTGAAACATTTCATAGGTAACAGTTTTTAATACAATAAAAGTGGTATTTTTGCAAAGTAAAGTGTGTTATTTTATTAATAGCAAAGTTGGAATATTCAAAATATAAATAAAAAGTCATTTACTAACCTTTTCAATATTTTCAGTTGACACAAATAAACAACTATGGTATAATAAACGATTCACTAAATCACAAAGCTACTGCACATGAATATTATGGTACGGCAGACGGTACTCATTAGCTTTATTCCTTTTTTACGAATTTACAATTCACATCAGTAAAAATCATGCATATAGTTACAAAAGTTGATAACAAAGCATTCTTATTTTCTTAAAAAAAATAAATTATTGTTACTGGTAGTCCAGTGTTACTTTTTCTATGAATTTAAATTTCAGTTATTGTTCAGTTATGCAAAAATTAATCGTAAGATCAACGGAGAAAAATATCTACTTCAAAAAACATATTTTGCGTCCCTTTTTTTAAAAATTCGAAGTTATTAGTTCAAGTAACAGTTCGATTTGAGCATGTATATTTGACAAATTCGTTATTATTTGAGCTATGTATTTAAATAACCAATTCAGTATACATATCCTATGTATAAATAGTCAATTTCGTATACATACTGTATGTATAAATAACCAATTGCGTATACATACTGTATGTATAAATAGCCAATTTCGTATACATACTGTATGTATAAATAGCCAATTGCTTATACATACTGTATGTATAAATAGCCAATTGCGTATACATACTGTATGTATAAATAGCCACATCCTTAATTTAATGGTATATCTAATATTTATAAACAAGTCTCCGTGGTTACAAGTTGGGTTTGCTAAAATGGAGTCATGCTTCAAAATTTCATGCCTGTGGTATCTCTAGGAAACATATGTTAACATGTGTGATTCAGTACTCAGTGGCTAGAGTAACATATATAAAATAAAAAAATAGAGAAACCTATATACAATATAAAACATTTTGAAGTGACATGACATTTTAATAATATTATTTTTTTTTAATTTCAATTCATTTTTTAATTAGCACAACATTAAAGAATAAAATTTGAGATTACTAAAATGTGAAATTCAAAAATATTTTTGACGTTAACTGCCGGGTTCAAGGAGCCGCATTCTTTTATTCTTGATAAAACACTAAATTATTTGTCAATTAATTTAATTAAAATTAGAAAAATTTTATTACTGAAGTATTCTATTTTGAATATTTTTAATTGCTATGTCAAAAAAGAAACGTAGGACACAAAGAAAAAAGGAAAAAAACATACACAAAAAGCAAGTGTTAAACAGTTTTTTTGTGAAAAAAATAAAAGCTCATTTTTTTTAAATAAATATTTTTTCTTCTTTTTATTTTAATATTTATTTTCTTGTACCGTATGTCTTGTCGTTCCGTAGATATATGTACAAAAATATGGCAGAAATGAAAAATTTAACCCCGGGGAATAATTAATATCTTAGAATTATTTTAAGAAAATTTTCTTGTTATGATGTGTGCGAGATTTTAAAATTATACTAAAAAAATTCTTTTATTTCTGATATTATAAAAGTTGTTAAATTTATCTTTTGTAGGTATTAAATATGTTTTTCCTGATAATATTAAAAAGTTGAATATTATGTCTCAGACTTTTGTTATTACGGTTAATAATTTTTGAATAGAACCCTAACCGTTTATTCACTAGAGTACGATTATTTAATTGTTACATGATAATGTCATAGGCATAGTGTATGTAATAGGTAAATTAAATACATACATAGTTTCAAATTGTGGTATAAGCATTTCAAAATTAAAATGAAGCATACTGTTTCTTTTATGATGCAAGTGGTGCGTCATTCATTAAACTGGGCCAATCAAGTTCGATTTACACTATACGTCCCGTCAAGTTTACGTTACGTTACGTCAAAATATTGTTATATGAAAACTAATGCAGTAGTTCACATCATCAGTCTCCGTTCAGGCACGTCCACGTTCTGTAAAGTCAAACATTCTCGGAAAGAATGTTTTGACGTGACTGAACTGAATCGTAATGTAACTGCCTGAATGCCTGAATGTACAATGCGAATGAAATTATGCCACATCAGTGCGTCGAAATTTGTTTGTATCCATTATAATTATAATAATTAATTTATATTATGTAGGCATATTTGTATTTTTATCATTTCAGATACAGATTTGTAATTTTATTATTTTGGAAGAGTTTTACATTTAATAAAAAGTTACCATAAACAACTAACTAATTTTTCTTTTGAAATTACGGTTTTTCGAAAATTTCTAAATTTTTTGCAATATAATGCTTTAAGGTGCGAGTCCGATGGCGGCTGCAGACTGCAGACCATAGACCGCAGCGGCACTGCAGTTTATGGTCTGATTAAATTCACCCACAGCGACATAAAACTTGTAGTCTCTTTTAGATTCTTTTGTTTCTTTTGTTAGAAGAGGAAGAGGACAACGATGACTTATTGCTATTACATACAAAAAAAAAATAAAACAGCCGATCTCATATTTAAATGCAGACAATTTTTCTTCATTGTTCATCAAATGTTTGTGAATCAGAACTGAATAACTTCTTTCATGAACATTTGATGAACAATGAAGAAAAATTCAGAGACTATTGACGTTTAAATAAAAAAAAGTTTGATTTTGTACTCTTTTGTACTTTGTATAAATTTGCATGCTATAAATGTTGAAAAAAAGTTAATTTTAACTTTGAAATAAGTTTACAAATCATAAAATCGTGGTAAGTTTACAAATAAAAAAAAGTCATGTTACGGTCGGCGACACAACTGCTACTGCGGCCGGCTGCACAAGTGCGGTCACGACGAGCCGCGGCTGCAGGCGATAATGTCGCCGCGCTCAGAATTAATTTCGTATAGATTCATACAAAACAGTAATGTTGCTTGCGGTCTGCAGTTGCGGTCTGCAGTCTGCAGCCGCCATCGGTATCGCACCTTTATTTTGTTAAATAAATGTGGAGTGAATATTTAAAACGTATTTTGTCACAATTACCAAAATGTTGGAAAATCATCAAAAACTATTCAACGTATCGTTTAAGGATTTGCATTTTTCAGGTTGTGTTATTCTTATAGATTACATGACAATTAAAGTACAATTAAAATTGAGTTTTCGTTAAAATGTTTTTCTTTTATGAAGAAAAATCGTTTTATGTGATGGACACAACACTGTTTGAACAGACGGTTTGAACAAAACACATTTTAATTCATTTCGTCATGGATAAAACATCCCTTGAACAAAATATACGTCTAATTAAACGAATTGAAAAATCTTTCACCACTAACAAACGTTAATAGCTAAATTTTGTTAATAAAATATTAAACATATAGGTTATTGTCTAATACAAAACCATTACACAATACGTGTATATAAATTACATATATGCAACTCGCGCAAATCACATGTGTTAGTCACAAGATTCAGTGAACCAATCAGAACATGTTGCTGGCTGATTCCCATTGGTCGTTGGACAAAACATTGTTTAAATCAAACATGATTATGAAAACAACGTGGTTTGAATAAATTCATTATTTTCTTTCTTAATTTTAATGAGGTCCTCACGGAATACTGCAGTATTAACGAACTTAATGTTAACACTAACAAAAGAGAAATAGTAATATTTAGAAAAGACGGAGGAGTTAGTAAACAGTTAATGCCATTTAAAGTAAATAATTCAGAAATTAAAACTACTAATAAATATTGTTATTTCGGTGTCCTCTTCTCATCCTCAGCAACTTTCGCAAAGGCCACTGATTATACCATGAAAAAAGCCAATATGGCATTACACAACATAAAAGATATCATGGTACGATCGAAAATGCAATCCTGGGAATCTCGCTTACAACTATACAAGGCAGTGGTAATTTCAACTTTATTGTACGGGGCTGAAACTTGGGCATTGAGATATTTAGATAAATTAGAGTGTATTCAAGCTAATTTCTTTAAATCAGTATTTAACTGGCAACTGTCCACATCTTACTATATCATTCGATCCGAAACAGGTCTTGAAAACATCGCAGTACATGCACTAAAAATTATTTTAAATTGGTGGGTTACAATACTAGAAATGAATGACACGAGATTACCCAAAATATGCTACAATAGATTATTATCATTAGACCAATATAATTGGGTAACTCAATTAAAAAGTATCCTGAAAAATTTCAGAATGAATAACATATGGGAAAATCAAAACCCATACTTTATCAAAAGTCAGTCAAAAAATATTCTAAATACGCTTCACCAACAACATTTACTTAAAGATAAAGAAAGAATTCTTGCCTAAGGTTACAGTCCCTTGTACCAATACATCATTTCTGAAGATAACCCAGCATATGTACTTGAAATACCCACACAATGGGTACATTGATTGTAAAATTATCAGCTAATAGCTGCTTATATAAGTGGAGACAAGATAAAATATACGAAGTCTGCAACCAGAACAGCCCGGAAACATTGATGCACTTCCTCTTCAATTGTCCTATATATCGGTCCAGTAGAACGCATTTCCACCAAAACTACATTAACCCCCAACACGACATGGAATGCCAATTCGTTGATTTGCTGACCGAAAAGGTAAATAGTATAATATATAACTACAATTTTACCAGTAATGCATTGAAAATACGAAATTTCGTACTTGATGAATAAATGGTTCATTCCGTATATAATTTTATTTGGTGTATTTTATTTTATTAATTTAATACATTGTTGTTTTCTTTCTCCTAGTTTATTTATTTATTTATTAATTATTAAGAATTAATTACATTATTTATTTATACATTTTATACTCATATTCTCATACTGATATTGTAATTTAATTATATAATTACAGGCCTTTGTAGCCAACACTTTAAGCTTTATTGCAATACAAAAGTTAAATAAAACAATAAAAAATTTTAATGAGGTTAAAATTTTTTTTCGGAAATGGAATTGTCTAGTCTGATAGAAAACCGTAAGAAGAATCAAATGATGTGCCTAACTTAATTTTGAATTTTTGTGACAAAATACTTTCTGATTAGTCGGTCCATAGTTGTAAAACTTATTTTATTTTTCCATAATTGTAAAACTTATTGATTTTAAATTATTTATAGAATTTAATTTGAGCATCCTTAAAAAATCAAACATGGTGTAATTATTTAAATTAAACATTTAGGCAATTTGTAAACACAGTAGAAACGTTAAACTTATCATATAAATTTGTCAGACCTTATTGTATACAAATATCAAAAAAATGCAGTTTTTTATTTCTTTTATTCACAGATATCCCTATATTCAAGTTCTATCATTGTTAAAAAAAAACGTAGTAAATAAAACTTTATTCTCGCGATTAAAAAGTCATAACCAGTCTTTCAGTAAATTGTCAACTTTATTTTTTATTACAGGTATATAAAAATTTCATTCATACAGTTTTCTTTTTATTAATAATTGTTAACACGGGAAAAATGAAAAATTATATTACGACAATATTTTCTACATACACAGGTATATGTACATCTTTTTTCTATTAACCGATGAAGAAAATGGGTTAAAATTTATTCTTTTCCATATAATAAGTGATGCCATTATTTTCTGCAACAACAAAAAAACTATAGCTAAATACTCTTATCTCAACCCCATAGGTGTTGTAAATTTAAAAATTATACATATTTAATGGCAAAACGTTATGTTATATATTAAAGTGTGTTTTCGTGACATTGCGTCTCCTCTTCTGTTCCTGCAGGTATCAGAGTTGGTCTTTTTTTTTTTTAAATTTTCTGGCTATATAAACTACTGCGAAGCTTTAGCTATAAGAGGGTAATCAGAACAATTTGGACATATGCAAACTAAATGAAAATGTTTTTCACAGATCAGTATAGATTCACTGTATACATAAGAATCTGTTGTTCGTAAGGTGCAATGAGTTGCAATTTACACGGCTGATTTAGTCTGTTACTGTTCGTCACATCGTTCACATCGTTCTTAGTGTCATTGTTTTTTTAATTAACTCGTGAAATTTAAACAGAAAAAAATATGAAGTGTGCCATATTTAAGTGTAAAAATTCTATTCTATTCTAAAACAAAAAAATTCTCAAAAAAGGGATATCTTTCTTAAAATAAATACTGAAATATATTTTTAATTGCGGGTTGTTAGTCACATAGGTCGGCCATGACAGTATATACTATAGAGGTGCGGAGTCATACATCACCATATTGCGCAAACACATTCACATGTTTGTGTAGATAAAAATGATGTTTTGCTGTATGTATCATAATCGTTTGGTAGGGGTAGCGGTGTCCACGTCATTTGCCGACGGCAGCGGACACGATAGTTATGAAATAGGAAATTGGTATCTTGTATATCTATGATGTTTTTAATGTTAATATACGAGTTGTATCCGAAACTAGAAGGTGACAAACATTTTTGTTGAAGGAGCCAGGTCATAAAAATTTTAAGCTTGGAGGGGCAGGTAATAAACTCGAAGATATTTGCATGATTAACTTTATTTACAGAACAGAAAAAGATGTGTTCAAATTTTTATAAGGAAATAATATTTCATGCAGTTATAGTCTTATTACCTATACAGAACAAGTCAAATTTTATACTAATCTGACGAATGTAACGATTTTCCTTTTTTTCGAGATAATACTTTATGATATGAAATTCGAAATTAGTATTACCTATCATTAAAATTACATATTTTGAAATGTCAATAGGCATTACGGTTGCTTGAAATTTTATATTTTTGAAAATATAAATTTCAGATACAAGTTTAAGTCCTAGTACAGATGATCTTGCGAGAAGAGAACAGCAAAATACAATAGCGCCGTCTTTCTAGCACAGTGGTTCTACCACCTTAAGTTTCTGTAGCTACTTTAGTATATAAATGATAAAAATTAGAAAGACAATAACTAGGTACGTCTAATTTTGCTGCATTTGTTGCATTTATTTGATGTTTCAAGTACTTATACACTACCATAACTCGAGTATCTCGTTGATAATTTCCCGTATTTTTCTTGGGTGTAAAGCAACCAAACTAATTTACTAATTGCAGGGCCGTGAAGAAAAATGTCGGCCCCCGGGAGTAAACGGTATTTTTTAAAAATTTCCTCCCAAAAAAATAAGTGGTTTAACTTTTTTTCTCGGCCCTCTACCGATAGCTACACGCTCAAAAAGAAATTTTTGAATCAAAGAAAATTTTTTTTAATTAAAGAAGTAATTTCTTTCAATACGCACAAAGAAACTATTTCTTTAGTGGTAGAAAGAAATTTCTTTAATTTTATTTCTTTGGACTAAATAAGTTTAATCTTCAGATTGAAAAAAGTGAATTTCTTTGATGACAGAAACAGATTTCTTTAAAATTAGTTTCTTTGAATTAATAAATTTATTTCTTCAAATTTAGAAAAAAAGTGAATTTTTTTAAGAGCAAATTCTAAATTCAAAAAAATTGATTTCTTTAATATAAAATATTTTTAAGGTTTCAAATAAAAACTTTTTTTGCTTTAAATAACTTTTTATTTGGTTCAATAAAAATAAATTTTTTAGACAAATAATAATTCTTTTTTCTTTTTTACTTTTTTATTTTTTACTTAAAAAATTACTACTAGAATAATAATTAAATGAAAGAAAAATTTTAGTACACTATTACATTTCGTATAATTGTCTGAACAAAAAAAAAAAATAAGTAGGGATATAAAATAAAAAAAAACAAACAACGAAAATTATTTATTTGTTGAAATTACATCGCAGTTTTAAAAAGTATATATCAAAATTATAAAAATACATAATTATTAGGTATGCTGAGTAGAAAAGGACCACGCAGGCCAAAAATTAACTAGAGTAAAAAAAATAACTTATCAGAAAAGATTTATTTTGAAAATTGAATTTTAGGAGCAGTAGCCTGTAGCTTTTTTTTATTTTGGTAGCTAAGCCATTGACTTTAGAAGTTTAATAGAACAATTTGTCCATGTGACAAGACCAAGACTAGATTTTGGATATAAGCTACCAACTTCCAAGTTTCAATAAAATCAGTTTCAAGTTTCCGCGTAATTCTTGCTCGAACCGGTTTTTGTATGTGATAGATAAAAAATTCAAAAATTGTTGTTTTGACAACGAAATCAGTACCTATTGGTGATAATTAAATGTGCATTTATAGCCCCAAGGCCGGATTTACCTCTGCGGAGACCCCGGGACACTTCCCATGTGGAGGCCCCCTTGGAAAATTTCTAATATTTTTCCAAAAAATGAGGTTGACAAGTAAAAAATAATTCTATTTTATTCATTATTTTTGAATTTGTGGAGACCCCTATTGTGTGAAAGCCCTGGAGAACGTGCCCCAAGTGCCCTTATGTAAATCTGGCTCTGGATAGCCCTGGATCAAAAGATGATTGGGCACTAGCAGTCGAAACCGAAACAGTAAAAGGTGATGTACATCTAGTCCATGTGCGTTTATTTTTTATAAAAATTCCTACAAAAATAAAAAAAAGGTAAGAGGAGTACCAAACAGAAAAATTTTAAGTCATAGATATGTCTTATAGTGAGTGCAATACACTTACAGACAACAACAAAGTAGTAAATAGTAAGTAAACTAGCTATTTTTTGGTTTAGTCAATTATGATCATTTGCACCCAGTCAAAAAACAGATCCATGTTTATACAATCGTTTTTACTCGAAATCTTCAAAATCATTATTTATACTTTCAGAAAAAACTTTAAAAGTAACCAAAAAATCCTTTCAGCCACTTACTGATTATATATTAGAGTTTAGAAAAGCTTTATTTTTTGTAATTTTAAAAACCAAATGGCTATGTACAGCACTTCAAACCAAGATTACTTTTTTCGAAGGTACTAATTAGCCCGCAGTAGAACTGACGAACGTCGGTATGTAGAACAAAATAAAATTTTTCTCACTGTCAGCATGTGTTTTGTCACAAAAGCACACATGGACATTAAAAAATATCGATTTTTTCAAATTTGACTTTGTTTTGAAACAATAAAATGGACTTTTGACGAAAAAACGGACCTTAAATGAAAATTGTTAAGTTCTACTGCGTACGAATTTTAGAAACACGATTTTGAGAAAAACGCTTTTTAAAATTAAAAATCATTTTTCTATATGAATTTTTAAAGATATCGACTTTTACCATTAGCCAGTTATCCCAGCACCATATAACTGTCCTTCCGAATTGAGATAGTTTGTTTCGAGTTATTTTCGGACGATTTAGTGTTGCGCCTCGCGGTTTTTGCTACATCCGAGTTTGAATTCTCGACCACTTTGATACACAGTGCATTATCATTTCCGCACAAAAATCGTAAATATTCTAACTCACAGTTAAACCGAGTGTATCCAGAGCCTAAAAAGGCTTGATCTAAAATTTCAACAAAAAATTTTCAAACAGATAATACTCATTAAAGTAAAATAAAATTACTTAGAAACTTAAAAGAAATAATACTTACATGTATTTAATTTGTACTGATTTTTGCACGTATTGCTCGTGAATGTCCCTTTGTTTGCGCTCATTTTCACAATTTGAAAAGAATTATGGGAATCACTCCATTTTATTTCAAATTTTTTATTCCACTCTAACAATGTGCGTATGTAAGTACATTAACTAAAATAAATAAAAAATGTCAAATTAACTAGAATCAATATAGCAATACTAAAATAAACTTCACTGTAATGAAATATGGCTCTGAATTACTTTAAAAACATCATTATTTTAACGATTTACATGATTATTCTGGTTAATTTACTCTACTGTATATTGCAGCCATTTTAACTGTTTCGCACAGATAAACGTAACTGCGCATGCTCGTAAGAACAAAAAATTCTTTGTTTCAAAGCAGTAATTTTTTTTGTTTCAAAGAAAACGAATTGTTCATTTGTCAGTCTATATACCTATAATGTTTTTAATTGTATTTAAGCAAAAAACACATTTGTTAAACTGTTGAAATAAATAACAATATAGAGTGCACATAATTATGACATAATTAGTAGGTTAACTAAAATATGACACGTATATATAATCCTATTTTCATAAAAAAATTTAAAATTATTAACATAGTTAACCTATACTTATTTAGAAAAATTTCAAATTGTACCAACCTTTTTAATGACTAATATCTAAAATTATTTCCATATAGTGAAATACTTTCTCCCAACACTTTTCAACTTAAAATGTTGTTTTTATCTTTCTAAAATCAGTTCTGATTTATTTTAAAAACAAATCACCATTTCAATAAATTGTTTGGTTATTTCGCTTCAATCACATGTAGCTATGTAGCCATCTTAAAATGTGCAACACGTATGTGTATAACAGTAGGTATTCTGGACATATTTATGTGACTACGCATGCTCAGAAAATAATTTCAAAGAACGCAATTGATTAGTTTTAAAAAAATTGATTCTTCAAAACATCATACAAAGAAACTTTTTCTTTAAATTGAAAAAAAACTTCTTTGGATCAAAAAAATTTCTTTTTATTCTAAAAATTTTGTTTTTTTTCAATTTAAAAAAATTAGTTTTTTCCACTTAAAACTATTTTTTTCTTAAATTAGGAAATTTATTAAAATTAAAGAAAAAATTTCATTGAAGTAAAACAATAATTCAAAAAAATATGAATTTTTTCGTAATGAAATCACGGTATTATTTCAAAGAAACCTTTTTTGATTTAAAGAAAGAAAAATTAAAGAAATTTTCAATTTTTGCACAAAGAAATCGTTTTGAGAGTGTACCGAACCCCCTCCTCAGTCCCGAACCCCGGGGCCTGCAACCCTGCCGACCCCACCCTCTCGTCGGGCCTAACTATTTGAGGGAATTTAAGATATTTTCGATCAGAACCATTTTCATAATTTTTTATGAAGGTCAACACTACAGAAATTAAGTTTAGTTTGTCAACCTTTAACAAAAAAACTGGTTTTAAAAGATGCATTTAGAAAAAACAAAATTAAAACAAATGAAAGAAAAACTGGTGAAAGTATTTATCCTGTTCCCATGTCCTGTGACACGCTAATAATAACAGTAATGAGGAGTCAACATTAAAGTTATCTTTATATATTTTTATTCTTAAAATAGAAAACCTACAAAGAAAACGCACAATTAATAGTCACCATATAGTGGTAGTGAAATGAATTGTGAGTTTTTTTTTAAGAGTGTAAAACATTAATGGGCCATGAAATTTAGTGAACCTGCACAGTAAACGAACGCAGCAACTAAGCAACCAACAAACGGAAAAGAGGAAGAAAGTATCATTGTCATCATCATTTTCGTGGAGGTGTATGAGAGAATGTTGTAGAGGATTTAAATGTGGTTGTGTAAGTAATAAATAAGAAAAGAATTGTGGAGACCATAGGATGATTCATTTATTCCTATTAATGTCAATAAGATATGGCCATCGGTAGGTAGAAATTGATTCTATCTGGAGTGGAACTTGAACGTGTAAGCGAAGAGTTTAATATTACGAAATTGCGTTCACATCCTTGTCAACGGAACTAGGGAGAATTCAGGAATTATAGAATAAATTATGATAAAAAAGAGGGATGCCGGTAGGAGCCTAGGAGGAATTATACTTTTGGTACAAGAAGGTCAAGTATTTTCTGTTCAAAATAGTGTAAGTTTTCTAGGTAAAAGAAATTTTCTTCTTCTATGTTCACTTCTGTAATTCAATATTTAACTGCACACATATAATAATTACAATTCATTACAGAAATCTTTTTGAAAACAGCATAAGGGCAGCTAATATTTGCATAGTAAAAGAGACTCATTTAGAATTGGGAAAAGTTGGCAATCTTCCCTTATGAGTCAAACAGTAACACAAATAAAACTATTCTAGGTAAAAATTTAATAAAGCAAATGGAGCTGCTTTAATCACAGCGATATCCATTGCTGTTTTTTCTGTCTAATTTCTTTCTATTTTGTATTGGTCTTTGTTAGATTTTTCAACAATAGAAAAGCCTCGTAGTGTGGATAATGTAATATGTAGTTACATTTTACTAAAATATAGTCCAAAACTAATAAACTGGTGAAAAAGTTTTTGAATTTTGAAATAATAGACAATTAGACGATCAAAGCTTAAAATGGAATGATCGATTTCCAATTTGCCTGTGACGTTAAGCATCCGCACAATTAGACACCGAGAGTCTTTTATGCAATATTTTTTTAATTTATTTATGTTAAATTACCGCATGGATTTAATATTTAAAAAAAAAATTATTATAATTTCCGCTTTTAAAGTTCAACATTCGAGCGTTGTGTAGCGGGCGTAAAGAGCAGTATTCACATCAAACAATACAAACGATAGTAAGTGTGCGTGAAAGTACAGTACCGTGCGTAAAAGTAGCTAACTGTACAAGAAAATCGTGATATTCATTTATCAATGATATAATTATCTTCAAATTAAACATGGAATAATAAAAACAAAAACCATCTACGAATTAATAAAAAAAATTTTTTTTCATATCACCTTATTATAAAATAAAATTAACCCTACTATTTTCTAAAATTGCTTAGAAATAATTAATTTTTTTCTCTCTATTAAACTTTAGAAGCTGTCATTATAAAAAATTATGTTCGATACGTATGCGTAAAGTGAGGTATCCAGTAGGCTTAAATTATTAAACCTCGTGCGCTTACCTCCACTCACCTGACGGCTCGTAGGGGTACACAGCGCACTCGATCTCGTTGTGTATGCTTCAGAAAACCTCTAGAAAACCTCTCTTTATGCACACGTATCGAAAATAATTAAGGTACCTAAGGCATTTAAGGCCCAGCGGGTAATAAGGCCCATTAGCTATATTTCTTACCAAGAAAAGTTCTCTAACTTATCAACAAGTTTAAAATGAAGTTTCAATCATTTCAAAACCAGATACAAAAGTTGAGCTACTCAGAGTAACAAACTCATGTTATATTTTAACAAACAAATTTAGAGGTTACATTTTCGTTCGTTGATATAAAAATTGTGCACATTGTGAGTGTTATATTAATAATTTTTTAAAGGTATGTTTCTTTCAAATTGTTATCAAAATTGAAAAAAATTAATATTCTTTAAGTTTTACATCAATTAATTTAGTTTGTTTCTAAAGCAGGAGTGGCCAACCCGCGGGCCGCATGTGGCCCGCCTTGAACTTCTTTTGGCCCGCGAGATTCATCACACTTATACAAAATATATTTATTTTATAATGACAAGGGTAGTGAAAACTAATGTGTTAAAAAAAAAATACATAATGTATGGGGACACATAATTTTAAATGCGGCCCGTGGAATTATGGTGCGCTTCCAAAGTGGCCCGAAAGCTCATTTGGGTTGGCCACCCCTGTTCTAAAGTATTTATATAAAATGTATATAAGCATAAATATTGACATGTTGATAATAAGGCCCATGCAAATTTTGTTTGTGCTTTATTACCAACACAATTAAAATCGAACACTACAAAGTCAAATCAATTAAAACAGGTCTGAAGTCATTAACAAATGAAGCAAAATTAGACGCACAAACTTAAATTACTATAGTTACTCTAATATAAAAATAACAAAAAGGAAAAAGGACAAAAAACTAAGTACATTTAATTTTGATTTATCTGTTGCATTTGTTTAATGATGCCAGATCAGTTTTAGTTGGTTTGGTCGAATTTTTATTTTTATTCCTTAATGTTTGGAAGTATGGCTGATAAAAAGAAGATAGCGTTGTGGTCTGAGGAAGCACTGGCATCAGCCTTAAGCTATGTCACTCGACATGGCAATCAAAGAGAGGTTGCAAGGAGATTCGGAGTTCTAAGAAGAACTCTTAGATTTAATATTTATTTATTTCGACTTAATATATTCAAACACCTAGTACTTGACTTATTCGAAAAATATGATAAAAAAAATTAAAAATTAAAAATAATGACTTAGGTAATTTTTTTTATTTTTGTTTTCAATAACAGTCACGCAGTCAAGGGGGATTCAAGGATTTTGGAAACTTTTCTGAACGTGTAAAAATAACAAAATATTTTGATATATAAGTTCAAGTTATTCTTAAAGTATTTTCAAGTTCATGTTATTCTTAAAGTAATTAAAATCCCCCAATTAATTTTAAAAAAAAATAATAAATGTACTATTTCAGGCAGTTGTAATAGGTGGGCCTTATTTTCTACACCAGTCGGAAATAAGGCCCAATTGCAGACACTTTTTAGAATCAAATTTTTGACTTGTATAATTACAAATTCATTAATTTTTTTTAGGAATTTTTATCAAAAAATAAGTAAATTTTTATAATTAAATACTATATTTTTGATATTTTATAAGATATATAAATAATAAGCATATTTTGCTTAGGTGGGCCTTAATTGCCTTAGGTACCTTATTTTATTTTAAATATTTATTGATGTTCAAAAGTTCAAAAAATCACAAAATATTGAATTTTTGGAAAGATAAAAATTTTCATTAAGTATCCGTAGTAATTAACGTATTTACTAGCTTGATAAAAATTCAATAAAAAAGACTTCGCTCTATTGCAATGCTGTCGAAAAAATGACGTCACACATCCGTATCAGATAAAACAGAACTATCCGTGTAAATTGCAACTTCAAAGTCCCATAACTTTGTTAGTTGTTAAGAGATACCTTAATTTTTCTTTTACATTTTTGTTTAATTTTGTCTTAATTTTTATTTTCATCCACAAAAACAAAATGGCCGACTTCTACATTTATAAATGATTGAAATTTTGTTGAAATTGACACAAGTTTAGTGGTTGCTCAATTTCCCTTTAGTCTTTACGAAGAAATATTTGACACAAAGAACACGTGTTTTAGAGTACTTTATGTAAAAATCAGGAGGAGGTATCATTTTCTAAAATTTTCATTTATCTACATTCTATACAGTCTATTTTAAATTCGATGGTAAGAATTAAACATCAGACTCGTCCTTTTCCACTTAACTAGATTACCTAAATATCTGTTCTTCATGCTTTAGATTTCATACCCACCCTCTATAAGATCGTTTGCTTGTTACAGTTGTGTTGGTGACACGTCGCAAGATATTCCTCAACTTATAAAAATACTTTTCTTCAACAATAGTCATGAATAATCTGATTAAAGCTCAAAAAGTACGTTAAATAAATTACTGCTGACATTTATATATCTTTTTTTCGTTGGCTGCTAAACTTTACCGAGCAGCGACTGAGCGCCACAACCGTGGTGAGAAATTTTTAAACTCATTTTACAAATACTAAAAAAAAATGTTATTGCATGGCACGGTATGGAATGTTTACTTCTTTAACGCCTCCTGCTTTTATAAATTATGATATGATAATGTTTTACTATTTTTTTTTTTCGTAATGAAAAAATGTTGTATTTAGTATGTAACTTTTACATGTTCAACATTAACCGCTTATGGCTGTTCTAGTGTATGTTTGGAGTTAAACAGCAGAGTTTGTTTTAAAGTTGTTTTTAAACTCTTATGACATGCTAACAATAATAATAATAAAGATAAAATTATATAATATTTTGTTAGCTTATTTTTACACATAACTTAATAATACATAGATACGCTTCGTGTGATAGTTAATGCAGGAATATTTATTACTGTAATGCAAAAATTTTATTTTATTTTCTAGTGTTTCTTGACGCTAGACTGTGCTACAATATGTACCTATGTACGTATATTTAAAATGAATACAGTGCCAGTGGTGGCTCTATTTGGATAAATAAATATAAGTTGCAAACATATTTATTTGGCAGTTTTAGTTAAAATTAGAGTGGTGCAATATTCAAAATTTATACGTATAAAATTCGAAACTGGTAATGCTGTAAAATATATGACATTGAATGAACGTTGAAGGTTTAGTTTTAACGTTTAAATTCCATATTTGTTTACCTTAGTACTTTTGCCTTAAAATAACTAAAATTACTTATATTTCAGGAAGCCAAATCACCAGGCTCTTTAAAATAATATTTGTATAAATTATTTATTGTGGTGTTAGAATAAGATTGCTAGAAAACATGTTGGAAGGGAAAAGGTTTAATTGAAATTTTGAATTAACAAAGTGGCTGAAGCACTGGTCTTTAGATGGGTCCGATTCTTGTGGCTACCTTTGTTTGGGGTGTTTTCCCTTGTTTTTTATGTACTATCTTTTGTTTATTTTTTTTTTGTACATAAATTTCCACTAGAGGGAATGATTACTCCACCTACAATGATGTATCCATTGATCCATGCCCATAATAACCATAATAATTCTAACATTTTTTCTGTACTTTTAGTTCCTTGCAATAGTTGAAAAGTTTAACTAAATTTCGTGTTTAATATCTAGTAAAGTGTAGAAATAAAAAAATAATAAAATAATAAAAATTTTACCCACAATAATAATTAAATTGTGTCAAAAACCTATACCTAACCTTTATAGTAGCTCTGGGAATGTCATAACACGTTAGATTTTTTTCTTTTCAACTATATCATAAAATATATAAAATTTAACAAATGGAAGCGCTGTGAAGAAAACCACGTTACTATTCTTGAAGTCTTTTTACACTCGTTGATTCAATAAACTAATCGTAAAAATAATTTAATAATATTAATAGATTTGAGCGTTACTTTATGGTATTCCATATTTGTAAATAATAAACAAATATTTTACTTTGCAAAATACCACTTTTATTTTTGAAACTGTGACAATATTGTTTCGAACCGTTACTTCACTTTCAAACAAACTAACAAATGAACTAACGGTTCGAAACAATATTATCACAGTTTCAAAAATAAAAGTGGTATTTTGCAAAGTAAAATATTTGTTTATTATTTACAATAATTTAATAGTTCAGTCAAATATTTCCGTGTTCATATCTGCACTGTAAAGTAGAAACTGCTATTATAAAAACTAAACTTATAAGTTTTTACGCTTATAATATTAGTACTAGTGCTAACTTTGGGAACGTTTTGAAATTTTGCTTTTCAGTTAGTTAGATTCAATATAAAATTTATCAAATAATGGAAGCACTGTATTTAATATTTTTGAAGTTATCCGCAACGCTTCCATGATTTAAAATATTTTACGAAGCATTCCTTAAAATTTTCATTTTGTGACCTGTGAAATTCTATACTTTAAATTACCTAAAACACATTATTTTACATATAGGGAGATTAGATTTATGTAAAACTAGTCGTCCCTTTTCGTACCGTTATAACCTCCAATTATTTATTAGCGCAGCAAAATTATATCTAAAATACATTCATTTTTTAAAAAGTTTTGTTTTCGAGAGAGGCAGCTTTATTGAGGTATTTCCACGTCAATTGAATACTTGAAAGTTATGAATCAACACAAAGAAAAAAGTGTAAACAAAATAATACAAATGTAACTGAAAAGCTGGTCCTGGCTTGTGGTTTCCAACTTCCGTATTGTTGCAACTACGTCTTCATTGTAATATGGATATACAGTTACTGCCAGTAATAATAATATTTCACCTGCTAATTAAAAAATATTTTTGTTAGAAAACTTTTTTAAATTTATTAATGGTCATTAAATATTTAGGGATTTTACAATTTTTTGCGATAATAATCAGGAACTACTAGTAACTATTAAGAAATAAGACCTAATATACCTACCTTCTAATGCTTACCCAGTCTCTTTAGATTTGCATCTGCTGAGACTAAACAGTGACAGACAATTTCGTCCCTTTTGAGGACCACATGAATTCGATTGAAAAGTGGTCTAAATAATAGCCTACGGTGATACTTTAAAGTAGTCGGAATTTCAAGTTGAGCATACTGTTTATTTTGGAGATATGACAAGTCGAACTTGTTATTTGGTCTATTCACGACAAGATAAATCCAAAATTTTTAGCGATCTCGTACATTATGTTCAAAATTCTCAAATACGTACGAGTAAAGTATATCATTTTTTATATAATGCGAGGTCGCGTGTACAGGAGCCGATTGTACAGGAAAAAACCTGGATTTTTCATTGAAAATATTCAATTAATCGGTTTTTTTTTACAATGGAGACTTAGCAAATGTCAATAGATATCTAGATTTGTTATTTTACTTTTTTTAAAAATAAATTTAAGCGACCTCAACACACTCAATAGTATTGCAAAAAATTTGATGTTGTATACAACATTACTGATCGCCTGTAAGTTATATTGAAGGGCTGTACAATATATGGTACAATCAGTGAATATTGTATCATCTGTAGACTCTGTAGATATTATTGCACAACACTACTTTATTTGTTTACAAGTTTCAATTTGTTTTTTTGTTACGTATCCTGTAATGTCTGAACCACAGTGAATTATTTAAATTATTAACTTGCAAAAATAATTATCAATTGCTTTGCAGCTTCTTTATCACTTAACAGGCTGAATTTTAAACAACTACTGAATTATTTACAATTCCTACATTTATTGTAATGTAGGAATAATTGCTACAATAAATTTTATTATATTAATGTTCATACGCATTCCTAAAATATTATCCATCATCCAAAAGTGCCTAAGTTTTAAAAAATAAAAAAAATAAAAATTGGGTTCGTTCCCTCTACATTCTACCTCCGCACTTCATTTCCCTTACTACTGAGTTTTGTAAAAAAGTGTATCTAAAAGGAAGTATCATTATTTTTGAATGTACTATCAGCTCTAGCAATTACTGTACATAATTCTGAACCAGCCTGTATAAATTAATGTATTGTTTTATATATTTTAAATACATAAAATCTTGTAAAACTTATTGATTTTTCCACTGATGCTCATTTATTTATATTTATAATGTTTTCAATATATTTTACAACCATAATTAATTTACTTGTTTATGGGCAAAAATATTCTTAAAACTTACTATAGCCTCACATAACAGACAGAGGTGAAATAATAGTAACATAAAATATAATTTTTTATTAAACTCATATAAAATTAAATTTAATGCACGTTATGAGAAAAAAAACAAGCACAATTACACTGAACTATACGTGTAAATAGTTTGTTGTAAAAATTCAGTTCAATTTTTATGGCGCATTTTAAAAATTGTCATCACTATATTTATACGGAGTTTTATCCGTTGTAATACCCGGTGTTTTTATCGCGCGAGGGTGATATGATCTGATCGGTTTTATACCCCTTTATGTGTTTATTGACATTTGACTATCATAGCGTAGGTATAAAGGTATAGGTGTATACTATGAAGGTAATGAAATTATCGATATAAAGAAGGATATTGGGTATAATCACATATCAAAATGGTAATAAGCCATCATTTTTTATAGTTACATTACCTATAAATAGATTAGTGGATAAGGGTAGAACTTACATTCAATGATGTACAGTAGAACGGCGAAAAAGGTAACATAATACATATGATTCAGCATCGCTTCATTTAGTAACACACTTTGAATAGACAGAAATTAAATTATATTACTTTTTTTTTTAAGCGGAAGTTGCAAACATACAGGTGATGATAATTTTTACTTGACGTGTATACGCAAAATTACATTTAGGGAAGTAAAACATAACAAATTTTAATATAGAAAAAAGTTGTCGGGATCAGAGTATGCTTAAATGATTTTTATGTAGTATTTACTACCATGTTTCAGTTAATATTCAATTGTAATTTTTTTTTTTAACAAATGTATAATTTGCTCTATAGTCTCTAAAGTAGCCATATTATTATATTTAATTTTCATGTCTTAAGATCTTCCCGTGTCTGTAAAAAACAGTACCCCAGATATATTTCAAATTTTTAAATACACTCAAAAATTTCCCATGTGGTAGGTAAACAGTGTTTCTATATGTGCTGATTTTAATATTTTCGAATTTTATTACTTTTATTTATTTATTTTACATATTTTAAAAGTAAAATATATTGAGAACATACTGTGAAAATTGTGAAGCGAAGTTCAAGTTGCATGCGAGATTATATAAGTGAGATCAGACCGCGTTAGTGTGTCACGAAAATAATGTCTGCGAAGAAGTGGAAGCCTTACCGTATGAATCCGTCGTAGCCAGGACTAGATTTATCCTAAGTGTCGTCCTAAGCATCGTGAAAAATGCCGCCCCTATCTTTTGCTTAAAACGAAAAAAATTTTAATTTTTCCTAATTTTTTCCAAACTTTTCTCTAAAAAAAAAAAAAAATTACTGACGAAATCAAATTACAACTTTTGCCGCCCTGTTCTAAAAATCTACCGCTCCTAGGCCATGGTCTAGGTAGGTCTAGTGAGTAATCCGGTCCTGGACGTAGATGATGAGTAAGTATGAGAGAACGGCGTACATTTGTCCCTAACAGGATTAAAATGTGTAATATTTTGGATTGAGGCACAGAATACAGAATGTACACTGCTATCTCTATAGCTAGTGAAACAATATAACCAAAAAAGGCAGAAAATATCTACTTACATGTTATATATAGTGTATTTTTTTAGTTTAGAAATGACGTCATTATCATCTCTTTTCAATTTATGATGCTAGCTGTCCTTTAAAAAGATTATACGATATTGATCCTTAAAATAGTACATAAATTAAGTTGATTTTGATTTTTTCTATTTCTCCTTATTCCAGTTGTCAAATTATATAAGATTTTATTTACGGATTTGTGTATACCGACTGAAAGTAAAAAAGAGATAACATATCATTTAGTTAGGTACTATTAAATAATTTTTAACAAGAAAACCATAAAAAAAGGATGTATTATTTTTTATTTGAACCACCCATTTCAATTCATATTTTTATGATACCTTACTGTGGTACCTTACTACCGAGGTATCATAAAAATATGAATTGAAATGGGTGGTTCAAATAAAAAATAAAACCTCCTTTTTTTGGTTTTCTTGTTAAAAATTATTTAATAGTACCTAACTAAATGATATGTTATCTCTTTCTTACTTTCAGTCGATATACACAAATCCGTAAGTGAAATCTTATATAATTTGACAACTGGAATAAGAGAGAAATAGAAAAAATGAAAGTCAACTTAATTTATGTATACTATTTTAAGTATCAGTACCGTATAATTTCTTTAAAGAACAGCTAGCGTCATAAATTGAAAAGAGATGATAATGACGTCATTTCTAAACTAAAAAAATATACTATATGTACTTATATAGAGTTTATGTTTGTATGTGTATAGGGCATGCATCCATGTGTACGTCTTCGCGTACACCTCGCACACACAGACACACGTACACATCGTACACACTATGGACGAACCAGCATAACAATCACCACAACAATGATCAACAATTATGTGTATTCGTTCAGTGCGTCTGAACGAATGGATAAAAAGTAGCCTAGGTTGCTCAGAACTGCACACTGCCGACTACACAATATTGTATTTGTTCCTGTTCTATATATTCTGTGGATTGAGGACTATCAATTTTATTGTTTTTCTGAAAATATGTACATCTGTTCTGAACTAGATATACCTACCTGCATATACATGTAAATTGAGGTATTCCATATTAGTTTGTTATTTAAAAATAAAGATAGTAAAAAAACTGACTTTTGGAAAAAGGTTAAAATATATTTTCATTTATGACACTAGCAAAAAAAAAAATTATCCCCCCTAGCCCAAATTCTATACACTCTAACTCTGTTACGGATTATTTTGCCCAAAGTTTAGTAAGTATATATTTTTATGAAAATATTTTTTCATAATTATATTCAACGAAAAGTGTGTTACTAAAATTTTAAACACGTTTTTCTCGAAACTGCTTTTTTGGATGGAGGGAAGGAGAAACGAAATTCGAATCAACCGATCGGGCTATAATTTTAACACGTTGTTCTACACACTAACAGTTATCGTCACAAATGTTTAATTCTAGCGCCGGTTGTATCCCTCCCCCCTTTTTGTCGGCACTACATAGGAGTACAACCTTAATTACATCGTTGTGCAAAATCGCATACTTAATTTGTTAAAGAATTTGTGTTTTCCTTGCTCATGTATTTCTGAGGCAAAAAATTGGAATCTAACTGTATTGAAACGACGGAATGTAATCTTGTTTAACGTACAGTAGATTTGTAATTTTTATCTATTCATCTTTATATTATGTATACGTATGGTGCTAACTATTGAATAAAAAGAAGCGTGAAATAACGACAGAAAGTATAGCTTATTTCAGTGGTTTTCAAACTTTTACAAGTCACGACCCACTATTAAAGCTGCTAATTTCTCGCAACCCACTTGACCATAAAGAGGAAAAAAATTCAACCATTTTTTTTTCAATAAAATACAAAAAGGTCAGAACAAACGCACGGCTCTTCCTTTGGGCCATTATCTCCTTTATCCCTAATGTAGTAACACACATAAAATTATTCTTTACAATCAATCAATTTTACTTAAAAATAAATTTAAATAACTTTTCCTTATCAAATTTATTTTATTTCTCTTTTATTACTATTATCTGGATATTCCAGAACTTTTCGTTACTATAAAGGCACACAATTTGTATAATTGCCTATAGTATGTATCTACATATAATTTTTTAGTTAGGCCAAAGGACCCGTCCGGATAAGATAGGTGAATCTGCCTAAGGCCCAACCTGGGTCGGGAGCGCCATTGTAGCGTTCGCCCTTGCGCATGTATTCCATAGCTGCAATATTAGCTCAAGGTACCTTTGCGTTTTCGAGTTGTACCAAAATGTTCAATTTTGGATTTTCTCCGATTTTCCACTTTTCTTCCACACCCCCTCTTCCTCTTGTATAAGTATTATATATACGCATGTAGGGTTCTAAAAACTCTCTAAGACAGTACATACAGCTCTCCAGAACACGGTGTTTTGAAAAAGATATTTGCAAAAATTTCTAAATGACCTATAAAAACACACAAAACACGACCTTGGACCAAAATGAGACATAGATTTTTGAAATCTACGCCTTTGAGTTAGTAAATATATGCCTAAAAATATTTCGCAAAATTGGGTCAAGTAAGGCTAATTTAAGGATTTAAATACAAGGAGCTCTAGTGACACACGGTGTTGCAGTCGCCATAGTGGGCTTGTTTAGCCATAAAATATAGCGACGCCTTTCTGCCACCCTTAAAAAAAGCAAGCGTGTGCAATTAAGGCTCATTACCAATGTTTTCATCAGTATGGAAAGGTCTCACAAAATATCATAAATCAAAAAACATGACCGCTGTCATAAAAAGGTAAACTGAAAAGTTAAAAAGTTAAAAACAAGTTACTCTTGAATTTTGGTCCAAGGTCGCGTTTGGTGTATTTTCATAGATCATTTAGAAATTTTTGCAAATATCTTCTTCGAAACACCGTGTTTTGGAGAGCTATATGCACTGTCTTACGGAGCTCTTAGAACCCTACATGCATATATATAATACTTATGCACTTGGGGGGAAGGAAAGTGGAAAATCGGGGAGAATCCAAAATTGAACATTTTGGTACAACTCTAAAACGCAAAGGTACCTTGAGCTAATATTGGAGCTATGGAATACATGTGCAAGGCCGACCGCTACCATGGCACTCCCGACCCAGGTTGAGCCTTAGGCAGATTTACCTATCTTATCCGGAGGGGTCCTTTGAGATTTACAAAAATTCTTATTACGTTACCTCTTTGCTATCAATAAACAAAGGATAATTATGCAATTCCATATAGTACAAATAAAGAAAAACTACTAATAAAGAATTATTTTGTATGAATAATGTATGAATGAATAATTTTACTTATTGGAAATGTAGGTAATTTTTATTTTCTTTTATTGTGGGATGTTTCCAAATAAATTACATTTATAACTTATAACTTATAACTATTATTACTTAGTACATTAATAGTGTTTCATGCGATATCATTATCAGAATAAAATAAATTGTAAATATTATGTACACAACCTTTATACAACTAATCTTGATTAACTAAATATTAAATTTTTTTGGACCTACTTCTGTTGTTTCGCGACCCACGCTTTGGGTACTGCTGATCTCACTCAATATATGATAATTTTATTTCATGTCATTGGAAAATCATAATGTAACAACAATTCAAATGAAATCCAATATGATCGGATTAAATTACGTACCAAGTGCATATAAAAGAGTCAGCATACAGATTCGGAAATCATTTAGGGCAAACATAAATAAAATTGTTGTATTTTTGTAATAGAAAAATCAACTCCAGCAAAAAAATGCCAAAGGTTGCACGATCGAAGTGAAAACTGCAACAGAGTGAACAAAGCAAGTGAAGCTCCCATACTGAGCGACTCAAAGCACAATTGTTACTTTAGATATAATTCAGTCATTCATTCACCGATTTTCAATTTTTATTTTCACTGAAATATTGACAATGTAATGCCAAAAAACGTTCCGAAGCCAGACAATACAGAAGAAACTTAATTAATAAATCAAGAATAATAGGGTACTTGACTGAAGTTACAAAAATATTCTAAAAACATTGTTTTTCCATATCAGTTAAGTGATTTTTTTATCTTCGACAGATTCTGTAAAAAATCATCAATAAAAATAACCTTACAATTTTAAATGAGAAAAAGGTGGGAAAAACACTTCAGTATATAGTGACGTCACAGTTTGAAGCAATTAAACGGCAATGTCAATATTTATAACCTCAAAACTTTGATTCTATTCATAAAATGTCAAAGTAAAAGCAAGTATTTATTAGAATCCTGGCCGATTATTATTACTATATATCTAAGCTAATAGAAATATTTAAAAGAAAACACAATTTCACCTCACCGATGAAAATTATCAAAATCGACATATCTAGCTACAAAATGTTACGTCATATTCAAGAAATGGCGCGTTTTCACTTACTTGAATATTTGTTGAAAAATGGTGTTTTTCAAAATAAAATTTCTAAATAGTTTTCAAATTTTTGATGTTTTATCATTAAAATTGGACATATGTAATGATAATGCATAGAATTATTTAACATTTGACACAAATTTTAAATACAGTCAAGTACCGTATTAAAAATTATCATTGTCACTGCTGTTAGTAGTATAATTACTCGATATCAATTTTGTTTATTCGTTTTACTGAAATAAGTAATAGTAAATTATACACCAAGGGACTAAAGTGTAATTTTTATTCCTCGAGTGTCAAGTTTGTTGCCAGAGGGTACACTTTCCAAAGAAGAAACATTTTGCAACACATTTACGTCATGGAAGAAGAAATTTGCATATTATCAGAATAAAAACGACGCTTGCTTTTTTTTTTAAATTTCGCGGCACACTTGGAAAATTTTGTGACACACTGACTGCTGTGCCACACACTTTGACAAACACCGACCTAGTATATACATATACCTAACGCAGAAAATGTAAAAACTTCATATGCATACTACTGAAAACTATGTTTTCAAAAACGCGCCACAGGTTTCAGTCCATAGCTTTTATTAAATATAATGTATGAAGACGCCTTAGAAGCGTTACAAATTTTTCGGATCATTAAACCTAAAAAGGTTTTTAGGTACAAAAACAAACAGACTTTTAGAAGTTTTCTTTCAGAAACCAAAAATTTTTTTCTTTATCCTACACCAGTCTAATCTTAAGTTTAGTGTCTCAAAAAAGTAGTTTTCTTGTAGTAGTAATAGCACAGAACTTAGTAGTAGTTTTCTTTTTTTACTATCGAATTTTTCTCAAATCCCATTTGATTTTCTGATTTCAGACAACCAACTGAAACTCTATGCAGTGCCCCGTAGATGACGTTTCCTTTAAATATTGATTTTGGCGACATGTATAAAACTCATCATCGTCGGGTAAAAGAAAAGAAAATTTTTTTATACTTACTTAAAGGGATATATGTTAATGTGTAAAAAATTTAAGAACGATTGCATAAAACTTTAAAATACGAGTATATCTAAACTATAAGTAAGCGACTTCGAATGTACAATCAGAACAAGGCAAGTTAATCTGAGTAACGCTAACTTATTATAATGTTTCCAATCCTGTGTTCTAAATATTTTGCGTATGTATTACAATCTGAAGAATTTAGATGTCTGTGAATTGAAAGTCATTTATATTTGTACAACGCAGAGATAACAGAATAACGCATATTTCAAAAAGAAAAGAGAGAAAAAAACTGAATATGGATTTTCTATACCTATTGTTTTTTTATTTGTTTTTATTACCATAGATAGTAAAAGATGAATTGATGGATTTACTGAATACTATATTTTATTAAGCTAAACTTATTGATATTCAGCTATTTATAGATTTATAAAGCAGCCCGAGGGATCTTTAGATATGGAGTAGATGGTGGATGCTTAATATTTTATTATCATGGAAGCTATTCTTACTTCTAAAGCATTACCCTGCATGTCATGTTTGTCTATATACATAATTTGACTGTATTATACGTTTTAGTTCATTTTGCTTTTTGGGAACAAATTTTCATGATTTAAACTATTTATTACCAGTATGTTAAACCTGTCAGGTATCATTAACTGTGAAGCACAATTATATTGTTTACCTGTACACAACACAACCAACTTCGAGCCGAAATAAACTTCCCACAAACACTATGAGATATTCTAGGAGACAAGGAATTAGAAGTGCAAAAGTTCTTTATCCTTTTACCAAGGGCCAATTTATTAAAAAAATAAAAATTTAAAAGCAAACGACATTATAATTATTACCACTACTGTAAAATCTTTGTACTGTGTTTTGAACATCGCATTGTAATGTTAACACGTCAAAATAAAAATAAATTTTAAAAAAAAAAAAAACGGAAAAAAAAATTTAGGTATTAAAGTAAAGAAAAAATCTTCATTTCCAAAATTTCAGTTATAAAATAATATCATTTTTTCTAATTTCGGCACATAACTCAATGAACCGCTTTACTCCAAAACGAAAATATCAATATATTAAAATATGAATGGGAATATCGTAGTTGTAATGTAAATTTATTTTTTATCGGTAACAAAATTCAAAAAGTTATAAAATGTAAAAAATTAAATAAAAATTTTCAAATAACATTAATTTTGATAGTGCTACAATTGAAATATATTTTAATAATAAAATAATTATTTTTGCAATTATTTGGCAAAAAATATTTGAAACAACAAGATAGACATATGACGAGTGTAACCTAAGAACTTTAAAGTGTTAAAAATAGTCAAAAAAATACTGAGCACCCCGATTATCTTGTTTTAAAATAAAACATATTAAAACTATAAACCTAAGTCTAAATTTGATTAAGCCAAAATAAGATATCAAAAACATTTTGGGTAAAATAAATAATTTGAACAATATAAAATATTAATCACTTAATAAAATGATTAGCTGATCACTAGCGTTTGTTTCACCTGACCTCGTTATCCCCCTTAAAGAAATTTTTACTCAAAAAAGAAGAGAAAATAGTAAATAAAAAAGGAAAGAAAATTGTTTATTTTTTAGAAAATTTCCTAATATTGTTATTTTTCAATTTACGACATTTCGAATAGATATAACAGCTATTTGTGTATTAAGAGCACAAAGTGGTACATTGCCGCTCGATTGGGAAGGTTGATGCGTCGGAGCGCGTCACTCTCATGAGAGCGGCAATGTTACTTTTTGCTCAAATTACACACAAAATTTTTTCTAGAATCTTATAAAATGTATTTCTTATTTAAAAGATACTTGAAAAAAAATTGACGTTAATATTTACTTTAAGGTACCATCAAAGTGTGATCGGCCAAAAAATAGTCAATTTTCATAATTTTTTTTCGAATGGATAGGGAATCGGGATGAATTTTTTTTACGATTAATATCACTATTTAACAATACAAAAATATTTTTTTATTCATTTTTATTTATTTTTTATAATTATTATATTTTTTGAAAAAAGTGTCTTTAAAAAAGGGCTGAAATAGGTCCCCACGATTACGGCCGCAGTTTCCATTTGAAAAAAAAAAAAAATTAATTAGATTATCAGTCTGTATAGGTAAGCCACTATGTACCTACGGGAGCTTTTTTGAAATTGGAAAAAATGGCGGCGGTTTGAATAAAAAGTACCTGCAAAATTTTTTATAGTTTTTCGTGTGAAAAAATAGGAAGATTTCAAAAAAAGCCCCCATGGGTACATAGCGGCTTACCTGCAGATTGATAATCTATTTGATTTTTTTTCAAATAAAAACTGCAGCCGCTCTCATGGGCATCAATTTTCGTCCTTTTTTCACTTTTTTCAAAAAATTATAGTAATTCTAAATAATAAGTAAAAATTAATATAAAAATATTTTTGTATTGTTAAGTAGTGGTATTATTCGCAAAAAAAATTCATCCCCATTCCCCCATCCTATCTATCCGAAAAGGAATCGCGAAAATTAGCTATTTTTCGGCCGATCACACTGTGATGGTACCTTAATGTTATAATTTTTGCAGCTTCAGAAATATCTAGAGGTGTATTTGAGAAATCACTGTCACACACTATTGCATATTGCATCATATAATATGTATAATATATTTTTTTAAATTATTTAT
This sequence comes from Brachynemurus nebulosus, assembly GCA_035578155.1. NCBI lineage: Eukaryota > Metazoa > Arthropoda > Insecta > Neuroptera > Myrmeleontidae > Brachynemurus > Brachynemurus nebulosus. The sequence continues at coordinate 22,533,837 of JAPWDM010000001.1, forward strand.
CAATTTATTATTATTTATAATTAATTATTTATTATTTTTAATGAATATTAGTTATTTTAAAATTTAATAAAATTGATATTTCAGTTGTTCACGATAAAAAGAATATGAAGTTTAGAATCTGTTTACTTGTTACTATAGAAAATACAAACAACGCCTACCCAACTTGTAATTAAATATACGTTGAGCGAGCGACAAAGTACTACTTTTCGCTTTAAAGCGTAAAGTAGCAAGTCCTCGGGAACTAGAGATTTTACGCTTTCTTCACAGAGCGCAAAAGCCTACTTTCTACTATGATTTTTAACTGCGATCTTTTGATTGTATACTACAAGTCTTGAAAAAAAAAAAGATTTAAATTATTAATAATGAGGTTAATGCGTTTTTGATTCAAAAAAACAACAGAATCTATCTATTTTATATTTTATAATATAAAACTTTTGTTTAATATTTGATAGAAATGTTTAGTGTTAATGTACATAATATAGTAATAGGTATGCAGATTGGATATTTATTTGGTTTATTTTTAATACCATTTGATGAAAGTTTTATGACGTGTGATTTTATTGCTTATATCTATTTTACATTTGCAATAAAACAGATAATAAAAGATAAAAATGACTGGAATACCTAAATGGTCATCCAACTTTTACTATCAACTTTGATTATATTGATGTTATTGCATTATCTATATATAGGGTAAAGGCGGGAGAGATGCCGCAGTAGCCATAATTCGTTCGCTGATTATGTAATAGATAGCGCTAATAATGGATTATATGGTTAAAATAGGTTGTTAATTTACGCTGTATATGGTTACATTTATGTTCAGTGGATTAGTTTAGAAATCATCCAATTTTTTATTATTGAAATGTAATTTTTTTAACATAAATATTTTATTAGACATTTAATTCATTCGAACTTAAGAATGTATATTTCATTATTTTAAAGAAAATGAGTTTTGTTGTTAATTTAGGTATATTTTACAAGTACTGTATAAAATTTTAGGTTAGAATTTCGCACCTTGCTTGCTACAGCAACATGCGGCATTTATCCCAACAAAAAGGAGAGATGCCGCATTTAAAGTTGGTATAGATGCCGCATCATATTACATATGAAAAACATATATACCTTAATTAAACAGTTTTATTTTTGGCTGTAAATTATGCCACGTAAATATAAAAGATCCAGTAATGGGTCAGGAAGAGCTCTGATATTAGTGAAGATAATGGAACTAATTATGATTTCCTGTATATCGAATGTTTTGGGTAGTACTCGGATACAACGAAAAAGATTAACTGGTTAAGATTTGTATAAAATGCCAAAAATGGTTACATATGACATGCACTATGTGTGGAGATGTGTGTAATATAATTATGTTCAAGAGAATCGCTGCGTCAAAAAAGTGTAAAATTTTTAATATAACCTGTGCGGTTTCTCTCCTTCTTTGATGCGGCATCTCTCCCATAGGTGTTGGAGAAACGCTTTTTTGCAGGTTCTACAAAAATGTTAATTGTCGATCCTTTACGACTGAGAGTTTAAGTTTATTTATAAATAATTTTAAAGAACAATGTTTACATTTACTATGTACCCAATTTCAATTGAGTTATTAAATGTTTTCAAAATGTCCCGCATTTACCCTATGATTGTATTGGAGTTTTTGTTTTTTATATAAAGAGTGAAAAAAAAATAAAAATAGAGAGAGGATCCTTGAGCTTGCTGATGGAAAGTAACCGGAAAGGTCATAAACGAGTGGCTGCTGCGGGTTAAGTATAGTATTTTAAACTTACCGGTAAACTTAACATATTTTGTAAACGTTCCTCTTGCTTGATACCTTTTTTCTCACGTAGCAACAAATAAATTGTTTTAATATCCATACAACAGCGTAACAATTTTTCAATCAATACTTTTCCAACAAATCCCGTGCCACCGGTAATTAGAACACTGGTATTTTTAAAAAATTCCGGAATTGTTGGTAAATTATTTTTATCCAATTGATTTAATGTTCGATCATTGATAATTACACATTTTGTTAAATCACGTGGATGATAATCAAATGTTAATTCCATACTCATTAATTCTTCAAATTTTAAATCCATTTTCTTTTAAATGTTTCTTATTGAGTTTTGGAATTTAGTATTTAGAATTTTTGTTTAGTAGATAAATGGTTAACAAGTACTGCTTTAGAAATGACTTTTTTTGTTTAAAAGTTAAACAGTAAGGATTTTCTGTTCACAATTTTACAAAATAATTCGATTTTAATTTTTGATTTATTTAAACATTTTCAATGTGGATACGCATAGTTTCCATAAATCTATTTAATCACATATTAGTTGCAAAATTTTAATTTTTATTTTTTGTTTTTAGCTGAAGTCATCATTATTTTTACATTTATAATAATCTCGTTTGCAAAATGTGCATTGATGTCGTAGTTGATTTAGGTAATTTGGTAATCATTTTATTTCATACTATAGCTGTACTCACGACGTCGTTCACGCGACGTCTTGTTATAAACTCAGTGAGAAATATATAAGTGTAATAATTATACAGAATTTGTATAGAAAAATAATTTTTGCGTAATGCGTGCATATGCTCAAAATAGTTTTTTTATTTTTTCGTGGGAATGAGACATTTTTCCGAAGTAAACAGTATTTTGGATGTTGGCGCAGGTAGTAAGCTATCACCACACCAAATTTCATCAAAATGCGTTCAATTGTTTTTGCGTAAAGTGTGCACATGCTCAAAATAGTTTTTCTATAAATTCTAGGTAATAAGTTATCATCATACCAAATTTCATTAAAATTCGTCCAATAGTTTTTGCGTGATGCGTGAATAGACAGATAGACAGACGAACAAAAATTTTAAAAATCGCTGTTTTGGTATCTACGTCGATAACTATTTACAGTACCAGTACAATTTTCAAAAATGTACAGAAATGGTCTCGTATCTCGTTACAGTTTTATTATATGATAGATTTGCCCAAATTTTTCTTTCATATAATTATATCCTTACCTACTACTTTTTTAAGAATTTTAAGTGAAACTTTTATAGCATAGTGAGTCAGAGAAATTTCAAACGAAATTTAAAGTGTAAAGTTAATGATTGGTTCAACACTGCTAAATAAAATTATGTCTTATATTTAATTTGTTCACAACATTCTCGATGTCACATTGTTGTCAAATTATTTTTAGTGTTCTTGATGTCTAAGATAATGTTTAGAACATTTTTGTTTTTGTCAACTTATCAATACTGTTGATATTGCTGGTATAAGTAACGCTTACTGAAAGTTTGCATATATACATTGTTTTAATTAAAAATCATATAGTGATTGGAAAATTATCGAACTGAGTCGCTTGGGTATCGAATCTAGAATTTATATCAATCAAGCATTTTCCTCCTAGACCACCGACCCACCGTTCGATAGCCACTCTATTTTGACAACAAATCAATTAAATATTTTTACGCTCTTAAAATACACGAAGCTGTTACTATAATTTACTATGATGTGCTTAGGACTTTATTTTGAGAAATAGGCAGGATTCATAGATGAAATGCCTACTCCAGATGTCCGTGAGAGAAATAGGATTGAGAGCCGCTGCACTAAATGGATAAGAGATATCGAAATACCTTAAGTGGGTTTGTCTTCTAGTCTAGTAAAAAAAAAGATTATTATTTTTATTGTCTAATTTTTTTACTATTTATTTATTGATATTTTGAGTACATATAAAAAATTTTGATACAAAAGAATAAAAATTTAAGGACTCACAGCGTTTTAAATATAGCCCAGAAAATAAACTGATGTACCTACTGTTTGATATGATTTTGGAATTTGTGTTCATCTACAATAAAAAAAGCAAAGGGTTTTGATATAGAAAGGTTGTGATTCTGCAGGAATTATAATGAAAAACATTTAAAAAAAAAACTAAAAAGAACCCTGTTTTAAAAAAAAAATTTTTTTGCATTTTTTACTTTTTAAAAATAGTAAAAATAGCCCGTACCATAAAGAAACATATATTGAAAATACATGCCAAATTCGAATTAAATTGGATAAACAGAACTCAAGATATCATGTTGGCCAGCTTGAGAAATATAGTTTCAAGAAGAATGCGTTTAAAGTTTTGAAGTATAATTTTACTGAAGTTACCTGAACCTACTGTATCCATAACCTACCTACGGTTACAAGCACAGACCAATGAACATTATTATATTATACTATACTAGACAAAACGTAAAGCCAGTTTGTAGGCATTTTTCTTGAGGCAGGTAACAGGGTGAGACGGGTGAGATTTAAGAAATATAATGTCAATTTTTGAGCAAATGCGACTATAATTATTGTAGAACATAATTTGTATATGTATGTTTTTTGAAAATAAAGCGAATACCACTTTCTTTCATTCAAAATTCTGCAGTTTCTTCCTAAAAAAGTAAAATTTTATTATCAACAGTATATTTTGATAATAATTATTTGAAAACGTTACTACGAATACCATTGGTTATTGCATTGATTAGTATATTACAGAATATTATCCGGTCGTATCCTGGTTGTATCTGGCTGCATCAATTATACATTTATATATGATTAGTCTATATATTATAATAAATATATAATATGTTCATTGGTCTGTGGTTACAAGTTTGTAAATTTTCAAAGTTTTTAAATTTCCTTTTGGGGACACAAAAAAAATCAAATTTGAAAAATACTCTAGACAAGAAGACTACCTTAATATTTAATGCCTGAATGCCTTAATTTAATTTGAATACATTAGATCGTGAATAGTATTCACAAAAATTCTTTCATACTCCATTTCAAAATATTAAAAAAAATAACGTCTCATTTACCTTTTTTACCACTTCACATTTAAAACGAAATGGATATGAAAAAACTTTTACTCTAACTAATGAACGAGGAATAATTTCTACAAATACATTAAATTCCTACGACACACGTCCACATTCACCAACAATTCTAGTGGCACACGGCACACTAATTGTAATCGGCCATAATCATTTTAACTGTTATGTAATAGTGTGAATTTCATAAAAATCAATAACTGTATTTAATGTTCAACAGTAACGGAACTGGAAGTTACGTGCATACGTACATATGTACGTGAAAATATATGTTTTATCGTTGGTACAGTTCGAAAATATGTAGGTACCTAACTAAAACTCACGGTGGACAAATATGTTGGTGAAGGGGGTGAAGTGGGATTGAAGTCATTAAAAACCGATACAATACAGTTTTATGAGTTAAATAAATAATACAATGCGCTTGTATCAATTTTCGAGACACGGATTTGTAAATTAGTACGTACGTTTTCTGGTTCGTGTGAGCGTGATGGAAAGCATTTAAAAAAAAAAAGATCAATTGAATGACAGAAAATTCAGCAATCCGATTCGCTAAATATAATCTCTGTAATCTCTGACAAAAATATCGAAATTTTGAAATTATTATTTTTAACCTGAAATTTACCAAACAAAAAATACTAACCTAGGCATGGCCATCAGTTTTTGCCCTCGAGCCCGCCTGAAAAAAAATGTTTTCATGGGCTAGACGAAATATTAAAATTAAAAAATGTTAAGCAAAATATTTATTTCCGTAAATAAAAATACTAATAATATTATAATACTAATATTGAAAAATTGTTCGCGGACCACATAAATTCATTACTTGGGTCGGATTTGGCCCGCGAGCCGTATGTTGGCTACGCCTGTTCTAATAACCTATAGCTGAAATGGTTGAAAATTGATAATTTATTTTTATGTTACTAAAATGCTTTTAAGCACAACCGTAGGAAGTTATTTTGATGGGATAGTATTATTTATTTTAAAAAAAAATTAAAATTAAAAAAGAATTTAAAAAAATCTGCAATTTCTGGACTAAAATATATACTTTATTCTTTCATAATAGGGAGTAAAGTGTCGCTTTTAGCCTCAAAGGAATAAAAATCAAAATTACCAGTTTTCAAAAAAAAAACACAATGCTAACAGGCACAGAAACATACACACAGGGCCCGCGAGAGGATAGGGCAGGTGGGGCAATCTTTCGGGGGCCCGGGTCTAAAAAGGAGGTCCGCAATCTCGATTAGGGGCCCAGAAAAAGTGAGAAGACGTTTTTTTTGTCCATCGATTGTGTTTTTGGAGAAAAATATTTGAGAATTTTTTGTCGTACTCAGGGGCCCGTCATTGCTCCCGCCGGCCCTCCCTGCATAAACACACACACACAACACATACCCACAATTCACTTATCCCAAACGGATATATCTGCTTTTACATTTTCGGGAAACGAGACAATAGCGAAAATTTTCCTAAAACGACGGAACGGCTAAACTTAAACAAAAAACGGGAGTGTCTAGTTCAAAATGGAACGTATACCCTTACTCTACTTATTTATAGTTTCTAATTTTAGTAACGTTACTTTTTTTTAAATAAAATTGTTGTTCAAATAAATTATCTAACGAACAACCAAAATAAAATAATCCTAATATATATTTCATTTGTGTTAATACAATTTCTTCTATAAAAAAGAATAAAAATTCAGAAAATAAAAAGTCATTTTTAATCATTTATGAATAATAAATAAGTATTTAAAATGAATATATCAATGGCGTAGAAGAAATTTTTATGTATTTTCAGTAAATATTTAAGAGCAACATATGTTTTTTATGAATATTTGCCGAATTTTAGAACAGCCGTTAAAAAGTTTTCCCGTAAAGGAACGTATAAGTATTTTTCGACCTACATATTTTTTAATAATATAAAATACATTTCATAAAAACGAAAATGTATTTTCAGGGATACCATACACCAAAATAAACTATTGAATTTCTGTCAGAATCGAATGTAAATCTAACAGTAAATTAGACTTATCGATAGCTGAAGAGCGGACAAAGTGCTTATGAATATGTATAATATTCGACTAGCACGTCCTTTTGTTATCTTCAAGTTTTTACAATATAGACAGTTCGAATACACGGTTCAGCTGAAACCTACTAAAGCGTTAGCTGAAGTTCGGGAGTTGAATCTGAGCGGACTGCTATCCATACTACTTTTTGAAAATTTTATATCTGGTTCATTCATATGTATATATTTTTAAGTTAAAGTATGTTTAGGATACAGTGATACAGACTCCATGTGACATAGAATTAACTTTTAGACTAAAATTATTTGAAATTGTGAATGTATGCTTAGGTAAAGTTACACTCGGTATAACGATAAAAATACAAACGTATCCATTTTAATTTAGATTATTTGAAACTGCGAGTCAGACAGAATTATTATACTACAAATATCATCTAGCACTGGTGGTTGGTTAGTTTTGTGTTCAGCATAATAATTTCAATAAAATTCTGTCTGACTTTTTTACGCTTAGTTGGCAAAATATTTTTTTTTTTACTTAAAAAAAAAAACTTCAAAATAATAAAGTACCTACCTACCTACCTAACCAAAATTTAAAATTAATTTTTTTTTATTCAATTATAAAAATTGTACTACCCATTTCATTTTTTATATTTTTTTGGTTGATTTTAACTATACTTTCGGAAAGAATGAGAGATTATCGCCAGGGCCGGATTTACCTTAAGTTCCGCTCTAGGGCTCCGTGACAAATGCTCCAAGCACATTTTTAAATACTTTTCCCAAAAAATAAATGAAAAGTAAAAAAAATGATGTCATTAAATAAACCACTATAAAATTTGAATTCATCTCTGTTCAAGAGGGTTATGAACCTCATGACTAGCTATCTCCCTGTATCCGCTCCCGAATATATACTTTATTAAAAAATTGTAGTTTAATTTTGTTTTTGATTTCATCAGTAATTACGAAATATTAATAAATAAAAAGGAAGTCTTTGTTAACAAACAACTTATAATTAAGTTAAAATCAATTAAACGTTTAAGTATGCATTATTTTTATCAGATCTAATTACACTTTATGTTCTTATCGTTTTAGATAAGAATATATTTTTACATATTTTATAAAATTTCTTTTTGTAAATTTTCAAGTACATTTTTTTTTAATTACAAAAGTACATTTATTTAACATTTTATTTACTAAAATTTAAAAAAGAAGACGAAGTACCGCCTTTCTGTGTCTGTTGTGTATGGACTATGAGTGCATTATTCATTATAAGACGTGTATTTAAAAATTACGCTTATGTAATAAAAAGTAATTTTTTATATTTTATACTTCTTATTTTGTGTACTTTGTAGCGATGTAGTGATGTAGCAATATCGTAATGTATAAATGTAATTATATATTCTTTGATGTCATAATTAAATATATAGAGTCTTTAATTACAAAAAGGTGGTGTTTAAATAAAAGACGAAAAAGTAGAAAAAAAATAAGAGCATTATGAAGAAATAAATAATTTTTTTTCACATCTTATGTTATTCTTAGATTTTTTATTGATACTGATTTAAAAAATACCCCTGTCGCAGCATCTGCATAACATAGCGAATTTCGAAATATTGGGCACTGGCGGATCTCATCTAAGACCTGTATCCATTTAAAATAATTCAGCTTTCTAAGAGTGAAAAGATTTTCAAAATCAGTTGAGTAGTTAATTACTGGCGCTTTTTCGCAAAAGGTGCTTGGCGCATATACCCATCTAAACTAGCTTAGCTTTCTAAAAGTAAAAGAATTTTCAAAATCGGCTAGGTAATTTATTTTTGGTATATTTGGGACCCAAGACCGCGAATGGACTTTGTACAGCATAGTGCTATCCACCTAAAATAAGTTAGTTCTCTAGCAATGAGAAAATATTGAGAATCGGTTCCGTATCTTATTTCTATCCTATATAATCTAGGATATTTTATCTTTCTAACACTAAAACTATTTTTAAAACCCGTTGTGTAGTTTTCTATGCCACATTTGCATCCACAGGACAGTTGTGGATCTCAGATAACATACTATAGGTACTTATCTAAAATAGTTTACCTCTGCAAGAGTGAAAAAATTTTCAAAATTGGTCAGTTATTTTATTTTTGACACTTCTGGGTCCCATGGACTTTGACGGACCTTACATAACGTAATCTATAACTATCTAAAATAGTTTAGCTCTCTAACAGCGAAAAAATTTTCAAAATCGGTCGGTTAGTTTATTTTTGGCGTTTAAAAGATCCCAGGATTCTGGCCGACCTCATACAACATATCAGCTAAATCCATCTAAAATAGTTTATCTCTGTAATAGTGAAAAAATTTTCAAAATCAGTCGGTTATTGTATTTTTGACACTTTTAGATTCAAAGGACCCTAGCGGACCTTACATAAGGTAATCTATATCTATCTAAAATAGTTTAGCTCTCTAACAGTGAAAAAATTTTCAAAATCGGTCGGTTAGTTTATTGTTGACATTTTTTGGTCCCATGGACCTCGGCGGACCTTACATTACGCATTCTATATCTATCTAAAATAGCTTAGCTCTTTGACAGCGAAAAAATTTTCGAAATCGGCCGCTTATTTTATTTTTGACACTTCTAGATGCAATGGACCTTAGCGGACCTTGCATGAGGTAATCTATATCTTTCTAAAATAGTTTAGCTCTCTCACAGTGAAAAAATTTTCAAAATCGGTCGGTTAGTTTATTTTTAACACTTTAGGGTCCCATGGACCCTGGCGAACCTTACATTACGTAATCTTTATCTGTCTAAAATATCTGGAATAGCTTAGATCTTTGACAGTGAAAAAATTTTCAAAATCGATCTAGTTCTTTAAAATTTTTTTCCTGGCATATAAACATTATTATTTGGTTATCTTTCTATAATATTTAATAATATTATATCATGACATTAGCTTCATTAACTTGTTCATTTAAAATTCAATAAAAAAATTTAATGAGATTTAATTTAATGAAATTTAATTTAAGACGTTTTAATTTTAAAAATTTAAAAAAGCGTTAGACGTTTCGTTCGAGAGTTATCGTGGGAACACATAATATATATATATATATATATATATATATATATATATATATATATATATATATATATATATATATATATATACATATAATATATATATATATATGTATATATATATATATATATATATATATATATATATATATATATATATATATAAATTTTAGTAAATATCATTTTCGTATTCTAGGGACCTTAAAACATATTTCTGCCATAGTCCCGGACTCAGATTGCGTCATGAGACCTAATAGCTGAATTTCGAGTTTTCGAAATTCGCTAAAATAAATGTTAAGAGAGACCACCAGGGTGACATACCAGAAAGGGAGCATCTCTCATGAATTTTCTTTTATTACTTAAAATGGGACTGAATATTTTAGGTTCAGTTTTCTTCGTATAAATGTGAAAATTGTAAAAAATGTCTTGTAATGGGCTTTCTTTTAGTATGTAAAATATTTAAATCCAAGGAGAATATTTCACATGTCGGTTGGCAACAAGTGATCAACGAGAACAAACGTGTCAATTCTGAGTTATATCTCGTTTCAGATACAATTAATCATGAGCCAAATTTAAAAAAAAAATTAAATTATTCTTATATTCAAAACAAATCAATCTTCTGTTCTTTTCTAAAAACAAACTGCAATTTTAAAATTTACGTAAGTGCAATAATGAAAGAGATAGAGCCAAGAAAACGGAAATTATTTAAATTCATAAGTGATGAAGCATGGTTAAATTTAACTGAAATGGACCATAGTTAAAATGTGAAAATTTTTAGAAAAATTATTTATATTCTGATCGTAATATCTTATAAAAATGAAATAATAATCATAAATAACAGTTCTGGAGTCAAAAAAGTGAAGTAACATTTATTTAATTATAACAATAAAAAGAAAAAAAAACGACTATTACTAGGTTATGGGAAACTTAAAAATATACTTATTTGAGTCCCTGAGTTTCAAAACCATCTAATTGGCGATTTTTTCAAAATTGAGTTAGATACGATTTATTATTCAGGAGGATAAACTGCACCAAAAAATACTAATTAGATGGTGCAAAGTCAGCTTTTTCCCCTTTAATTTTAATGACAAAAATACGAAACTGTTTCAAAAGTAACTAATTGCAATATTTTCCAATTGAAAAAACATGGAATCCACGAAAAAACATGGATTTGCAACACAAACCTGTTGCAAAACTATCTAATTACTTGTATAAAAATGGCGTCACTAGAAAAACCTGGAACAAAAGTAGCTAATTAGGTGGTCAATATGTGGCACTGCAGAGCCTGCAGAGGATCAAATAATTGTATGTAATAATTTTATTACTCTCTCTAAGAAAATATTTACTATTGAAATAATTAGAAAAAAATACAAAGAAACCTGTGGAATTGCCAAATATAACAGGCTGCGAATGTGTGCAGAATAAAATTGTGTGAAACATCGTGGTTCTAATTTGAGCTTTACTGTTAAATTACAGTAAAAAGATTTGTTTTATAGGAGAATATTCTATTAAGTTATAAGAAAATATCTTGGTTTTCATAAGTTATAATAAAAACGACGTTGTACGATGTAAATAGATAGATTTCTACGAATGTTGTTTTATTTAAAACCTATTGAACAAATGATATTATCATTTGTTCTCAAGACATGCGAGACAAAAAATATTTCATAAAAAGTTTCCTATTTCTTTTTTTTTTTTTAAATTTTATAATTTATTATTTACTGGCGTTTTTAACATCAATTAGGTTTTGAGGCATAATAACGACATGGTAAAAAATCCATATAAACTATGTTATGTTAATAAAGTTAATTCTGTTTTTTTATCACAAAAAACAAACCGCTAATCCGAATTTGCTGAAAACTTTATACAGTCTTCATTTTTTAATTACGCATCTAATGAAATTAGTTCAGAGTTGATATCATTTGTTCTCAAGATATGTGAGACGAAAAAAAATTCACGAACGAACGAACAAACGAATGAACGAACAAACGAACGAACTAACGAACGAAATAACGAACACACACACACAGCCATCACGCTAAAAATAATGGATTTGGATTCTAGTGACCTTGAAACGTGGAGATATGTCCAAATTAGCGATTCGTAAAATCGGACCCATTACAATAACTTCCAATGGGAAGTTAATAAATAATACTGGATTTGGATTTTATTCTTGTTAGTATCCTTAATAATGAGGATTAAAATGATAACAAATACATATATCTAATATTCTCGAAGGTATTTACTTTCATGTCGTTTTAGAATTATTTTTCTGCATTAAGTAGTTACTAAGAAAAAAATTTTTGGAAAGTCATTTTTTTAAAAGTAATCTTTTACAAAGAAAGGTATCCAACTGTATCTCTCAAAAATTTTTGAAACTTTGGTGGATTGTAGATCTTATTAAAACTAATCCAAAGCCATATTTCGTTCGTGTCCATAAGCGGTTTAAGGAGGTGGAACTCACCCCTGAAAATTAGAGCGTTCTCCAATTTTCTTAAATATCTTGGAAATGGTAAGACCTTTGGTAGGGAAACTACATATATTTGTAAATGGCACTTTAAGATCTTTATTATGACACCAAAATTAAAGTTATAAAATCATTGGGGTTTCATCCCCTACCCCCAACCCCTAATTTTTTCAGGTATTTTTTGGTAAAAGAGGAGATTGTTAGGTGTAAATAAAAGAATTTTTAATTAATATATTTTATATCACACCAGTTTATTTCCTGTTGCATAAATACACCCTTTGCTAATATTAATTTGGGAAAAATTTTAACTTTTTGATTTAATAATGAGCAAAAATATGGTCAAAGAATCTCGTATTTTAGTAATGAATTGTTACAAACTTATAACATACTTTAAAATACATAATTTAGGAAGAAAAAATACACTGACCCTCCCCCCCCCCCAATACTTGACAAATCCATCTATCTATACAAATCTATATTATAATTATTATAATCTATATCTATATATCTATACAAATCTTATTTACTTATTTTATTTTCGGATAATGTAATTCTAAATGGGTATATGATATTGATTTACATCGCCGTAACAATATTCCCTAGCTCACAATTAATTTTCGTCACCTCGTTTTCAAAATTTGCTCAAGTATGGATGATGTAAAAGTGAATATATTGACCAACGACCAGAAAGTTTTGAAAATTCTGTAACATATTGCTTTTCCAGAGAAGAAAGAGGAGCACCAAAGTATAGTGTATGTGGTAAACCGGCTTTTATAAGATGTGCTTGGTGTGGACAATATTTTTGTTTTGAACATTTTTATGAACAATATCATTATTGTGTAGATTACAAACCTTAAAATATTGACAATTGTATAGATAAATAAAAAGAAATAAATAAGTAAATAAGATTTGTATAGATATCAGTAAAGCATGGGGGGGGGGGGGGAGTTGCAGTGTATTTTTTCTTTGTAAATTATGTAGTATATCGTAAGTTTGTAAAAATTCATCATTAAAATACGAGATTTTATGACCATTTATACTCATTATTAAATCAAAAAGTTAAAAATTTTCCCCAGTTAATATTAACAAAGGGTGTATTTAGGCAACAAGAAATGGGAAACTGGTGCGATGTAATATATATTAATTAAAAATTCTTTTAATTACACATAACAGTCTCCTTTTTTACCAAAAAATACCTGTTAAAATTAGGGGTTGGGGGTGGGAGATGAAACCCCAATTATTTTATAACTTTAATTTTGGTATCATAATAAAGATCTTAAAGTGCCATTTACAAATATATTTCCAAGATATTTAAGAAAATTGAAAAAAGCTTTAATTTTCAGGGGTGAGTTTCACCCCCTTAAACCGCTTATGGGCACGAACGAAATATGGCATTGGATTAGTCGTAATAAGATCTACAATCCACCAAAGTTTCAAAAATTTTTGAGTGATACAGTTGGATAACTTTCCTTGTTAGTTATCTCCATAACTGCTCGATTTTTAGCGGAATGGTAAATAAATAAGTTACTTACAAATTCACCATACATAGGAACTCCAATATAACGTACTGGCCGGTACAAAATAAGGGGAAGTACGTTATATCGGATTACCAGGGCCGTCAGTAAAATTTTTTTAAGGGGGTACAGAAACATAATATGCGAACACATACGCATTTCATTATTTATATACACACGCATATACACTTACTTAAATGCATGTTTACAAGAACACACGTCTTCAACTAAATACATATATATACACAACTGTTGTACATTGTACAAGTATATTAGAAAAATGCATAAGCTGCAAAATTTGATAACAATTTTAGAATACTCTTCTTAGAAATCAGTCAAAATATTAAAAAACCGACTTCACTATTGGTTAACTATTGAAAAATAGACCAAACAGTGGAATTTAATAATAGTTTTAGAATATTCTATTCGGAAACTAGGAAAGATGTCGAAAAACTAACTTTACTATGGGATTTGCCATTAAAGAAATAGTTGAATAGCGGAATTTGGCAAAAGTTCTAGATCATTCTATTCAAAACCTAGAATAGATATCAAGAAATAAACTTTACCATCGGATAGGTCATCAAAGAAAATGCTAAATAACGGAATTTGAGAAATGTTCTCGAATATTCTATTCGGAAACTAACAAAAATATTGAGAAAGCGACTTCATCAGTAGATTGCTCTTTGGCGAAAAAGGTCAAATAGTGGTGCTATACAAAAGTTTTAGTTATAAATTTACGCCAACGTATACAATTGCAAAAAAGTATAATATTTACATTTTCCTTAAATAAAGTACCTTAACTTTTGTTAAATTCCGCTATTTGATATTTTATTTAATAACTAGATGAGTGATAAAATTGGTTTTTTTGATATTTTTGCTAATTCTCGAATAGAACATTCTAGAATATTGTTCAATTTTTATTATTTAGGCTTTCATTCGACGACAAATCCGATGGTGAAATCAGTTTTCCGATATTTTTACTAGTTCTCGAATAGAACATTCTAGAATATTGTTCAATTTTTCTTATTTAAGCTTTGATTTGATGACCAATTCGATGTTGAAGTCAGTTTCCCGATATCTTTGCTAGTTCTCGAATAGAACATTCTAGAACATTGCTAAATTTTTGTTATTTATGTTTTTATTCGAAGACCAGTTCGATAGTGAAGTTATTTTTCCGATATCTTTGCTAGTTCTCGGATAGAACATTCTAGAACATTGCTAAATTTTTGTTATTTATGCTTTTATTCGAAGACCAGTTCGATAGTGAAATTAGTTTCCCGATATCTTTGCTAAATCCCGAATAGAACTTTCTAGAACTTTTGCTGAGTTCCGCTGTCTAGTCCCTTCTTTGGTAGACTATCAAATGGTGAAGGCGGTTTTTCGACATCTTTGCTATTTTCCGAATAGAATATTCTGGAACTTGTATCAAAATTTGTTATCTGGCTTTTTTTCTATAACCAATCAAATCGTGAAATCGATGTGTACTCGTATATACACACATATTTATCTACGTATGCACATACGTGAAATAATATGTACGTGTATGTCTGTATATTGGTGTAATTGTTTGTTGGTGTTGATTTTACTGTAAAAGTTCACAGGAATCTGAATATTTTTGAACAAGTTCACACATAGTTGTAAATGTGTATATATTTACACTGATTATATTTATTTGTGTATAAGTACTTATGGCTATGTGTGAATGCTATACGTGTGTTTGTAAGAAAATATGGGAACTTGTCAGACCCTCACATAAATTTGCTACGCCCCTGAATTGACGATTATGTATACCTTGACACAAATACAATCTCACGTCTTCAAATCTGTGAGAGGGGTACCCCACCACTCGGTACGTTATATTGGAGTACGTTATATTGGAGTTCCTATGTACCATTAATATAGTTATTAAAATAATCCGATGCTGGGAGTCGCTTGCCTATACTTATGTGGCAGTGTTCTGCCCTTTTGAGGGGGTATTACCCCTTAAAATCGTTTTTTACCAACTGAAATTTTTATATAATCAGATAGTCACTATCTATGTATACTGTCGAATTTTCAGATTTTTTTTGAATTTTAGACTTGATGTGGTTCTCTCGTCAGTGAAACAGGTCGCACTACTGGTGAAACTGATAGAAACAAATCTTATTTGCTGGTATAGACGCCACGTGTCATTTAATATTTACATGTAGATTACGTAACGTGTTACATATACTACAAGAAACCTGTCGAAGTCACATCGAATTGAATTAAATCGAAACACTACTCTGTTCATTGTTAATTAAAGATTTAACTCAACTAAGAACATTTGCTATAGACATAAACGATACAGATTAACTTGGGTTTAATTCTACCAAATCGATCGATATCTCAAGAGACTAATGTTATCAAAACTTGTGTGTCCCCTGTTGATGACATTTAAATCAAAATTATCAAAGACGTTTGCACTAGATTGAAACTGAATAGTTCATTGCTGGTGAAGTGTGAAATGTGCTGCTTTGTTTCTAAAAGTTTATTTAGTTGATGAAATTCTTTATACAACCTATTCTTTCGGGAATTCTTGTTCACAAAAAAGAGTACCTACCTATTTGCAAGCAGCTTCTACGGAACTGATGAAACTATTACGGGTTCCGTGAATTTGACTACGGGACTTTAACTAATATTTGGATGTAAACTTGTGATGTAAATCCAATTTTTCTGATCTATTAATCATTGGAACTATTTAAAATATGCATAGGAAGCCCTCGACTACTCATAAGGAATGGCAGAATTTTATACAAATTTGCAAGTTTTGACATTCGCTATGCCAACTTGACAGAACTGTTAACTTCTAAAAGTTAAAATAGCTTTCAAGGTAATTATTTTACACGAAAGCTTTATGTATAACTCTTGGAGCTTTATGCTCCTAATTACCAGAACTATTGATATTTTTGGCAGAAAACTCTAGAATTATTTATTATTAACCTTTTGCACTTATGAGACATGTCTAGCATGACATGGCGGTTTGGCCATTAGGTCAACCATGCTTTACATTTAAACATTGAAATCTGGGTCTGTGGACAATAGATCGCGTTGAATCATCTTTTGGAAATAACAAATCTACCAAAAAAGAGCATTTAAAATATTTAATTTGACTTTTGAGAAAAAAGGTTGCGTTTTTTTTTTTTTTTTAAATCTGAATAATTACGCATCATGTCAGTGTTACATATCTTACGAGCTAAAAAAGTTAAAATAGCTAGAACTCGAAAAAATAACTGATTTTTTACGATCGGGTGCGTTGCATGAAGTTGGCACAGCCAATTTTTTAATTTGATTTTTTGGTATTCAGACATTGGAACCACATAATAACATAAACCAACTATATTTATCTTTATACTAGCAAGATCACTGTGGCAGAAAAATGACGTAAAATTTCTCTCCCACTCCAAACGCACAACAAGTTACTACATAAATCTCGTATATATGTACACTATATGTACGCTTGTGTGTGTGTCATTCGTCACACTTCAATCTCTGGAAAGTATATTGTATGCGTACGTAGTATGTGTGCATTCGCTTATTGGTGTAAAGTGGTTGATAACAATGACAAACAATCGATCTTCACACCGCTACAGTTGCTGTGCGGTAGTAAGCTCAAGCGGTATCACTCAGAGACACTGCTATCCACAGGTTTTTATACATACGCTTAGGGTTTGATTGGAACTATTTAAAAATGTATAGGGAACCCTAGAACTATTCATAAGGATGTCAGAACTCCTTAAATGCCAAAAAAATTTAAAGTTCTCACACTCGATGTGTTAATTTCACAGGACCGTCTAATAATACAAACTCTTTGGTCCAGTCCTTTGCTTGCAAGAAGTATTTGAAGAAAATACAATTATTAAGACTAAGTTAACAAACTTGTACAGCTTCCTGTTTCGATTACTCATCCGTTGGTTTCATCATCTAAATTATATTTTCTTTTTTGGCCATTCAGAATTTCTGTGTTAAGAAATCGTTTAGTGTTTTCATTTGAATACTTACCTATTTCAATTAAAATATTGCGAATGTAACGTTTAAAACTATCTCCAAGTGTCAACGGTATAAAATCAAAATTTGCCCGACTAAAGTTCGTTACGAATTTGTTAACTTTTGTGGTTTGCTTTGTATAGAGAACCTTATAATTTACTTTCATTTTGTTTCCATTGTCTTTTGTTTTTCTTTGTTTCTTTAAAGGGAAGGCGTAAATTCCAGAAAAAAAGAAATACGATAATACTTTGGCATTATTATCTTCATTTATAAAAGTATATACATATTTGAAAATTTTCGTATCCATACAATAAACTATAATATATACAATACGTAGTAACACTAACAATAAGCAGTAAAACTCTTCACTTTCCTTCAGGTTACATTTCAATGAATAATTAAACATTGCCAAGAGTTCAGTTTATTATTATTATTATTGTCAAACATCATTTACTTATTGCGATGCGTCATACGCCAGTGTGCGTTGCTTATGTTCCTCTATGTGCGCTCCCTTTGGATATACAAATGTATAAGAATAATTTTACATTCAAGTTGTACAAATGAAGGTAAAATCTGCAATCAAAAATAATATAAAAATTTCCTAATATCCATCAAAAGTATCAACGTGTCCTTTTATTGTAGTCTTAGAAACAAGGATGGTTTTTTCCAAATTTTAAGTAGTGTCTTACAGATGTAAAATTGCTTCCTTGCTTCGGGCTTCTGTCAACCAGGGATGAGATAAACTGCTATGTTGTGAGCGCAGTTGTAACTGCAACTGCGACCAAATAATATCTGCGAATTTTAGTTGTGACTGCTACTTTTAATTCTTATTGTGATTTTTCAAAAAAAAAAAAAAAAAAAAAAAAAAACTATAACAGATAGTGTAAATTAAAAATCACAAAGTGATTGAAAAAATTATCCGGATCGGCCGGGAATCGAACCCAGGATCTCCTGGTAAGTAGCCAGGTGTGCTATCCATTACACCACCGGTCCTTTGCTCGACAGGCGTCCGATACAGACAACACTCAACCACTTATGTGTATGTACTCTCTATAATGCGAGAAAGCAGTTACAATTTTTCAATTTCAAATATTATCGAATGCTTGTGAAATCCAAAACTCCTGGGTTCCTGGGTTCGATTCCCGGCCGATCCGGATAATTTTTTCAATCACTTTGTGATTTTTAATTTACATATGTGGTTTTTGGTCATGTTAACCAAGAAAGTCGAGTGCTTAAAGTTTCAGTTTAGCTGAACGATAAGTGAACATATGAATAATACGTGTGTTTAAAATTCAGACAAAAGTCTATTTCATACGTAGTAGTGTTTCACACTCGATAATATTTGAAATTGAAAAATAACAGATAGTGTTAGTGTTGACCATATTAGAGACAATATTTATTGTCCGAAACGATGCTGCTTGTGATGCTGCTTTTAATACAACAAAGCCAATACATGTTTTAAACATATATTTTAAACAAAAATTTTGTGTATTAAAAAATGTGTATGAAATAGTGTATGTGTGCGTGTCAGTACGTGTACTTATACCAACCTATACAAATACATAACGAAGGGTAGTTTAATGTAGCTACAGAAAATAACTTGTGTAAAATACAAAGGCAGCAGTCGCAACATAAGCAACACATAAGCGTTCAGAATGGTATAACCGCTATATAAAATAGGCACAGAACAAAAAAAGCAGTCGCAACATTATTTGAAACGCAGTCGCAACCTGCAATATGCTATTTTTTTTTTTAATATCTGCGATAAAATCAGAGTCTTCGATTTTTCATACTATCCCTAAACCCAACTGCAAATTTTAATATTTATCATTATTTCTTAATATCGCAGTAATTACTATATACAAAATTAATGTCAATGCACTTTTTATCAGCCATTTTTTTAAACCACGCCTATTTGATAGATCCTAATACCAATCTATAGATTCTGAGCCGAAATGTTACTAACCTAATTTTTTGTGTTAATTCTTCACATTGTGTTTCGATTGATTTTACAGAACTCGTTTTTGGGTATTCAAGTTGAGAGTAAGTCCCACCACTTTTCAAAATGGCGGCAAATAAACAAATACCAAGAGAATTGCATCCGGCGTGGCTTGGTTTCCATGGTTTCCATTTTATTTTATAATACCGTTTTTTACTAAAGCCGCATGTGAGTAAAAACTCAAGTGTAACATTCGCTTCCTGACACGATTAAACCAATTGACGATTGATTCCAAACAGTATGGTCGGAAGCTCATCTAGTTTGGATGATGTTTGATTAGGTCATATATTTTGTATTAACATTTGAAAATGTGTTTAGTTTAGTCAACAATTTAAGGTTTAACCTACTCGCAGTAGGTTTTTCATTCGCTACCAGCTGGCTCAAGATGGCAGCTGAAGAATCAGTAAGAATTTGAAATTGTAGGAAGAAATGAGGAGTGATTACAATTCTCTTACTGTTTTCATAGCCTTGAAAGACAAAAAAGGTGATACCGATTTTTAAATCGGTTTGTTAGTTTATTAAAGCTGAGCGTCCACTAGGTTGAAAACGCAATGTGGTGCCGTTCCCATATTAAGATCTCCGGGGCGGTACCTCGTCACTCTACTGAGCTAGTGGACGACCTAATGCTGACCGGTGCAACTAGTGTTTTCTTTGTAACAGTCGTTATCGGCTGCGCATCTAATATCCTGATGTGCAGTTATCCTTGTCAAAACATGTAATTTTCTTACAGCATGTATATATTGTTATTTACAGTGTTTTTGTCATGTTTACACTGATGTTGTTGAAACTGTTGTAAGAAGCGTAAGAAGTAGATAGATACAGTCATGTAGGTTACAATGAATATGGTCTTGTCGTTATACGAATGGTGGATGTCGTTAGACGATATACGGCATATATGCTTGTATATTTGCTATAGTACAAGATGACATTAAGTTAAATGTTCTTATAATGTTTATTTGGCAAGTCAAACTGTTGTGACTCTTGTCAGTTAGATAATTGTACGTTTTTTTTTCTTGTGATTATTTTTAATTGTTTTGTAGACTTAGAGATTCAATTTGAACGTATATATGAAGTTTGTTTCTAAATTGCCTCCCGAGGGAATCATAAGAGGTACAATTTATAATTCTTTGATATACCTATTTTATTTTTGATTTGCTTCTTTATTTAAAAAGGATATTTCGATATAGACTCACTACACGGAGAAAAAATTCATTTAAAAATTACTGTGCTCAGCACTACAATCGATGTGTAAAAGGCGAACATATTCAATTTTGTACGGTAAAAATATAAAAATTATAATTAATCATAGAAAATTTAAAGGATAGAATGTTCTTTTCGTAATATTAGCTCCATAAAATTTGTAAAACAGCACAATAAAAAGTTCCATTGTCGACAGAAAAATATTTTTTGTTTTTTTTTTTTTTTTTTTACAAAAATTACCATGCTGTCTTAAAATAGAAGAAAAGTAGAAAAGAAGAAAAGAAGCTAATAGTAGAAAGAAAGAAAGGGAAGGCATTACATAGCAAGGCAAGCTGCAAAAGGTCACAACACAATCATATATGAAAGGTCACATAGCCAGACCTGGTGGTGTTACCACCGCACCAGCTAGCTAGCTGGTGTGATGTTCTGTGGTGTCGAACTGTCGAAGCAGTGTTCAATAGAATGCCTCACAGGACGGATGGTCATCGTTTAATTCATCATTTTCTCAATTCAGTATTATAATATATTGTTGCCGATCATTTTTGTATGCATCAATCAGAGGTCGGAAAAGATCGGGCAACGGAAGTTTTTACAGGTACAGCCCAAGCAACATAAGGTTTCGTGTCAGATGCGCAAATGGAAGAGTACGACAACAAGAATTAAACTATAACATATATGCATAAGAGTGTGATAGAAGTTGTGTGTTAGCACATTAAATTTTACCATGCTATCATATATTTTTTACTTTGGTCGTCGATCGCGCACGGATTATAAGAGAGCATGGTAATTTTTCTGAAATTTTCTCTACAAAAATTATAGGATTTTTCTCTCCGTGTACATTTGCATAAAAGTGATTGAGACAACAAATTTCTTTCGTTATAAAAAACTTTTAAAGACGGGCCAAAAATGATGACTGTTTTCATATTATTCAAATATGCTTCGAAACAGTTTCTTATTCTTAGCCATTGAATCTGAATGACTTGAATGAAAACCATTTATTTTACAAATTACTAGAATTTCGTTCAGTGGATAAAAAGTAAGAAGCTATTTAAATTAATTGAAGGGCCTTGTCGGTAAAGTATGTGATAATCAGCCCAAAGACATATTTGATTGTTTTTTTATATGAATGTTGTTTCTGGCAGGGGTCGGCAACCCGCGGCCGGTTGCAAGTTTTTATGCGGCCCACCAAGCAACATAATTTTTCGAACATTTACTCTGCTCATGCAGATCTGAGCATACTCTATATTTTTTTGTTCTCCATGAGATGTAAATAAAAGTGCTACTAAAAATAATTTTTCATGTTGATTAACAAAAAAATATAAAATAAAATAAAATAAAATACCCCTGTTGCAGCATCCTGCATAATATAGCGAATTTCCGTTTACAAAAATTAGTTTTTCTCGGAAACTACTTGACATATAATTGTTTAAAAATCATTTTTATGTAATTTTTTCTCCTCTTTCCAACGGTGGCAAAAATTTGAGGAAATTTTGGCAAAAAAGTTATTTCTTCCACAAAAATCTATTAAATAATTAATACTGGAAAGGTTTTTTTTGTGAAAATCCATATTAAAAAACATGAGATCATTGCTTTGTCACTTTTCACAACAAAAATCGTATAAACACGAGTCGACTTCGGCCATTACGCCATCATCAGGTGAAAAACACAACTAAAAACTATTCTTTTAGGCGAAGCTATTTATATTATAAGAATGAAGTGAATAGTGTATTAGTGGGGGATGTTAGAGATAGAGGCAGGTATAAGTATATCAAAACAAATGTAGGAAAAATTTTAGTGATTATCATTTTCGGCTTCTAGAGACTTCAAAACAAATTATTTTTATCATAATTCCGGGCTCAAGTCGCGTCAAGAGAGTGGCTCTAATTGCTGAATATTCGATTCGAAAATTCTCTAAGAGGAAAAACCCAATAGAGCTACATACTACATTACAAAATATCTGACTGTGCGGCTCGCTAAAAATTATTTTTTTTTAAAAATGGCCTGCCATCCAAATAAGGTTGCCGATCCCTGCCTTAAACTATCAGAGATATGGAGGTAACAATAGAGGTAAAAAAAAATTAGCATAATGATTGCATACCAGTGATTCTCAAAGTGGGGATCGCAACTGATTTTAATACAATCGACAATATTAAGATTAATAAGAATGAAGGAAGCTGTGGTTCTTTACATACAGTCGTGTGGGAAGTATAAATTTATGTACAGGTATATGTAAGACGTAGCTTACCTAAATAGTATTTTGTGTAGCAAGCAAGTAATTTTATAGCAGTCTTGGATAGAATAACAAAACATTCTTTTAAAGGAGTATGTAATTTATTTGTATTGTACGAAGTTTTTCGTTGTAAAAAATTTCGTTAGGAGAAATTTGCACCGCGATCCCAAAAATTGTTCTTGTTTCTCTCCTTACGTCAAAATAAACAAAAAAAAAAAATTGTTTTCATTTTTAAATAAATTAACCTGTTAACGTAAAAAAAATACGTCTTAAAAATTAATTCTCCGACAAATAATTTTACGATATGATTTTTATCTTGAACAAAAATTTATTTTTTCAAATAAATAAAAAGAAACTTTCAAAAATATAATAAATTTGACATATATGGATATAAAAAATATTTAGGAGGAAAAAAACAACATCTAAGCAAAAAAAAAAAACTGTTCCATTTACGTCCATCATCAGATTTCATCTTTTAAAACAACTTGTAACCGGGACCGGCCGAGGGTAGATAGAGGCACAGCAGACGACGTGGTCCTTACCATATTGAAATCTATGCCTAGGTAGTTTGAATAGTAGGTGTCGTAGGTGTGTGGATATTCAAAGCAAGCTGCAGGAAAAACTTTATACTCTTGTGTAAAAGTTTTACTAGTCCCAAATGCCTCATCAATTTTAAAAAGTATGCCAACAGAAAAAGAGCATATTTGTTTTTGATCATTTCTTTTGTTTTTCCTATTATATAAAAAAGATGCTATTTTTTGTTTTTTGAACGGTGTGTACAGTATTGTGAAAAAATAAATAAACACATTGGTGCAATAGTGATAAATGATGTGTTAATACGGAACAATTTTAATGGATTTTAAATTAATTCCCGTCTATATTGTACGTATTTGCTGGGGATATACAGGATAACTGTGCATGTAGGTAAAAATTGTGATGAATCTAATGTGATTTTAATGATATTTTCATTTTGTAATGTATCGTTTAGAAATGTTTTTCGTATAAGCAAATTGATTCCCAAACATTCTGATTAGTAAAATTAAAGCTTGATCGTTTACCTGCAGCTTGTTGAATGCCGATGTTTGATTTTTCAAGTAAGCTAAAACGTCTTTCAGTATGAAATAGATTTTAAAAAATCTCCACTCTCGCTTCGATATAATCTTGTTGTGTTCACACTACAGTGTTGATAACATGCTGGTAGCTATTCGTTCTCCATTCACATTATAATGCCGCTCTAGGTACGCTCCCAGTTCGGTCTCAGTTCGATACCAACATCATTTCATAACAACTAAATGCAAGCGGAGTGGAGTGGAATCAAAAATGTGTTTACACTATAGGTACAAGCCATAACAAGTCTGATATCACTCCGATAAAATATTTCCTGAGTGGTATTGATATTGGAGTAGCATTGGAGTGGGAGCGAATCGTGACTGATATATCAGAGCGATGATGTGAATACACTCATTGTTTCTTGTGTAAGAATATTTTATCGAATTGAGAGCGGAGCGATATCATACTGAAAGCGGAGCGAGAGCAGAGCGTTAATGTGGATCGAGTCTAACGATAACTTTAGCTCTTACAGTATGCCGTTTTAATTCTGGATTGTGTATTAGGTCACGATAATAAAATTAATTTTTCAAGCATTTGATATTTAAGCAACATTTCCCACTCTGTTTTCTGATTACTAAATGTGTAGTTATAAAAAATAACAGGTCATAAAAGCTGGAAAAATTTGAAAACGACGGTCCTTTGGGGTATAGAAATTATGGCGAAAGTATTTTTATCTCATATTTGGAAAATTTTTATATAATACATAATATCATACATATTATATACAAATACATAATGAAAGGTGGCCAAAAGGTTGACAAAACTTAAATCGTTTAGAAATTTATTTTCAATAACGCGAAATCATTTGTTATTTTGGTTATTTAAAACCACTACTTGCTGCTAAGTGTTTAATTTATTTATTCCGAGAACTTCTAGAAAATTTAGTTTATTGTTAATGCCTTTTGGTATTATACACTTTCATGATCACCTGGTTTTTCGGTTATAAATAAAAAACTAACAGTCTGATTTTAATGATTTTTTTTCATTCTTCGCTATTACGGCAGATTAATTAAAAAATTCTCTAACTCGATACCGATACTGGAAAGGCTAAAAGACCATTCAGTTATTCTACTGTCCCATTGTTTGCTGTTAATTATTTCAAAATACAATTTATACTTTTTTTCGTAATAGTTATCAACTTATATTACTTTTCTTTTTATCAAGCTGTACACTATAAAAATAAATTATGACAAAATAGTATTTATGACGGAGCTACAGAGGGGCGAATAATAAAACTTCTCTTTGTATTTCACACATCATTTCCGTGGTAAAAAGCTAAATTTATTTAAATTTATATAAAGCGTACGACGTAATTTATATTATAGTTGTATAGGTGCTATAAATTCGGTATGGTATGCCTAAAATAATATATAGATAAAATTATTTTTCCATAAAATAAAGCAATAATAATAAATAAAATAAAACAATGTAAAAGAATGAGTTTTTTGACAGAATTCAAAAGTTTTTCAAAGTTTCTTTTAACACCAATCGGGAGAGCGATTTTTGAATCATTACTTTAAGTAAATTCGTTTCTGAGAAAAATTAAGAAATTTGTCAGAAAAATTTGGAAAAATCATATTTTGTCTCTCTCATACCCTTAGTCAAATTATTTCTGTCCCGAGTTTCATAATTATGCAATTATAAAGGGTTTTTGGCGATTCTTTGTAAACGATATCTTCTTGTAGGATTTCGTTTTATGATCTTTTATTCATTTTGAGAGGCATCGTGTTATGAACCGTCTGTTTTCCAGAATACTTCTGGCCCACTCCAAATACATAATTATTAACTAGTCACATTTTTTTTTAAAGTCTTTAAATTTTCAAAATCGTTCAAGAGGTGCATAGCATAAAATTTGTTTTTTTTAAAAATCGGCTGTTTTTCGAATGGATGTCAGCAGAGCCAGATTTATATGAGGGCACTTGGAGTACGTTCCCCAAGGTCTCCACACAGTAGGAATCTCCATAAAATCTCAAAATAAAGGGGGGTTGGTCCACATCAAATCTACCAATGCTTAAAATCTTATGTCTTTAGATCATTATAATATTCCTTTTATATGGTAGTACTTGCTTTGAAGTTAACGAATACAAATTTTTATCTTTTATTACCATTATTTTTATAGTTATAACAATTTTTAAAATCCAAAAACTGCAATTTTCCGGAGCGCTTTAAAATATTTAAACACATGTAGCTCAGAAACTATTTGCTCTAGAAAGTTAAAACTGGCACCATTAATTTCAGAATTAAAAGGGCTTTAATTTGATATATAAAATGATAATACAGTTCAAATTTAACCCTTTCTCCACAATCCAAAAACTAATTTTTATAAAAACTTCAAAATCGGAATTTTTAATTTTTTTGAAAAAAATATATATCATACCCAACCTCTAAGTGAGTTGTATAGAAAGTTTCATGATGGCATTCTAATGGTAACACACTGAAATAATTTTTATCTGAATTAAGACGTGTGTAATTCTGATACATTTAGTACAGTATATGTTACTGACAAGTATAAAGATCTCAAGGACGAACCTATCGATTTTGATGAAACTTGAATAAGTTCTAGAACACTAAAAAATAAGCGACACGTAGTTTTTTTATTTTCAGAAAAACGGTTTGAAAGGGTTAATTCGCTATTCAAAAATTGGGGTAAAATTTAATGTTTCAAATATCTCGAAAACGGTAAAAGATAGGAAGAGATAGAGTAACAGTTTAAATTGACGATATTGGTCTTTTTTAAAGAGCTATCTATTGATATGCAATTTATTCAAATTACACCAACAGGGGTAGTTGGGGGTTAAAATTAGGGGGTTAATTTTGCAAAAGGGGGTTAAAAGTTAAATATATTAAAATTTTGTTTGCAGATTTCAAATGTACGTAAAAAAGTCTAATCGACCTGTTTTTGTTCCATTTTCTGTGAAGTACTCAGATGTACTTTCTGTGAAGTACTCATTTTCCATGTGAAGTACTCAGAGGCCACCACATAAAAAGTGCCCTAGGGCCTCCATAGATGTAAATTCGGCACTGCGTGTCAAGAGAATGTCAATGCAAAATTTGATTGTTGTCATCAAATGTTAATTTTTTTTAAATAAAATTGTAATTATGTTTCATAACTAATTAATACATTTCATGCATAAAGATAGACATCTACGCCTGGTTTCCGATTCCGGAAACACATTAGCACCTACCACCCTTTTGAAATACATAAAAATTTCGTTTGCATAAATACATAAAAATTAAAACTATATACGAAAAATAAATTTTCTTATTTTCAGTACCGCTTCAGTCTAGACCTCGGTCCCAATCTCGACAATGGATTTTTTTTCCCATTTTGTTTTTGCACGTAATTAATAAATGAATAATTAAAAGTGTAAATTGTTTATTTACATTTGTATTATGCACAACAGCGAGTGACTGGTACCCATTCTAACGGATGTAGATTATGATTAGAGACTGGCGAGGTCCATGACCATAGTAAGTATACATATACATACCTATAAGTAAGTATCCACTCTAAATGAAAATGTTCGCTAAAGTGCAGTGACCCCAGAGTAACCCGTGTGTTTATTTTGTATTATATACATATAGCCTGAAGTAAAAATTATATGATAATTTATTCAAAATTTTTATGGTAATTAAAATTATATAAATTTGATGAGGGGAGTATTATCTCTGTTAAACGAAGTGGTGAGATTTAACTGACATGAGGGATGTTTTCAAAGATTTATAGGTATATGTATCTTTTCCACTCAAGATAGATTTATTAATTTTTATTTTCAAAATTAAATGACTTCTTTATATAAGGTTATAATTGCACAAATAAAATAAAAAAAGCTTTTTTTCAAGAAAGATATACCAGCTTATATTATGTGCTAGGCTAGTTTAAAACCATAGAACATTAGAAGCAAACTAATATTAAAAAAGTGTAGTTCGCTTGATGTCATTTGTTGGTCAGTCACAGGTTAGGTAATTCAATCATCCGCACCACTTGTACTGATACGGATATTGATTGTTGCGACAATGTAATACATGAATACGTAAGCCTAGAATACATACATATTACACCAGACATTATGTGTACGTACGTTGTCGAGTGTGTATGTATGATGTATGTATCCTCTCCCTCCAGTCACCGAGCTATACATATAATATAGGGAATATCACACATACTAATATCCACTACAGCACACATACAAACACAAACTCTAAATATGTATATAACCATAGAAAGTGGGGAAGCTCCTCTAATTTTTGTGACATAAAGTTTTGGTGACAGCCGGGATGCTAACTATCATATAGTAGTTTGGCCCCTTGTTTAAAACATTAGCAAATGAGTAACTGGTAACGATGTCTTATATCAATATTACTCAGTAGGGTCTTACTTTATTGAAGTAAATAAACCAACCATTGGAATAGAAAATCTAAACATTTTTGTAATACGTATTTTAATTGATAAATAATGGATATCAACTCTATAAAGAGTAGATTTACTAAATATACAGTAAAAATAAATTTTTAGAGGTAATAAAATAAGTCACCTTAAAACAAAAGAATTGCAGTTAACTGGGTGAATTTTCTTAATAAAATTAATTAATACTATGCCATGTTAAGGGCCGGCAAGAGGGGGCAGTTATTCGACGGGTCAGGTGGGGCAGTTGTACGGGAGCTCGACTCTAGAAAGGGGCCCCGGAGCCTCTGTTAGGGGCCTGGACAAAGTTAAAAAGCGTTTTTTTTGCTCGCCAACTGTATTTTTTTTGCCCGGGGGTTATGTTATTGATTTAATAATAAGGGAGGTTGAACAAATTCTGGATCTGTTGAAAAATTTTGTAGTTTCGTCAAATCCGCCTGTCTGTCCTTTTGTCTGTCCATTCGTTATATCCTTTATAATTCTTACATATCTTTTTAAGAGAGTTACTAAGAAAATAATTAAATGTACTATAATGTACTAAAATGAAGTCCAAATTTAACTAGTTTCCATTTTCAAACCTCGTCTGCGATAGCTAGGGAGCTGGTGGGAATTTCGGTATATGATTTCATCGTCATTGATACTAATATGCTATATAGTTTACTACTGTGCGAATAAGGAAAAATTAGAGCAGAGTTCAGATGGTGCTGACTTTTCTTGAAAATGAATTTTGAAAATTAGAAGAATAAGAAAGCTCCCTTAGATTATATCAAGGCAGACGTCTACATTGCTGTATTTTTCTTTAAAATATTTTTTTAAACATAAATTTGTCATTATCTTTTTTTTTATATGCAGCAATGTAGACGTCTGCCTTCCACAAAATTATATACTTTGTAATGAAGTCCGGGCTCAGGGGATGTTAGATGAGTTTACCCGGATTCATTTTTTTGATCGACGTGGGTTCGAACTCCGGGGCAAAATGCAACGGAACCAGGGTACAGAAGGGTTGGGGTGGAAAATCTATTTGGATTACAAGACCGTAGGGATACACACAGGACTGGCGTCAAGATGCACGGGGCCATACAGGGTGCAGCAAGTTTACGCCGATGTTTACACACTGGACACAGAGCCCATTACCAAGGTACATCGAAACTCACTCAAGCCTGCCAACCCAAGGACCAAGGAACAATCGACGAGTTCGAGCTGGAATTCCCTCTGGACCCCTGGTAATGAGATAAAACTCTAAGGTGGATTCAAATTATCGTAATTTGATTATTGAGGAAAATGTATTTGCAAACAATTAATAAATCAGTAAATTAAGTTTTTCCGGTAAATCAAATTAACGATAGGTCCTCGTCTTTAATTTAGAATTAAATTAATATTTTTAAAAAGTTGAAATATGTATAAGAAAATGTAAGAAAAACAGCAAGTTTATCATCATCAAACTGAATAACAAATGTTTAGCATTTATTTATCATCGTCAAACTGAATAACAAATGTTATATCCGTTGCATCAAATATGGTTTTCCATTCTCATTTATCTATTCATTTTCTACTTGGTACATACAAAACAACGAATTATACTTTCTATTTAATCATCAAAAGCGATCAACGGGAGAAAGAATAGATGAGAGTATAATATAATAAGTTTTAAATAAAAAAATTTTGTTTCGTGAGTTCTGACCGATATGATAAGAATTTTTTGTAGCACGCCAAGAGTTTTGCAGGAAAGTTTGATAATATTTTCCTGTAAAATAATCACTTTTAAAGCTGGGGCTATTTTTAAGTTTTAGAAATTAACGGATCTGTAAAGTTTTGGCATACCGAATGTCAGAACTTTAATTTTTTTCTTAGAGAACTTAGAGACATGCTTATGAATTTTTACAGAGTTCCCATATTTTCAATTATTGTCTCGATAATAAAATTAAGTACACGGAGAGAAAATTCATATAAAAATTACTGTGCTCAGCACTACAATCGACGTGTAAAAGGCGAACATATTCAATTTTGCACGGTAAAAATATAAAAATTATAATTATTAATCATAAAAAATTTAAAGGATAGAATATTGTTTCCGATTAGCCATAGAATCCTTACACTTTTTACTCGTATTTGTTAAACATATACTATATGTTTGACATTTTTGAATTTTCAACTTGAAATTTCGTTAAACATTTGATAAACATATCCGATCAAAACCTAGGCTAACGTCGAAATTTGACGTTCGACAAACTGCAAATATTTGACACTAAGTTAGATTTAGGAGAAAGTGTAAATACCAAGACTTGGCTAAACATCGGAGAAATACAGTTGGCCAAGGCTTGGGCCAATATCGTAATCCTGACGCTTTTGGTAAATTACGAATATTGGTACAGGCTTGGATAAGACTTTAAATAACGAGACTTTGTTGTACACTGACAAATACACTTGGCTAAGGCTTGGTCTAACGTCGCAATTTTGTCGCAGAAATGTAATCTAGAATAGCCCGTGTTGCCGTCCTGGCGTCAAACCGCTTTGTACTTTGAGAAAATCGTTCATTCTTGGCCCTCATTTTCTGTTTTCTTTTTATAAAAAAAAATTAATGTAAGGAAATCTAACCTTTTTTATTTCGACACTGACTGAATCCGGGTATTAGAATTCTACTTATCTGTTTTATTATTTAATTATCTCTATAATAACTAGCTTGGGTGTACCAAGACGAACAACTTTGAACTTTTTCTCTGTATTTCGTTTCATTTCAGTTATTATTATTTTAAACACTGCTTAAAAACCATCCTCGTCCCTGTTGTAAGAAAGAATATTGTTATGTTGGGGAATAATATTCTATTATTTGCATTGTACTAAACTTCTTCTAACTTAATAGAACTTGATACTTTGTTATAGGTTATGCTCGATAGCAATTTTTGTAATTTATTCATCTTAAAATATTATAGTTAGATATAATTAAAGTATGAAAGTGGTTCGATCTATTTATTTTCCTTTTTATTCGATTTTGCTTCTTTAATAATGAGAGTTCATTATAAGAACCAATTATTTCTTATACTGCAATAAAATAATAATTATTAAAACTATTTTATAACTTGTAGGATAATATCTTCAAAAATATTCGAGAACTACCTAATTAATTTTATTGTAAATGCAGAATTATTTATCGGCGTGACTAAAATCGAGAACGAGTTTCTGTGTCACATTAACGAGTGCCACATCGGTCTCGTGCAACGCAGTGCTGCTCTGCTCTGCTCTGCGTTTCAATTCGCGCTGTCCCGTTCTACAACACAAGCCACAGAAACTGCGTTGCCCTGCCTGCGTTAACTGCGTCTCAATGTGCGCCCGGCCATACAGTGCGTTCGGTCGAAGACTACACATAGAAAATGCAGGAGATGATGTTTCTAAGGAAATTAACGATAACGCTTCATTATTTCAAAATTTTGTCAGAATATTTTAAAATAAATCATTTGCAATTAAAAATAAAACTTATTAATTATTGGTATACTTCAAATGGAAGAAAAATGGAAAATGAAAAATATGTGTGTGATATTTTAAGAGAAGAGAAATGTAGGCTCTCTTTCACGGCAAGTATCTCTATAAACAAGATTAATTTGTTAATTTTTGTTGTTTAAATAAATTATTCAATAAAATTATGTGTAATTCTGAAATGAACAGTCATATACTATAATATGCAGTGTAATTTTGAAATGAACGCACTGTATATTGGCGATGATAAAATTTCCCTGGTGAGCGTTTGTGGAACTAATATATGACATATGATTAATATTATTTCATTGCTTTATAAAAATTTTGTGATGATTTCTTTGTTGAACATTTATGAAAGAGTAAAAATGTATGAAAGAGTAAAAAATGCTACGAGACCTTCGCGAATGTGAAAAATATTTTGAAAGTGGAATGTTAACGTGTGTTGGTGTTAAAGAACGAAATTTCAATAACATAAAATATCTGGATTTAGCTGCACAAATTTCTGGAGTATTATGTTATCCACATGAAGTGGGATGTAATGTTGACATCTCAAAATGTTCTGAGCAAACACGCATAAATACTGATGGAGCTTTCATTTTAAGAATAGTTTCTCAATGTTTTTTTAAGTTTGACACTGGTAGGAAAACAATGAAAACTCAGTTCTTCCCTTTTGTAGTTCCTGCACTGTGGAACACAGCAGTACTTACTAGTACTAATACTAAAAGTACTACTTTTCTTTTGTGTTTACTAGTGTTCATCTTAACACTTAAAATCACGTAATTATACGCACAATTTACGTGAAAATTTTATTAAATTTCTATTAGAAAATTCAACTGTATGAAAATGATCTGTCATATATTAGTTCCGCGACTTGTCTCTAGGGAATCTTATCATCGCCAATACACTTTCCTTGTAACTGATTGTCATTTATTTTTCATATACAAAAATATGTAATTACAGAAACCATTCCTTTTAAAATTTCACGGATCACCACTAGTAATAGCTTTAATAGATGAGTGTCGTGCACAGACCAAAGAACATATTATATATATCCTATAGACTCACTGTATCAATTTATAAATGAAGCACCCGGATACGACCAGTATACGACTTAATAGTATACTGTAATATAGTAATCAATGCAATAACCAATGGTATCCGTAGTAACGTTTTCAAATAATTATTGTCAAAATATACTATTGATAATAAAATTTAATTTTTTTAAGAAGAAACAGTAAAATTTTGAAAGAAACTGCATGGTATTCGCTTTATTTTCAAAATACGTACGTATACAAATTATGTCCTGCAATAATAAATTATAGTCGCATTTGCTCAGAAATTGATATTATATTATATTCCTTAAATTTCACCCGTCTCACCCTGTTACCTGCTTCAACAAAATTGCCTACAAACTGACTTTACGCTTTGTTTAGTACCTAGTAGAATATGTATAATAGTGTTCATTGGTCTATGCTGTCGTGAAATAGAAGACAAATGAACGATAAGGGTTAAATTTAAAAATTGTTTGTAGTAAAGTTATGTAATTTAATTCCGTACAACGAATATACCCAGTATAACATTACGATGATAGTAAAATATTAGTTTACTTGCTATATTTCATTGCTTGATGTTGTTTAGAATAATTTACTTACTCTATACGATTAAGAGTTAAAACATCTGTTGTGTACCATATTAAATCTTTCGTCCATTTAGCTATGTCTTCTAGAGCGGCGTTTCTCAACCTTATTCAATCACGGCCCGGTAAATTCTCGAATAATTTTGTACGGATCGGTCACATATAGAATGGCATATGACGATTACCAGTTTCCTAAATTACATTTATATGTTTAACTAGCATTTGCCCGCGGCTTCGCTCGCGTGGCAATAGGAGGGCTACGAGGGTTTAAGCACACACTATGTCGTCAAAAGTATGAGGACATCTTAACTCAAGGGGAGCCCATACTTTTGACACGGCAGTGTACCACGACATTATGTACAGTACCGCGTTAAAAGTGTGGGCACACCTTGGGTCAAAGTTTACCCATATTTTTGACGACGTAGTATGTACCAGAATTCTATTTTATTATTATTATTAAAACTATTTCAATATCTCTATTTCTAATTGTACAAATGACAGACTTTCATATAAACTTTCATTCCCTATTTCACCTCCTTAAGACATGAATTTCTAACAACACAGAAACAGGTTACTTTTGTTTCCAAACCAGTAACCTAAACCAATTTCCATATTTCTAACTCAAAAAATTGCACAGATTTTTATGCAAATTTTTCATCCCCTATTTTACCCTCTTAGGGAACGAATTTCCAAAAATACCTTCTTAGTCCTCACCTACGTTGTATAAGAAATCCCTGTTCAAAATTTCACGTTTCTACGGCTAGCGGTTTGGGCTGTGGGTTGATCGATCAGTCAGTCAGTTTTGATTCTTATATAATACATAGACATGAAAAGTGGTGTTTCGACCACTTAGCCGACCATGTAATTCAGATAAATATTGATACTTTAATTAAGCATTTCAGAAATATAAATCTTAAATGGCATTATTGTATTAATATTTGGTCATGTAATTCATAAAAAATATCAACACTTTCTTAAACATATAAAAACATTAAAGAAATGTTTAAAAGTCATTCTCTAATTTTAAATAGAACTGTTGTATCGTGCAATCATTTCCCCCCATTAGTTGGAATAACATTATTTCCGACCACTTGGTGTACCATGTAACCTAGATAAATATCAACACTTTTTTAAGCTTTAGAGAAATATTTAAAAGCCATTTGTTAATCTTTACGTTTAATTACGGTTAATTTTCCATCAAGTTAGTCCCGCCATTTTCTTTTTCGAATCAGAAGGTTGTGCCGTATTGTGGTAATCCTGTTTCATCATGTGTCATAAATAAAAAAATTCGTCAAATGCGTGTTTTTGACACGCACTAAGTAATGTCATCTCTGTGAAAGTTAATTTATCATTTTTTGTTAACTCTATAGTTATGTTAACTCTACAGCCCTCTTGCGTTTATTCAATATGGATATACAACTCAATAATTTTTCAGTCACACAACCATGTTAATATGTCATCTTCGATGACATAAAAAGCTAATCCCTAATAATTACTTTTTTTATACCGAAAAGCTATTTTTGATTCTAAAGCTAGTCCCTTAAGTTAAAAGAAAAAGGGTTGTTGCTGCATTATCGTGCGTTATCATGGATCTTAAATAAGAAAACTAAATTCCAAAACATGCGATTTTTATCGCCAAAAACGTCATTTTCTTGTTTTTAAAGTAAAAATACAAATTATAAATATTTTCGAAATTCATTTTAATTCACAAAAGTTTCTGTGGACCGGTGAGATACTTTCGTGGCCAGGCAACGGTCCGCAGACCGGCGATTGGGAAACACTGTCCTAGACGAGATAGAAAACGGAAATTTGCTAACGTAATTTGCATAATATGAATCATTTTAAGTCTATTTTGTCTTTCATATTATTAGTTTTTTTTCCTTTACTATATATAGCAGCGTGGTAAAAGCTGTTAACTTTTTATGTCATCTAACTCCTTACGTTAAAGTCCTATGATGGCAGAGTATGTAGATGTATGTGTGTATGTACATTATTGATAGGTTTTGTACGTGTAAGTTTGGGCGTTTGGGGAAGTTTTATTCACACATGTTGTCACAATGTATTTTGAGATTTAAAATTTTTAGTGCTGTGTCATCGACAACATAATATTAACTTGTGCCAATATGTACATGTTGGTGTTATTCAGCTGTATGCACACTGTCGAAATTGGTACAAAAAAAGCAAATAGCAAAAACCTTGTAAAATTCATGTAACGTTCGGCAATAATGTTATGGAAGAATCATTGTACAGGTGTATATTTCGCATCTCTAACAAGTTGTAGTCCTAGCGTTGGTTCTAAAATTTTCGACTGTGTGCTTGTACAGTGGGTACTGTTTTAGTGAACATAAAAATAGTACTGTTACAGCAAACGACTGAAGCCATAAAACCACACACGATAAAAATAAACCGGTCACGTATTTAACTAGTTGTAATTGACTTACATTTTATTTACTTTACTAATTAGGCCATGCTTACCTAATGGCCTAATTAGTGTTCATTAATTAGGCCTAGGGTTTAACACAAATTTCTACCAAACGTAAACGTTACTTGAACTGACAATTGTTTTTGCTATCTAGACAGCTTAATCTTTAAAAATTGTTCGTTGGTCAAGAAATTTAATATAATCACTACTGTATCAAAAATATTTGTTACATATTCCCATATTTGCCTCACACAATCTTGAACGCATTATATTTGGGAGTTATAATTGGTATACATCGACAAAAAAAGCAGAATGACGCAATTCACCTTCCCAACAACAGCTGCCATCGAGGTTTCTCTTTTTTGACAGTGTTTGACGCTGTCGTTTTTAACGAAATGTGAAGTATCCAAATAAAACTTAATATGCAATATTTGAGGTTGTTTCATGATTGACAATCTGAGGGAACTACTAGAACTTTGTTTGAACTTCTATTATTTTTTCCAAATTTTCGGCATTTGTTTACTGTTGGGAAAATTTATCAAATTTAATAGATTTGAACGTTACTTCATGGTATTCCATGTTTGTTTGTCCATATTTGCTACTACCATAAATAAAACACTTAATGAGACAAAAATACAATTTCCCGACTAGAAATTTTCCTTATTTGCAGAAAGTATCATCGGGTCCTTATCAGGTTTAGATAAGGTAATCCCTAATAGGGAAAACCTGATAAGGTCATTATGGGGATGAGGTCAGGATAACCTTCTTTGAAAAAAAAATATTTTTTATCGGGTTAATCTGATGAGGAAATTATCAGGTTCATGTCCGGATAACCTCACTTGTAAGAAAAATATTTTTCAACAGGTTATCCTGATCAGAACCTCATCACGATCATATAAGGATAACCTTACGTAAAAAACATAAATTTCCTATTGTACGAAAAATATTTTTTAACAGGTTATCATGATCAAAACCTTATGAGGATCATATCCGACTAGAAATTTTTCCTTATTTACAGAAAGTATCATCGGGTCCTTATCAGGTTTAGATAAGGTAATCCCTAATAGGGAAAACCTGATAAGGTCCTTATGGGGATGAGGTCAGGATAACCTTCTTTGAAAAGAAATAATTTTCATCGGGTTAACCTGATGAGGAAATTATCAGGTTCATGTCAGGATAACCTCACTTGTAAGAAAAATATTTTTTAACAGGTTATCATGATCAGAACCTTATGAGGATCATATCAGGATAACCTTACTTGTACTTACTATATTATATAATACAATCGCTTACATGATTTGTTGTAACTGAATCTGTAACAAAATGACCTTAAAATGTAAGAAAATTGTTTCATTTTTAAACGTTTAATAAACTATATTCGTTAATAACTGAAAAAATTTTTCGGTTTTGTTTAATAATAAGAACTACTCTAATCTTTATTATTATATATTTGGGTACATATATATTCCAATGTAAGTAAGGTACTTATAGCATCATTTTGCTGTACACAAATATTGTGCTACTTCCTTGCTGGTCAATACAGCTTAACATTTTTGTTCTGTTAAATGGAAATTTGTGTTTATATTTTCATTTTAACATAAACATGAAATGTTACATTTAACATTGAACTCATTTTACATTGAAGTATTAATACTGTATACTCGTATATAATTTAATACGGAGCTAACCCGATAAGGACAGCCTGATTAGGATTCAATAAGGTTATTCTGATCATGATCTGATATGGTAGTTCTGATGAGGACCTGATAAGGTAGTCATGATAAGGACCCGATGACTGTTCTGCGTGACAAACCTGATAAGGACCTCATACGGTTAATCCTGATCTGGACCTCATCAGAATGTAAGGCACGCCTGATAAGGTCCTTGTCTGGACCTTACTAAAATTTCTAGTCGGGTTGTTGAAATGAAACTTTAATGACATGTTTCGATCAATATGATCATTATCAAACAGGTTTGAATGGACATATTGGTCGTAAACAGGAGTGTCAACAGTAAAAGTGGTAGTTTTGCAGTGTTTATTAAAAGCAAATATGGAATACCATAAAGTAACGCTCAAATCATTAACATTTATGTTTACTATCTACTTTTGTTATCATGAAAATCCAATCATTAGTGAGTAAACATTGGATCACTAAAATACAAAATTTGATTTTTAATTATCCAAAGAAATACTGTTCAGGAAATAAAATACATATGTTATAATAATATTGCATTAAAGTTCCTATAATAGATTTACAATATTTCTGAATGAAATTTCGATTGACAAACATAGTTTGTACCACAGAAGAGTAGAAACGAACTAACTATCTCTATAGCATAGAGATTACTGTGGTAGAAAGATGACGTAAAATTTCTCTTCCACTCCAGACGCACAACATGTTACTACTTAAATCTCGTATCTATGTACACGGGATGTACGCTTGTGTGTGTGTGTGCCATACGTCACACTCAATCTGTGGAGGGTGGGTATGCCTGGTGTAATATGTACGTATTGGAGGCGTACGTGTGTATATATTACATTGTTGCAAGTGGTTGATAAACAATGACCAACAATCAATGCTCGCGATGTTTGGACCACTACAACTAGTGCCCGACTGAACAACCTAAGCTGTGACAGACCAATAAATGACTCCAAGCGATCTACACTTTTTTGATTTTAGTTTTCTTCTATTCTTCTGTGGTTTGTACCAATTTTTGAACCAAATTTATAACGTAAATGGGCAATTAGAACAAAATTTAAGTTTTGTGATTTTCTCATTTCCTTTGTATTTATGAGCTTAGTTGCTGGATTTGTGTAAAAATTAGGGTAAAAAAAACTCTCCATTTACGCTAACTGTTTCAATTCGATTCTCACTGTGGTATTGCAGAAAGTGGTATAGTAACTATATTCTCAATTCGTTGCCCGCAGTTAAACCAACGGCTTCGTACTATTTCCTCATGTGTATTCAACCTTACCGAGCTACTGAATACGTGTGCCTACAAGTATACGTTTAGTTAAATGGTAAAATGTTAAAGAGTAAATTTCCTTAGGCAGTAAATATGGATTTTTGATGATGATTGACAAAATAGTCATTTGAAGCAAGACTGATGTAATACTGAGTTACGTTTTCCGTGATGGTGTACCATACAACCTTGGAAATAGGTTGCGTGAATCGATAAAATGGGTATAATCTATAAATGGTGCGATGTTTTTTTTTTCGATACTGCCAGCAGTGAAACATAAAAAGAAAATTGAACGTACTGAAAATATAAAAAATATACAACAACAAAGATTGTTTACATAATTTATGACAACGTTAAGTTAAGAAGTTTAAAGTCGTAAAGAGAAGTTTGTCGTTTTTGCCTTTATCATTGTGTAGATATATTAAGACCGAAGCAAGGGTTGAACAAAAAAAAATAAAGATAAAAACGTACTTCAGAAAACAAGTTTGACTTTTCCTTTTAAAATGTCAACTATAGATTTTTAATAAAAATATATTTTAAAGCTTATTTGCAGGAGAGAATATAACTACTTAGCTTTTGTCTGGTTTTCTAGTGACTGTAACGGTAAAACAGTGGATTCGTTCAGGAGTTGAGGGGAGTAGCTCAACAGATACTTGATCATTCATTTTTCAAAGAAGATACGAAATTTCATTTTCAAATTTGGTATTCTCAGCAAGCAGTATTGAGAATACTATTTTCGAAAAATTCTGGAAAATATCTCATTCAGCTATATACCAGAATAGCAGAATTGTACGAGCGGTAAATATTTCTTCACTATTATGCAAAAAAATAAAAATCAGTAAATAAAAACTAAGTTTAAATATGCTTTAAGACTAGGATCAGCTTCTATTTTTCCTCAGAAAAATCTCCAGAGATCATAGATTACAACTGTTTCTATTAGAGATGAAACGGATAGTAGTTTGGCCGGATACCGGATACCGGATATTCGGCAAGCTTCAAGGTCGGATGGCCGGATATTCGGCAACCGAATATTCGGCCTATGACCGCTGTCTAATAGGACATAGGCTGGTGGAGAATCAAACTATGAGGTCCTTGGAAAACGTGTATATTTGTATATAAACGATTGTCTAGATGGCAAGTGAAGTGGGATACAATTCGAAGTTAATGTAGGTATATATAGAGTCCCTATAATAAATAGAGTCGTGACATTTGTGCTGAACGCTGATTGGTTCCGGCATTTTCTGTCCACAATTTCCGTAAAATACATTAGAAATAAATTAAATATTAACAAAAAACATTTGGATGTTATATTCAAACTTTGTTTCTTTAATTATAAATAATTCGTATTTGTAAACTATTGTGGTCTGTTTTATCTTGTGTTAATGAGTTGAATTTCTTTTAATATTCGTTATTCGGCCGGATAGTAAAATTTGGCCGGATAGGCCGGATACTGGATAGTTACCGGATATCCGTTTCATCTCTAGTTTCTATCAATTATTGATTATTTTTCAAAAATATTGAGCTGAAAGAAAATTTTATTTAATAATGCTCAAGCTCTAAACAGTAATTTTATTATAGACCGGGAGAGAATAACAGAAAACTATGACTGTGGTTACTAATAATTTTTCCATTGCGTAACCACACTCAGCCATGCCGGCGACTTATGCCAAGACTTTTAATAAGCGTTTCATAATGATAACTTTCTAATTTTCAATTGGCATAAGTGCGAAAATCGTATAAAATTCCCTTTTTCTATGCAACTTTACGTAAGAAACTTAATTTTCGATATAAAAGCCACACGAGCGGAACTCAAATTTATCCTTAAATTTCTTAAAATTTTCATATCTTTCAATACTCCCCGAGGCATAAGTGCAAAAATCGGGGAAGGTTTTCTGTTATTATCTTCCGGTCTATTAGAATAAATTATTTAGTAAAAAAAGATAAAGTATTAAAAAAATGTGTGGAAAATATAGTTAATTATATATTCAACTGCACAGAGAGATCATTTTCGGAATTTCGCAGAGTAAAAGTTATTCTTTATAGCATTATGGCGCAAACATGATTGAATTCTTTAACAAATTGACAGCTTAAGTGAACTACAAATAACATAAGTTTTAAAGTTCACTTAAGCTCTCTCCAAATTACCCTACTAATAATAAGAGTTAGGACTAAATAATAAAATAAAATACGCACTACTATTTTTAGCAGAGAGTGATATTTAATTCACTCTAAAAAACTTCTTCCACCATTAACATCTTCCGTTTTTCAAACCCTTGTAAATATTATCGTAAATTTCGGGTTTCAGTGATATAGTTTGGACGGATTTTTGCAATATAATTTTTTTGTATTTTATGATCTATCAGTTTTATGTTAGACGGATTTTGTCAAGTAGTCCCTCATTTCCTTACCTATAAATTCCCCTGTAACCATGTTAATAGCATTAAGGCAATTCCGCCTTTCGTGATTATGGTTATTTCATTCACGATATTATACAGATAAATTAAGACACTTACACACTGTAATAAATATCTGTGACACGCTTGGATATTTTTTTTTTTCGAAATTCAATACAAAGCGCCACTACTGTCTATGTTGACAAGTAGGGTCTACTTTGAAGGTCAATGGTAATTTTTTTATTTTCCTGTTCATATAGTCTATGTTGCGAAGCCATAGGAAGGGAAAGTGTGAAAAATCAGACCAATTTTAGCATATTATGCAGTTTTTACCGGATCTGGACCTAGGGAACGCAGAAAACCAAAAGTTTGAACAGAATTTGTACGTATTCAGAGTCCTACGGCACAATTGGATAGGAAGTCGTCGCTGTCTTCAGGGCAGTTTTCGTTGAAGACAAAACTCCGTAAAATCTTGGTTTACCAGTATGACGAATGTTGTGGACGAGTTTACCTTGGACTTGCACAACAACGATTGTCGTATTTGAAGATGTTTAACATAGACTTGTAATTGTCGAATGACTTGAAAAGACCTTTTATCGTCGAAATAATAACCATAATAACACTTTCAATAAAGACCTTTTATCGCCGAAATTAATAGTATTCTTAATAAAGACTTTTTATCGTAGCAAATAACTAATATACTTATCAGAAGAAACAACACAAGAAATGAATTTAAATATTTATTAAATTGTAACAATTAAAATTTACATAGTATACCTCTTTTCAGATACAATTGATCATGAGTTTTCGTTAAAAAATTAAATAATTCTTATATTCGAAACAAACTAATCATCTATTCTTTTCTAAAAATAAACTGCAAATTTAAAATTTACATAAATGCAATAATAAAAGAGATAAAGTCAAGAAAACGGAAATTATTTAAATTCAAAGTGACGAAGCATGGTTAAATTTAACTGAAATGAACCATACTTAATATTGAGTATTAGATACTGAATTTTGAATAATTATTAATTGTATCAAAATGTGATCTATTTATATGATTTTTTTATTTACTTTCTATCCTAGGGGATTTTCCTAATGACTATTTGATTATTGTATAATTAGAATTATTTTAATGAAATTTGGGTGAGAGTCGTGGCTCGAACACTTATGTATGTTGGCGCCTAAAAAATGAGATCTCCTTAATTTCAGATCTACTATAGCTAGAGAAATGAGACTGGGTTTAAAATAATTCTACATATATATGTGGCATTTAAAAGGAGACAATTTTTGATAGATTTTTGTTAGTGATTTATCGCAATTTTTATCTTTTTGGGAAAATTCAAAAATTTGGGTTTTCGACTTTTTTCGGATCTTGATCATAAAAATCGATAAAACCTAAATCAAGGCTATAACAAACGGTGCTAATCATTTTAAAGGTAAAATTTTGGACTTAATATATTTAACTTAAGACCTCAATACATTTCTTAGTGAATTGATAAAATTTGAAGTTTTGCAGCAAGATAGGAATTAGGAATCAAAGCATACTTCTAGTCGACAATCAATGTTTTTAAAAATAGCATGACGATGGGTGAGGGTGACATGAAATTTGAGCTTCATTCACCCTGAGGAAAACCGAGGCAAAATTCCGAAAAATTTTATAATTTGTACAACTTTTATTTTATAACTTTGCTTCCGACAGTTTTCCTTAAAAGTGTTCTCATCTACCCCTAAAACCGTAAAATAAATTTTGGTTCTTTGTTAACTTTGAACGGAATATTATTTTCCTTTTTTTTTGTGTTTTTTGACTATTCATAAATGCTTACCTATAATAATAATAATAATAATAATAATAATAATAATAATAATAATAATAATAATAATAATAAACGCCCTGTGGGTGGGGGCTTCACTTTGCAGAATTTGCCCACAGTAAGTCCTGCTTGTCGTAAAAGGCGACTAAAAGGACAACCCATTAGAATGGAGAAAAGGAAAAATAAGCCTCGGAAAAATGCCGCTGCCGGTGGAGCGACCGGGCGCATCAGGGTCACCACTGAATGTGACAGTTTAGATCGCGGTGACGACAGGCTGGGTTCTAGGCAGCCACCTGTCAGCTGTAACAACACCTTCAGCCAAAATACTACTGCCCTACTTACAGAGCCACCAACACCTTTGGCTCAGCCGACTTTAAGTGTTTCCTCGGAGCATCCTTTGGGGACCACTAAAGCTGGTAAGAAGCGTGTGCGTATGCAATGGACAGATGAACTGAATGAATTCATCGTACGCACATACTTCAAAGTTACTAGACTTGAAACGGACAAAACTGGTTACCGTACAAAATTACATCAAGAGTTCGCGCACAGCTACCCTCACCTAAGTCGCGTTACTGAACAGAGACTGGCAGACCAAAAACGTGTCATTTTTACCAATAACCTCATCCCTTCCTCCCTCATAAACACCATTAAAACACAAGTCGCACATCAATTTGCTCAAAATGAAGAAAGTCAGGACGACGGCCCACCAGAAATGGAGAGCCCCACACAAAACGACACTCAACAACTTGTCGAGAATGAGCCTGACCACCATGAGACAGCAGTAAATGACACCCTACTGCAAAAGATCGAACTGGAATTTAACACAGCGCTTACTGAATTTGAAGGGACGGACCCCACACATAGGTACTTGTTGCCTAAACAACACACCTCACGTAGATTGGCTGAGATCGTTGAGATAATAATAATAATAATAATAATAATGATGTAGTTTAACGCCCGTTTTCTCGGAACACTATTCTATAACCGATGCCACCCACATCCTTACCTTTTTAGCTTTATTATTACATTACAATTTCATTATGATGTGGATAAAGGAAAGGGAAAGTAGGCTGAGGGTTAGGATTTGGTAGGTATCTGTTTGCAGTCGTCTTTTTAAGGAACTATGTCAATATTTATCTGGAAATGTGAAGGGAAACTTCAGAAAACCTTCACGAACATAGTCATTGTACTCGAATCCTAGAATACCGTTTCGCAGATGCTAATGCCTAAGCAAGCTCAACCACTCTACTGATCATAAATGCTTGTATATCAATTGCTTACCAACTACTGGTGAACTGGTCCCAACTTCTTCCTTAGTATGTTTTAAAAAATAGAAACACGATGGGAAAGTCCTACTGCAACAGCGTTGACGGCCTTTTATATTATAGTCGCTTTTATTTCTTGTATCGTATACTTTTCAATTATTTTAGATACTG
Organism: Brachynemurus nebulosus; assembly: GCA_035578155.1. Lineage (NCBI taxonomy): Eukaryota > Metazoa > Arthropoda > Insecta > Neuroptera > Myrmeleontidae > Brachynemurus > Brachynemurus nebulosus. The sequence goes on from JAPWDM010000001.1 coordinate 22,578,807, forward strand.
TATCTACTCTTATAAAAATTTCAAATTTTAGTATATATACATAAATAGGGTGGAAAGTAAAAAAACTTTCGTCGTTTGCAAGGGTAACTCATCATAGCACCCTGTAGACACTAAAATCACAGGAACTTTTTCCGAATTAACAGTTTGAGAAAATCGCAAACGAACTGGCTCCACGATGTTTCCAAATTTTTCTAAGTATGGCCTTGACTGAATTATGCATAAACCTTTTTACTACCAAATGTACAAAATAATTTTGTTGACCAAAATTCAATAAAATTTTGGAAACGTGTTTACTTCTAGTTACTATTTATTGTATGTTGTCTTTTTTAAAAACAGAAAACTCATCATAAAATGTAAGATGATCAGAGCCGGATTAAAAAATAAATTTTAAGAGCCCCTTTTTTGACCCACATTTAGTATCAAATTTTCTCTGTTAAAAAACACTTCTGGTTGAAATTTATTGCCAAATATCAATTAAATGGGTGAGATCTACCCATTGTTTTCGCAGGGAGACATATAATTTCCACCCTATATATATATATATATATATATATATATATATATATATATATATATATATATATATACAGGGTGTAAAACAAATAACTCTCGTCCTTTTGTGGGGTGACTCATAGCACTTTGTAGACACTAAAACCGCAGGAATTTTTTCGGACTTAACAGTCACGTCACCCCTTCAAAGGATGACAGTTATTTCCCTTACATCCTGTATGTAATATATACACACATACATACATACATATATATATATATATATATATATATATATATATATATATATATATATATATATATATATATGTGTGTGTGTGTGTGTGTGTGTGTGTATTATATACAGGGTGTAAAGGAAATAACTCTTATCCTTTTTAGGGGTGACGCGACTGTTAATTCCGAAAAAATTCCTGCGGTTTTAGTGTGTACAGGGTGCTATGAGTCAGCCCACAAAAGGACGAGAGTTATTTGTTTTACACCCTGTATATATATATATATATATATATATATATATATATATATATATATATATATATATATATATATATATATATATATATATATATATGTTATTGCACCGAGTGAAAAATGAAAAGGGATACAAGTGCACGTAGTACAAAAGTAATTAATGAAAATTTAATAAACGTAAAGTTTATTCTTAGTTGCTTTTAAAGCCATTATGTCAAGTAAATTTTTGATTATAATACAGACGTTAGTTTTTTTAATTTTTTTTTGTGCTGGTACGTTACTACTTATTTACATATGACCGTATATATGAATAACAAATTAGTATCATTATGATCATGATTATTATTATTATTGTTATTATTATAGGTAGCAAGAGGGGCGTACATGGAAATAATGTTATTTGTTTACAACCACAGATAATTTTAAAGGTAGAACTTGTGTTTGTTATTTTTGAGGCACGCGTGATGGGAATAATTGTGCTTTTTGAAAAAAAATTATATGCAGTGTTCAAAAGCTTACGAAATACCTTAGGCCTTCAATCAGATAATTATAACGGACTTGCCTTATCATGTTTGATCGCCTGACAAGAACACAGAGGCCTCTAAAAGACAAAGCCTGCCCTGTTTGAACTGCCTTATAGGCTGATGCTTGAGTTGATCTGCTTTCCAGTAAAACTTCACTCGACGACTTATTACCTAAAACACATAATAGTAATAGTACGATGATTCGACACCAAATGTTTACTTCTTTCTAGAGAAATAAAGAAAAAACATATTATGGATCTAGTCCGAAAGGTACTAATTTCGGAACTATTTGACTGATTTGTCCTAGAAATTTAGAAACAATAAATAATAAATACATTTTACCTTCGAATTGGCTGCAAAGAATTGTTTTTAAAATCGACGTTTTATTTTCGACTGCAGATTTGCCTAGCTCAGTGACAAAGTTATTTTTATCAGGGCTTAGATAAGTACACGTATTATCTATTAGTACATATACGTATTAGGTATCCCTTATCGTATTGTAAAAAGTATACTCCATAAAAAAAGAAACGTGCACAGTTCAAAGTCCAAACGATTTCTTTAAAAATTACGTAAGCATTTGGCTAGCGCCCTTCATTATGACGCCATGTAGATCTTAAACCAGTTTCAAGTTATTATGTATCAGATATAAGAAAATAATATATTTATAAGTTTAAACTTTTTTTTTTAATTTTGACAGATAACCTCAAATATTGATTACATTTTAATTTCCAAGGATTCAAAATTTTTTTTCAAACTTGAATAGTTAGTTGGCGTTTACGTAACAGGTAACTTGTCGCATAAACAACAGTTACCTTCGTAGTAACATAAGTGATTTATTTACCTTCCTAGGAACGTAAATAATCGCTTATCGTCAATAGTAAATATATGTTTCTATGGAAATATTTTTTTTTTATAGACGCTTATTATTCATTTATATTAATTTTCAGCCTCGGATTCTCAAACTGTATCCAAAGCCACAAAAATAACATTTATGGTCCTTGCCAAGTAATATACCATAAATACAGATTTTATATATAAATTTTTATTATACTCGCTTGTGATGTAAGATATTCTTAATTGTGTTTCTGATTACGTCATCGTTACCGTAAATTCAGTAATTTTATTTAATTAAAATTTTTATAAATTTGAGTGATATAATTTGTAACAGGGCAATATTCTGTACTATTATAACTTAGGTAAGCACCTAAAAGTCAAAATAGATCTTTTTACAACTACTGCCAAATGCCCCATTGTCCAACTCGGTGGCAAGCCTCGCCAAGAAAACACCTTAATTTTGGAACTTGCTGCATAATTTGTTAAAAATATTTGTTTAAGATTTGTATGATATCGTACCGGAGAGTGATCAACTGCTTACGTAATTTTTAAAGAAATCATTTAGCCTTTATTTATAATAAAGAAAATTTGCCTTCGTATTAACTTGAACGTATAGTACCTATGTATCTGATGTGTAATACGTATTATCCATAACCATGTGTGGATACTGTGTATATACATTATTTTCTAATGGCAAAGTTACATATTACGGTAGTTCTATATATATTTATAAAAAAAAATTTTATAAGGGGATGATTCTGATGTAACTGACAAGAACGGTGTCCCAAGTGTACTGTTTACATTGTTTAATCTGTATCAAAATCTAAGCGGTTCTTGAAAATGAAACTTTTAAAATATTATGAGTTATACTACTTAAACTGACATTATCATTCCATTTTAAAATTATAATACAGATTTAAAGTTACGCAATACTCAAAAGAGTGCTTAAAAGTTTTTATGAAAATATGTTCAGTTTTCATATTTTTCTGAAAAAATGTTTATTTTTTAAATTATAGTCAAGATGTGTAGCTCAAGTAGTGCACTCTAGTGGCATTTTTTTCAAAACGCGTTTGACATTCACTAATACTAATAGTAAGAAATTAATAAAAATGAATCTAAAAGGCAAAAAATAATAAAAAACTCTTCAATGATAATTAAAATGAATAATTTAAGAAATTTTTTTCATTGAAAACAACTTTTTTCGGTTTATATTATTTTAATCTACGGATGAGAATGAATTTCTTCGGTTTGATATTTTTGCTTAGAAGGATTTTTTAGGACAGTAGTTATTTATTTACCTCAGTCGTAACAAAATAAGCGATTGTTAATATTTACAGTTTGTGACAATATTCGCCCTTTTAAAATCGTTTGATTATAGCATAATTATCAAAATTTTACTTTACTGTATATAGATATCCCATACAATATATTCAGTAAACTTCAATCCTCTTTATTATAATTACAAAAAAAAAAAATTACCTTAAGATTTTAAAATACGTACCATAAATGGTGAAATAATTAAAAAAATCTTTAAATCAGTAATAAAGAAATTCGATTTACACTTAAAAATTAAAATAATCGTAAACTGAAATTTTTATAGGTGAATCTATCAAAAGGGTTTCATTTAACTAAATTATTTAAAAATCAGTTGTAAATTTGACATTTCCGTATTGAATTAGAGTAAAAAAAACAGATTTTAATGAACAGAAAATCAAAATAAATGATAATTGTCATTTTTATTTATTAATAAAATTTTTTTAAAAAAAATTACATATAAGTACATCTAATGTAATAGCGGACGCCACTATTGACTTATTTTCACGATAGACGGCACAACGGTCAAATTTAAAAAGTAGGCAGCATATCGCATTCGAGTACCTATTAAGACATCTTTTGTTATTTTTCAGATCAATTTTCTGTCAGTAAAGAGACAGTCTTATATAAAACGGTTCATTTTTATAACATACCCACATTTGTTCACCAGTTTCGTTGGTTACCGTTATGTAATCTATGTATGACCTTTTAGGCAAAATATTTTATTTTAATGAGACTACTAGGTAGGTACACGCGATTATTCGACAAAAAAGAAAAAAATATATTTTGAAAAAGAATTATTTACGTTTATTATTTTTTAAGTAATTTGAAAGGTAACTGGTCGAGTTTTTCTATATGTCTAGACATATCAGACGGTTTATTTTGTTTTTGTCAATTTTCCTGTTTATTTTCCGTGGTTGGTCTTTTCTCGGTTTCGAGTTGCTTTTTGTTCTATTCAACGCTTTGAAATACAGAAATGTACATAATATACAAGTGGAATACCAACGCAACATTGCGGTAATACATAATACACGTAAGGTAGACGAAGAGGTTTCTTATTTGGAGAATTAGTCAAATTATGTTTATTTGTAATAATTTGTGAAGTAGGTATTTTAAATCTTTTGATATACACGGAGAGAAAATTCCTATAAAAATTACTGTGCTCAGCACTACAATCGACGTGTAAAAAGTGAACATACTCATTTCTGTAAGGTAAAAATATAAAGATTATAATTAATCATAAAAAAAATTTAAAGGATGGAATGTTCTTTTCGTAATATTATCTCCGTAAAATTTGTAAAACAGCACAGTAAAAAGTTCCATTACCGACAAAAAAATAATTTTTAATTGTTTTTATTAAAAAAATTACCATGCTAACATGCTAATAATAGAAAGAAAAAAAACAGAAAGAAGGTTGGTTGTGTTGAGAACGCTGTAATGAAATGTACCTCACTCAGCGAGTTACATGCGAACCATAGGTGTGGACTGTGGAAGAAACTTTGTCAGACAGTTCGCACCAAGCACCTTGATTTATCAGACTGTGTTACAAGCAGCTAGCACAGCTAGTAGTCAGTTTCTTTTACACTCTCTTAGGACGATGTCATCGTTTAACTCATCTTTTTGTTATTTACCTATCTTTAGTATATGTATTAGAATATATTGTTGGCAATCATTTTTGTATACATGTTTTTACAGGTACAGTGCAACCAACATAAGGTCGCGAGTCAGATGCGCAAATGAAAGAGTACGACAACAAGAATTAAACTATAATATATATGCATAAGAGTGTGATAAAAGTTGTGTTAGCACCACATTAAATTTTACCATGCTAGCACATATTTTTTATTTTGGTCGTCGATCGCGCACGGATTATAGGGGAGCATGGTAATTTTTCTGAAATTTTCTCTACAAAAATTATAGGATTTTTCTCTCCGTGTGGGTTCAGCGGTTTTATTTTTATTTAATGCTCAGATCCGTAAAAAAACGGAATATCCAAATCGTGGTAAAAATTAAAGAAACCAGTATATATTATTTGACGTTTAGAACCGTCAAATAACTAAAATACCCCTGTCGCAGCATCTGCATAACATAGCGAATTTCCAAATATTGGGCACTGACGGATCTCATCTAAGACCTGTCTCCATTTAGCTTTCTAACAGTGAAACAATTTTCAAAATCAGTTCTGTAATTAATTTTTGGCGCTTTTGGGTCCTCTGAACCCTAACCGATCTCATATAGTGTAGCATATATCCATTTAACAATATATTATTTAGATTACATAACTATAGTTTTCGATTTTTTGTTCTAGGTATGCAAATATACTCGTATATAAATTATATTTTCTCTCTAAAGGAGGACATCATACAAAAGTTTCCTTTCCATAACGTATTCTTAAAAAATCTGGCTAATTTTTATTTAAAAAAATGAAACAGAGCTACTGTTATTATATCATATACATACATATTGAATAACTGACTAGGACTTCTTTTATCTAGAAAAGAATTGCTAAAACGATGAAGCATTTATTGTAAAATATTCAACAAATTTCCTAATTTTTCTCAAAAGTTAGTTCACTTAGAACAATGTTTTAAAAGCTTATCTTATGCAATTTTTTACGCTTTCTCCGATAGTGTAAAAAAAAATTAAAATTTTTTGAATTCTGGCCAAATTTTGCAAAAAAATCATTAAATTGGCGAAAAATGGCCGAAAAACATACTTCTGGGCATCCGACGTGTCTGGCTAACGAACTTAGCCAAGCCAATCAAGATTCCAGTTCGCATACCACATTTTATAAGCATTAAACCTTTCGTTCGAGAGTTATCGTGCACACAAATAAATACATCCAGAATGGAAATTCGCTAAAAAATTAAATTCTTTGTTTTTATAAGTAGAACCTCTGGTTACGGACCCTCTCTTAACCGGACCCCTCCTATAGCTGGACAATTTTTTCTATGACGATGCGATAGCATACTATACTAAAACCAATACTTTCAGCACTCTCTTAAGCGGACCGTCTGTTAACCAAACGCGGACACAGTATTTTTTGACGAAGATATATATTTTGACGAACATATTATTTACTACATTATTACCTCCATTAACAGGACGCGAGTACTTCGTCTAGTGCGTATGTATACCTGTATACCATGTATGAGGTATATTTTTTCATGTTTTAATTTTTTAACAATGATTCTAATATGAAGATGCATTTGTAAACGTTATATTTTAGTATAAGTATCTAAGTTCGTTTATAAAATTGATTTGAACTAAAAAATTAAAAAAAAAGATTGAATTAAAAAATTAATTATAAATACTACATTATTTAATGCTATTATTTACTCTGCTGTCCGGTTAACAGAGGTCCTACCGTAATAAAAAGGAAAAACAAGGAGTCTTTCTTATGCATCCAGGGTAAACATATTTTAAGTTTGCGTATGCACAGTAACGATTACTCTGACTGTATTTTGCAATTTATAGACGACCATATAATTATGGCAACACATCCAAGTACTTTTAAAATTTACATGAAATGGCACTAATAGTAAGTTAGATATCGACATTTAACGGGATTTCACAATAACGTCGTAGCTACCAATATTCCGATTGCGATAAAATTCGTTTGGACTATCTACAAAACCACACGATTTCTAAAAATTTCATCAAAAGCGGCGGAATAGTTTCAAAGTTATACCACTTGGTGGGATCGTGAGACACACAGACAGATTAAGAGATAGACACTAAAGATAGAAGCTTTAAAATGTAAAATGCGTGGGGAAATTTTCATGTGTCAAAAGTGATCAAATTGATTCCGTTAGCTTGGTAGTCTTGAAAACAAAATGTAATATTACTATAGTATATTCTGCAATAAGTGCGGGAAATTGTCGATTGCCTACGAAAGCGAAGTTTGTCGATTGCCTACGAAAACACTGTAAAAATGAATGTAATAGTATATTATGCAATAAGTGCGGGAAATTGTCGATTGCGCATGAGAACTCACTACGATCGTGCGCTCATTCGCTTGAGTGGGGCAATTGACAATCCCCACGAGTTGCACATACTATTTTTTATTACGAATTTCACACACTTTTTTCTATTATTATCACTATTTTTGACATTTTTATTACATTTTAAAATAATTTTTTTAAGTGTTCGTCTTTTTTTCTGAATTAATTATCGTTTAAATTACTTTGTTGGTGGTCTCTATAGAAATAATTATGAAATATTTATTAAGTGAAAAATTAAGGGGCGGCTTTGCGTGTTTTTATTAAGTCTTGCGTGTTTTATTGTCAATTTACGTGTGGAAAGTTACTTTTCACACGGAAAAAAGTATGCGGGAAGAGTACAGTGGGCAAACAGCTATTTTGCGTACAGAAATGTGTGCGCCAAATTAGTACTTCTCCCGCATGAGTAATAAAATGTTACTTTCCACACGCAAAAAAGTATGCGGGAAGAGAACAGTGTGCGTCAAGTTAGTACTTCTCCCGCATGAGTAATAAAAAATATCGAAAATATTCTTTTTTTAGAACTGTATAACTTAAAGGTTATTTCAAAGACTATTACATATTTACTTTTGCCATTGTATTGTTATTATAAAAGTTTTTCATTTGACCTAAATTTTCCTGCTAAGATCTTCTGACATTTCAGGATATTTTCGGTGTTGAATTTTGCCAATTTAGGGTCCCTAATATTGGCCATATCCTACTATTACCTAAGTGAAAAGTTTTATTTGACAAATCGGGATATGTAATATCAATGCACCTGGTAGATTTTGAAAAAGTTAATAAATTTGATTTTAGGAAGTAAATTAACTGACAATTATATTTTTTCTAAGAAATAATTTACTTTAATTATTCACTTTTAATGAGCCTGTTCATTTACGTTCATCTACATATAAACTCTTATGGCACGAATGAAGAGAAATCACATTCATTTATTTCATTCATAATTTAATTAGCCTTGATTATAAGAATCCATTAGTAAAATAGGGGACGCATCCTCAATGAAATATTTAATAAGTACTTAAGGAAGTAGTATAAGGAGTAATATTATCAAAAGTAAGGAAAACATTATTTAGCAATTTATGTAAAATAATTTTAAAAAAGATTAACTTGATGTAGTTATATTTGATTTCTGATAAAAAAAAATTGTGTCTTAAAAAAAAAAATCATATGAAAGCAGCAAATGCAAGACAAGATGACTACCAAATACTTAACATATAAAACGGTCCAGTTCAAATTAACATAAAACTGTTCAGTTGGTGATCACTTCCAAATTGAAATTCAAAAATTTAAAAAGGGATGAACTTTTGTTTATGTGTACTACACAAATTTAATTATATAGATATTTGATAGTTGGTTTTAAATTTTTCTTAAAAGCTTTTTATTCCAATGGACTGTTTCATCAAATTGTGTAGTAATTTTTTTGTAAATAATTAAATGACATATTATTAATATTTAACTAATGTATATAAAAGTAAATACAGCTCATTGTTCATAATTTGAAATTGACAACATAATTAAAAACTAAAAAATTATTTATATATACATATATGATAAAAATCGATTTTATATTAATATATTAGTGATTGGTGTTTATTATTGGTATTAATCTATCCATTCTGATAATTGATACTGGTTTCGGTGTGCCAAATACACGAACATTTCTCCTATCGGTATCGGTTTTTGTGGTTGAATGATTTTGGTCGCAAATAATATACATAGTAGTACTTGATTGTTCTAAATGCAACGTATTGGCTAGCAATATAATGAGCCAATAATATTAGGTATTATAAAATATAAATGGTTTGAATTATGAGGTTGAATAGATCAAGTGACTAATATTTTATATTTGCAGTTGGATTTTAAATTAATTAATTAATTAGTAAATGATTTGTACCATTATTTTGGACAATTTTTTATTTGTTTAACTGTAAAACAAGTTTTGGAATTTTAAGAAAAATATTCTTGGAAAGCTGAGAAACATTATTTAATTTCGTACCCGTGTGAAATTGTAGATAAATCTTCAAAGCGTTATCCGTCCAATGGCCCACATACACTTGATTTTAAAACGACGCTTTTGGATGACCACATACGGCAATTTCATCTACTTAGTGCGACAAAAGTCTAAAAATCATTTTCGTATTTTAATATCAATAACTATGGATTCACATTCTCCAATAACTCTTACTCCTAATCCTTACCCATAAACCTATTGTTTGAAGCTAATACAATAACTGAAAGGGTCGCAAGTAGAAGTTTTTTCTTTTTCAATTGGTTTGTTTAATTGGTTTCGAAACTTAAAACAGAGTAACAGTGATTATTTTGAGAATTTTACCAAATATTATTTGAATTTTGATAATGGATGTTGTAGCTTCAGGTATACATCTACAGATTAATAGTATTATTTTAAATGTCCTTTATATTTTGACCCAATATTGCATTAAAAAAATAAAATTATGAATTTTTAAATTTTTTTCCATGTAGGGTAAAAGCCCCCTTTGTGGAACGGTATCTAATTATGAACATTTACATATTAATAAAGTTATTTCTGAAAGAAACGTCTGATAACAAAAATTATTATTAATAGAATGATTGTTTTTCAGTTTAAATTCATTTCGCATTTAAAGTTTCCTTACTTAATTAAAGAAATAAATATGTAAATGTCAAAACTGTTCCAGTATTAGCTACCGTTCCACAAAGGGGGCTTTTACCCTAGTTAATATAATTTTGCATAGTTTCCAGAATGGTTCCATCGAGTACCGCTTTGTTTGCCAATTTAGTTCCTTGTTTAGTATTCCAGTAAATTTTAGCTATCCCAAATAATCCTTTTTTAAATTGTGACCTTTTATTTACAGGGATGTCCAAATTCAACCATGAGGACTATTGTGTGAAAAGTACTTAATTAAATTTTCAGAAAACACTGATACCGAACACCAATCAGATGGTGTTGAAGATTAATAAAACATTTACTGATACCTTACTTCATTATACCTATACATTTTGTTTCATTAAAATTTAACTATCTATTTTTTTTTTTTTTTTTGACTTATTTTGTTACCCTCATTGAATCCGAAAACTTAATAATTAAATAAATTAGGGCAAAGTATCACAATAATGATTTAAAGTATGTTATTTTATAATAACTACTAAGAAAAAGATTTGGTTTTTTCATACTAAAATAAAATTATTTTTGTCGTGCTAAATAGGTGAAAGTGTCGTATGTGCGATGGTTAAAACCTTATGTTTTAACGGCTAAATTTAGCTTTTCTAGTTATAGTATAGAGTATACTATTTATAATTTCAATTAAAATTAATACAGTTTAAACTAAATGCCTTGAAACATTTTAAAAAGATATGTAATTTAAAAAAAAATTCAGCTTAATTTAGTCATTAAGACCCTTTCAAAACCTAATTAATGAAAAACGTTATCAAATAACATTAATTAAGATAATCAAGTTTTATTATAATTTTTATTTACTGATAAATCTTAATATATTTTTAATTCACCTGTTGATAGGTCATAATATAATAATTTTGATATAAAATGTTGCTTCGTGTACAACATTTAACTACCCTGCTTTCACCATTTGAGTTTGAGAAGAGTTAAATAGTACCTACCTATGCCAACAGAAAGCTCTACTAAATAGTATTCCATGTAGCAGCACTCATTACTTCGCACAATCTTTTTTCAAATATACGACTTTACAGCACCAGGCAGAATTATAATGTTTTTAAAATGTTTCATGTTGTATCTAAATAAATTAATTTAATAACTCATCAGCTCGTTATTATTTTGTGTATGTATAGGGACTACTAGAAAATACGGTATATAAGAATGGTACGGTATATCAATTAATCTTAAGAAATCAATTTTACTATAACGTAAACCCCCTATACCGGAGCACTATTTTTAGGTGTGTAATTAAACTGGCTTATAAAAATTGGCAAATAAATTAAACACCCTTTTTTTTTCTTAATAAGCATGAAACCAATGAATATGTTTATAAAAAAATACAACCCAGAAGTTGTTATTTATTAATGTTTTACTTTTACAAAATGTCGACATCTATATCCAAACAAAGAAATATTAATGACACTAGGAGTTGGGAACCGATATACAAACTGACGTGTAATATGAGTAATATGACACATAGAGTGACATCTAGACGTCAATGTAGGAAATATAGAATTGTTTAAGTATCAGACGTAAATAAAGGATCAAAATACTGTATTCAACAAAAATTCTTTAATATATATGGTATATGTATTTCTTTAATTAAGTACGGAAACATTAAATGCGAGGTGAATTTAAATTGAAAAATGATCATTCTATTAATAATAATTTTTGTTATCAGAGGTTTATTTCAGAAATAACTTCATTAATATATAAATGTCAAACTGTTCCAGTATTGGATCACGTTCCGGTATAGGGGCTTTTACCCTAGTATATCAATTTTTTCAATAACATGTTATTAAATATAAGCATAGAGAATAACACCATATATACGTGGAGAGTGCCAAAAGTTCTCGGCCTAACATGATGAAACTTATTTAAAGGTGACGTAATTTATACTCACAGAAAGTATTAAGTCTCTAGTAATCATAAACGCAGTGAACGAGTTTACATGTGTTTTATTTATTCTGTTGTAAAAGTGTAAACTCAATATGTCGACCGTTTCAAAAATTGAATATCGTGTAGTCATAAAATTTCTGACAAAAGAAGGACAAACTCCAGAAGAAATTAAGGACAGATTGGATGGTGTATACGGTAAAGCCGTGCCAAAGGTTTTGTTTGCGGTACGAGTACCTCAACGACGATGATCGTTCTGGAGTCCAGAATCTGGACGTCCGGTAGATTCGATCACTTCGAAGAATTTGCTTATTATTATAAAGGCATAGAGATGCTTATCCCACCTTATAATATAAGTGTATTGAAATAGAGGACGGTTATATAGAAAAATAAATTCTTTTCACTCATCTCTCTGTATTTTTTAATACTCGGGCCGAGAACTTTTGGCGCATCCTACGTATATAGAAGACAACTCACTTAAATTATAGGATTTTTCTTAGCAGTTGGTTATTTTGGTGCTGAGTTCAGAGGGCAGTGCAGTAGCACTGCACAACATATTTAAAAAAATTGGTAATTGTAGACGGTGCTACTAGCTGATATCTGTAGAAGTCTGATATTCATAGAACTTATTCTATTATTTTAGAAATTTATAATTTGTAACATTTCTATAGTAACAAATATAAAAAATTCTATCAAGAAATTTTCATTTTTTTCGAATTATTTATGAGTAATTCGTCTATTTTTTTGAGTACAATATTAAATTTAATAATTTTACTTAATTATTATTGGAGGTATGTATAATTAGCATTTATTACTTTATTTTTATTTGAAAATAATTACTTAGTTTATAATTATTGTATGATTTTTAAACTTGAAAAACTGATTAAAATAAAATGCAATTAGGAGAATTTTGGTGGATTATCTTACTAGTAGTAACCTACATTATCGGATAAGGCTAAAGATAATTTAAAGTTATTATAGTGACATCTCTGTTCTTCTCAAGTGTACTACGCATGATGATTACGACAACGATGACATCTATACCCGCTGCCCTCGTTCTCAGTGCCACAGAGAGGTAATAGAGAGTAAAAAAATTTATTGAAGTTAGCTATCTTCAGAAATAAAATTCTGGTGTACTTTATCTATGGATAATAAGTAAGGTATAGAAATTTTAAAAATAAAAAAATTTGTTTAAAATTCAAAACAAAACAATTTATTGTACTAGCTCAGTTTACAAGATGTTATTTTTCTGTAATTGTGTATTCTCAGGGATTCGCAGGGTTTTAAAATAGAAATTTCAATTTAGCACATTAAATAAAACAATCAGCCTATGATAACTTAACAATTGTATAAAGATCACAGAAATTGAATCACTTTAACAGCTAGTTTAGAAAAGAATAGCAAATTAGTAAAACATTTAAACTTTAACGATTGTATAAATATTAAAGAATTAAACGTTTTATAGGTTAACAAAACTGTACAGAAATCACCGAATTAAACACAGGTTAAACACAACAATAAGTCCCGTTGAAACCCAAATAATTCAATAAAACAGTAAAAAATATAAACGTAATTTAATAAATACAAAAAAAAATTAGAATTGATTAGTTTTCTACGACATACAAATGTATTACAAATAGAAATTAGTAAAAAGTGACAAGTGACAGCAAAAGAGAATTAGTTAAATGAGAAAATTGAATACAAGATTGACAAATTTTGTTTTAAAACAGTTCGATTTAATTTAAGTAATTTTGTTTAGTTAAGCCATGGATGTCAATTTGAATTATAAAAATAAACCACTTTCAATTGTACGAAAGAAAATTACATAACAATTATTGTTATGTAATTTGTGTTAAATAAATTAATTAACAAAAAAACAGATAAGGTAAACGTAAAAATTGTGGAAATCAAAATTTGTTAAGCAAAATTATTAACACTTAAAATTCAAGCAAAACACATAAAGGGAGTTTACAAGCTCTGGACATTGAAGCATAAAGTTAGTTCGCAGCTACGTAATCAATTGTAAATATTCACAAAGAAAAAGATGGTGGAATTAATTTGAAATAACACTTATCTCACTGTTCCAAAAGTTGAAGAAACGATTATGGTTGTTGGTAGATGCAGAATCTAAGCGGCAGTCACTGTAACGGTCATCGTTCCAATTAACTAAATTCCACACATCAATGTCCCATGATACACTCCAGGGCGGGAATTTTAAGGGCGTTGGTTACTAATTTCAAAAATACATAATTCCTGGATTGATAACGTATTGCTTGATTAAATCACGTAGTCCCCCTGTTTTCAGAAAATTTATTAGCACTGCTCATTAATCACAAATTCAATATTAACAAGAATTTTGTCACTTTACCCTAATACCATAATTAAACATTTCTCAATATAAAAAATTAAATATGAAAATTATAGTTACAGAACAAAAGGATGCAATAATTAAATAAAAATTTTTTTTACGAACCTGTTTTCAGCTCCAAATGTCACAGCGAGATAAATGAGAAAAAGAAAGTTCGGTTAATCAACTCGTGCTTTTATAAGCACCTCTTCGCTAAATCAGATCTGACAACTGATAAAATTATCGTTCGTGGATGAATAATTTATACTCGTTCGTAATTATTTTAATCGAACAAAAATTAATTAATTATATGTACTGTGGCGTAGGGTAAATGGTATAGTTATTGGACAGTTAAGAAAAATTTTCAAAACAAAGTACAGGAAAAGTACGTATTGTAGCTTTATTTTTAACGAAAAAAATCATAAATAAAGTAAGACCCGTCTATTTTAATGTACCATATAAATCTTTCATATTACATATTGATAAGTCTCTGAAAAAAAAATATTAAAGTTGTGCGTGTAGAAAAATACAGTTATTGGACAAAAATTTCATTTATTAATTTCTGGCGTATTTCCACAATCCACAAGTTCTGTAGATACTAGAAGGTTCTGTTTAACTAAAAAATCAGGAATTTTGCTTTACTAGTCTATAAGCCTATAATCTTTAAAAGAGAGTGTCTTGTCCAATAACTGTCAACGTCCAATAAACTATACCGTGTACCCTACCAAATTAAGTTTTTAATAAAAACAATTCTTAATTTTTTTTTTTTTTTGAATTTAATACAATTATATAAGTTAATAATTTTACGTGCAGAACGTAACAATGTTCTAATAGTCCAAGCAAATTAAATTTTTACGTGCCAAAATTAGTACCTTTAAGGGAAAATATGAAAAACATAGGAAAAAATCCGTAGAATTCGATGAACTATTTTTAAACAACTGAATCATGTGGGAAGTTCCTCAAAATGGCGACCAAAGAAGGCCAAAAACAGTTTTTTGCATTTTTTAAAAAGACTGAATTTCGTACAAAAAAATGTTTCGTACAAAACTTGTAGAACTATTTAATATCAACAGCATGAGACCAATTTCATGAAAATTAGTGCATAAACAAATTAGTTATCGCCAAAAAATCGCCGAAAATCGCGATTTTTTCAATTGCTTATACTTTAAAGGGACAAAAATATTTTTTTATGAAACTTGGCAAAAGTATAGCTCCTGGCAAGTAGAATAGGAACGTTTTTCAAAAATTGCAAAACATTTGGTAATTTTTGCAAAAATCAATTTTTTTGAAAAAAAGACGTTTTCGCAGAATTTGATTTAACCAGGTTAGGGACCACCTGCAGACACGTTTACGGGCTTAAAATTTTCTTAAAGATTTGTAGTAACGTATGCAATAAGTGCGCGCATTATAAAGTTATTCAAAGTATACAAATTAAATGACCGAAAGATTAATGATTTTTATGAATCCAGCAAACTTCGATTATTTTTCATATTTTGAAATTTAAATTTTTTGATTATGTTTTTAAAAATCATTAGGTTAGAGCTGTAAATAGGTTGAAAAATATTACTTATGATTCTCCAGCCCCATTTATTGAGATAAAGTTATTTTCAATGGCTAAAGTGAAAAACCTCATAAGTCAATTTTTTCCAGTTATGAGTTTTTACTCTTAAGAGTTTCAGAATAGTGCTAGGCACTAATCCACCAAATTTCGATTTCCAGCCTTATTTTGTTAAGGTAAAGTTCATTTGCAGGCCAGATTTTTTATTGGGACAATAAAGAATCTGGCCTAGAAAGTGCAAATGAAACACGGATAACATTTGATAAATTGTATGTATGAAAGCAACATATACCTACGTACTATACATATACGTGTATACTTGTATCGAATGTTTTAAAATTCACAGATTACATATTTATTGGAACAACAAAGAATCTGGCTTGAAAATCGACAGTTTAAGTTTAAAATCTTGGTAAGTGTATTTTTTAAATTTTCCGGCACTCGAAAAAAACTTCTCTTGGTACCACCTTTATTATTACCTATTTGATATGTCTCTAGAAGCCATAAATATGGACTATCGCTTACGAGGTTTTGTGGGCTGATGCCTAGCATAACTGTGAAGCCCTTAAGAACAAAATCTTAAAACTTAAAAAAAAATACCTACAAAGTTTTTCACTTTAACCGTTGAAAATAAATTTATCTCAAAAAATGGGGCTGGAGAATCATAAGTAATACTTTTCAACCTATTTACAGCTCTAACCTAATGATTTTTAAAAACATAATCAAAAAAATTAAATTTCAAAATATGAAAAATAATCGAAGTTTGCTGGATTCATAAAAATCATTAATCTTTCGGTCATTTATTTTGTATACTTTGAGTAACTTAATAATGCGCGTACTTATTGCATACGTTACTACAAAACTTTAAGAAAATTTTAAGCTCGTAAACGTGTCTGCAGGTGGTCCAGAACCTGGTTAAATCAAATTCTGCGAAAACGTCCTTTTTTCAAAAAAATTGATTTTTGCAAAAATTACCAAATGTTTTGCAATTTTTTAAAAACGTTCCTATTCTACTTGCCAGGGACTATACTTTTGCCAAGTTTCATAAAAAAATATTTTTATCCCTTTAAAGTATAAGCAATTGAAAAAATCGCGATTTTTGGCGGTTTTTTTGCGATAACTAATTTGTTTATGCACTAATTTGCACGAAATTGGTCTCATTCTGTTGAAATTAAATAGTTCTACGACTTTTGTACGAAACATTTTTTTGTACGAAATTCAGTCTTTTTAAAAAATGCAAAAAACTGTTTTTGGCCTTCTTTGGTCGCCATTTTGAGGAACTTCTCACATGATTCAGCTGTTTTAAAATAGTTCATCGAATTCTACGGATTTTTTCCTATCTTTTCCATATTTTCCTTTCCAGGTACTAATTTTGGCAAAAAACAAGGTTTTAATCAGTAATTTGCTTGGACTATAAATATGAAACTTACATATGTAGAAAACAAAATTTGATTTTTATACACAACCTTATTGATTTAAGCAATTACATTAGCTTGGATGAAAAATAAAATCTTTTTTTTATTGGTTTCAATCATGTATTAGCATCTTTAGAATATAATTGGGGAAATATTTTAGAAATCGTTTTCAATTCGATCTTAGAAACGACTTCCAGCGATTAAAGAGGTACAAAAACATTGCCCCACGCGCATAGCAGTTTTGAGTCACTCAGTTTGAACAATATTTTTATTTTTTGGTACATGTCAGTTATATTTTCATAAATAACTTACAGATGGCGTAATGGTAGGTATAAATGAACAAAACGATAAACACTATTTGAGACTTTATACACATTTTTCTCGAAATTACGTCTTCCAAAACGGTGGGCAGGATGGGACGGTAACTCTCAACCCAAACCCTCGCACAAGTTCTTCAGTCCTGTTGATGCCTGGAACTTAAAAAAGGAACGAATTTTTTTGAAAAATTTTACCAAAATTCTAAACTTTTTCGAATTACGATAGCAAAGGACGAAAAATATGATATAAGATGCGTTTTCGAATCATTCTCCTATGTTACCGTATTTTTGTGAAAAATTAATTTTTGTTACCGAATATTCGTTATTTTATGTAGCATGCTGTAACACGAGTATTTATGTATTTAAACTATTACAAAACTCTGTATACTATAAAATCTTATAACGGTTTAAAAGTATATAGTTTACATAAGGGGTGGGAAGCCGTTTGCGTGATACAATCCAGAATAAATCTATTTTACTATTTATTTGACCATGCACGATGCACCACGTATAAACAAACTACTTTTATTGTGATTAAATTTGGATAGAAGTTTTTGAAAAACCTAAGATAATACTTGCCGAAAGGTCGATAATACTTTCAATATACTATGAACATTTTTAGAATTTTTTATGGAATCATAGTTTAAAAAGGTATATGTATTCATTCCACTATAAATGAAAATACAATACAAAAAACGGAAAACAACAAGTGAGTTTTAAGGTTATTTCAAAAGTGCTAAATTAAAAAGTTTTAGGATGTGGGAATTAGATATATTAATATGGCCACCCTAGAGACTTAAGAATCGTTTTGGCAAGCTAGTGAAGCACTACCTGAAATTGATTTTGTACAAAATTTCGTATTGTTTGGCAAAACAGACAAAGTGCTATAAGACATTAAGTTTGTAGGAATGTTGGAATATCTAAAATAAAAGTAATATTTTCACAATAATTATTAAGATAATTTTACGTGGGTGAAACCGCAAAGCGCGGTTAATACAAAATATAAATTCTCGGAATTCTCATTTCTTAAAATAAGCAATTATAGAATGCGACAAAACAATTCAGGAAAATTCTTAATTCCTATTTTCTATCTAAATTGTGAAACTCTCTTATTTTTTCCCACCATTATTGCCGCATAAATTTTTTAGTTTTCAAAATATTCACCTTCTTTCTTTCTTCTTTTAAAAATTGTTTCTATGACCTGCGGACTGCAAAGAAACTTCTCGGGTCGCATTTGACCTACTAGCCGGAGTTACCCACCGTTGGTTTATTTTAAAGGTGAAAATTAGTATATTTTTGATAAAACTTTACTTTGATTATCGTATAAAATCTCCCTTCCCTCTCGCTGCGCTACAGTTAAATAAATAGAAGTGTGAGTGTGAGGAGTGGCAAAATGAATGATTGTGCTTAATTACTATAAAATTAAAGTAATTTTATTTCACAAATGGAGTATAGTATTTTGACTTTAATTATTATTATGTATTTACAAATTTTAGTGTGGAAGTGTGTAGCTGACGATTTAAAATTTCCTTGTCGTATACCTAGCTTTGAGGATGATTTTGTGGTTTTTGTTTTTAGAACAACATCAATCCCCGAAATTTTTTTGAATAATCTTCTTTTATATATAGTGCGTATTATTATAGGTAAGTTTATATCACCATATGGACACCAACCGACATCACCAGATTATTTTAAGTTAAAATTACTTATATGTACAAATGTGAAAGAGTAATATTTTTGCATTTTAGTTAAATTTTTTTCGTATTTTTCAATAGCTACATTACCAATAGCTATGATCTTTCTTAAGCTGAAAAAATTACAGTTTTGTTTGATTCCAACTTGAATAATTTGGACAAATTATTATTCAAATAATTTTTTTCACATGCTTTGGTTTCTTGAAATGCTTTAATAAAAATATTAATTTTGAAATTAAAAATAGTTTTATAGTTTTTATTAATTATTTATGATAAGCACCCAGTAAAATAAAATGAAATATTAGCATAGGAATAACTACAATGGGACAAATGGACGAGTCGTTCCAGGATACACGACGAAAAAGGGCGCAAGAAGCAAAAATAATTTTTATTGGAAATTGGTTTGTTATGTTGTAGTCCTTAGAGCCTGTAAAGGAAATTTAAGAATCGTTTTTAGTCGAATTTTCACCAAAAATGTTGACAATTGCATTGTATCGAGGTCAATGGATCGGGAGGAGGATGGGTTTTCAATCCGTTTTACAGTTTGTAGAACACAATTCTGTGGCAAAAATTTCTGATATATATCTACTTAATAAATTTCTAACACTGACTGACTGACATACAACGCACAGCCTAAACTGTTGGGTTTAGAAGAATGAAATTTTGCATAGGAGTTCCTTATGTAACGTAGGTGAGCACTAAGAAAGGATTTTTGAAAATTCGTCCCCTAAGTGGGTTTAATAAGGGACGAAAATTTTTATGGAAGTACGTCATTTTTAAAATTAGAGATATATAAAAATATGTTACTATGGCTATTAAAATAAACAAAATTTAATAAATCGTGGAAGTTGGTATTTAGGCTTTTGAAAACACTGAAAGTGAGCAGAAAGTGAGCACGAATATGACGCCGATGGAAAAGTCCATCGGGTATACGGCTAGTGCCTATATAATTTCCGTTGTATTCTGGCAGGTGTAGGGCTCTCTATGGATAGGAAGAGCTGAAGCTTTCTAAGGCAATTTGGAGAGAGTAGAGAGGGGAAGAAGTTTTTTTGAGGATCTGACATGTTCACGGCTCTAGAATTAACCTAGGAGGCTGAAATTTTGTATGTTGATTGAGTTGGTATCTAGAGTGTGCTTTTTGGAGGTTGCTATGTTTAACGATCATTTCCAGGGTCGGATTAGCCAATAGGCCTAGGTAACGCCATAGCCCAGGGGCGACAGATTTTTAGAACGGGTGGCAAAAATTGTAAAATGGCGTTTTTTTTTTGCTCGTTAATTATCTTTTAGGAGAAAGTCGAAAAAAAGTAGGAAAAAATACGATTTTCTTTTATTTTACCAAAAAGTGGGGGGCGGCATTTTTCACGGTACTTAGAGCGGCACTTTGGGTTAATATGGCTCTGATTATCCCAACATTTTTATGCCAAAATATCATGTTTTTTCGACTTTTTCGTTGGTTGTGTCACGCCTACTAGATATGATGAACAACTTGTTAAAATATGAAAATATTGTTCAAACCAACATAATATGTGTGTATTATAATCTAATTTTCAACTCAGCATTTCTTTTCATCATCTCAATTTAATTTCATACTATCTGTAGAAAATATTAATCAACTGAGATTGTTTTAATAGTACAATTTCAATGAAAAATCTCCCAATAAGTTTTCCTACAATACAAACATCTATCGTGGAGAAAAATGATAAGAAAACAATAAATTCTCTTTAGATGACAGTCACATTTTAATTTTTTTGCTTAACGCAAAATTAAGGTCACCGTTGTTTTGTTGTCATCCGCTTCTTTCGTCTTCCAATTGCTTGTATTATAACATTTTACAGTTGATTGTCATCCAACAAGGAATTATAGTAGCAGTGGCGAGTGGAAATAATAAGGTTAGAGTACACAAAATGCTTTTTGTCATTTCGATCTAATAATACGTGAATATGTTGCCACTGTTTGTTTGTGTTTGAATGTTTTAGATGAATGAGAAAAGGTTTTTGTTCGGTGTTATTTTTCAGTTTGTCTATCTAGTTGGTGCATGCATGTGTTGGATGGAAAATATATCGTAGGTACGACCTATATGTACGTCTGGAATTAATAAACGTTTTTACTTGAATTGAAAGAAAAAAGACGAGTATGAATAGTAGAAGTTTGTTAGTGGGCGAATCCATTTGTAGTGGCTCGATGGTGGTTGCTTGACAATTTTAGAAAATACTCTCCCCGTTGTTTCTATTGTATTTGAGGGATTAAGAACGACTCTTCGAAAAAAATTACCTTAAACCGTTTAAGCGTGGCGGTCGTTTTTGTTTTCCAATTTGCGCTGATTTTTCTGATAGCAATTCTTTTATTTTAAAGAGAATTCTTTTAGTCTGAAATTATTTCTGCTTTTAGAGGGGGGGGGGGGGGGTTCTTCCGTGTGACGGCCTATTTTTTAACAATTATTGGGGATTTTTTTTTTTGACGACCAATGAAAAAGGTACCTACGACCTACGTCTAGAATTAATAAACGTTTTTACTTGAATTCAAGGAAAAAAGACGAGTATGAATAGTAAAAGTTTGTTATTGGATCAATCCATATGAAGTGGCCCAGAAATGGTTCCTTGACAATTTTAGAAAATATTCTCCTCGTTGTTTTTATTTTATTTGAGGTATTTAAGAACAATTCTTCGAAAAGAATTATCTTAAACCGTTTAAGCGTGGCCGTAATTTTGGTTTCCAGTTTGCGCTGGTTTTTGGGATAGCAATTCTTTTATTTTAAATAGAATTCTTTTAGCCTGAAGTTATTTCTGCTTTTAGGGGAGTTCTTCCGCGCGACAGCCTATTTTTTAAGCATTTCTTGGGAATTTTTTTTTACGACCAGTGAAAAGATAGAACTTTGAGCTTTTTTAGTATTTATTTATTACTGTCTGAAGAGTATGTAAAATAAAATTCAAGTAAAAATCTTTGTTAGAACGTAAGTTGTACCACTTGGAAGATACCCGCCTCGAAAAAAAGGACGCTCACTTGCACGACGATTTTGGCTGATTTGAGAAAAAAAAACGGTGTTTTAATCTGTAAGCCTAAATGCATCGAGTGAATTAAAATCATCTGAAAATATTGAAAATTGGGTTTTTGGCAGACTTCTAAAAAAAAGATTCATATTTTATCATTATTTTTTTCAAATTTATTCGTTACGAAAAAGGTAGAAATATTCGGAATTTTTGAATGATTCTAATTTACTCCATGCGTCTACATGTGCTGAGTCTACCCTATAAACAAATAAATCGATCAAACCACAGAATATTACAGAACGAACGCCAGTATCTCTATACTATTGAATCCAGTGTAACGACAAAGAATAGAAAATATCCCACCAATATACATATCATATATGTGCACGCGCAGTTCTGTGGTTAGTAAAATGGATGGTTGTGTGTATGGGTGTCTAGCATACGCATATACATAACATGCATGTGGCACGCATCATGTACGTGATGTACGTATACCACGTATACCGTGTCAACACAACGGCAACAATATGACAACAATTGAAACACACCCATTGGTAGCTACCAAGTGAATGACAACATAGTTCTGCAAAATGCACATAAATGCCCATAAGTGATTGCAGAAAAGAGATAGTTGTATTCCTACCAGTGTTCTACGGGTGAAACCGTTCTCGAGATATGATGGAGGGGGGTTTGAAAAACACAATTTTGAGAAAAATGCGTTTAAAGTTCCAAGTACCGTTAAAAGTATGAAAATCTTAACGTCAATTTGCGATGCCTGATCCATAGAGTACTTCTTCCGCTTCTTCTTGGTAGTCTTTCAAAGTGAATTGCTTTCAAGTCGAAAAATATTTTTTTTTTTGAACCCATAATACAATAGAACCTCCTTAATTGGAATAACATTAAGTCGTGTAATATGAAATGTCGTTTCTCGACCACTTAACTTAAACAAATATCGACACATTTTAAGCATTATAGAAATGTCTAAAAGCAATTATTTTATTTTATGTAGAATTTTTGTAGCCTTTAATCATTTCCGCTATTGACTGGAATGATATTAGCCTGGACTTATTTCTGTAATGTTTTTTTCTTTTAGATTTTCCTTTGAAATTGTTCCGTTGGCTATTATTCATAAATGCTTATACATCAGTCACTTACTGACCCGCAGCCCTCATCTCTCAGCAAATTTCAAATAAAAACGAGACGAGAAAGTACTGAAACTGTGTTATCAGCTTGACTTTTGTTGTCTGCGTAAGTGCGTAATTTTTTCCGTCAACTTTTTCGTGCAATTTACAGCCTCAGTTACCTAATATTCTATTAATTACACTGGCCAACAAAAAAATTTTTTTTTGCTGTGGTTCGCAACTATTTTTTTTTCATACCTTGACATGAGATTAATTAAAATACGTATGTTAAAAAAAATTGAGACACCCATTGTTTTAGAAATATATGTATTTATAAAGAAACATAAATAATTGAGTTTTTAAGGCAATTAATTTTTAAAAAATTACTCTGAAGACTTTTGTTCGTTTTGCTTGTCTCTTATATCTGTACGACGGAAAATCTCGTTTTGATGTCCAGCAAAAATCTGCGAGCATTCTCGATGACGATTTTTCTTGATATCTTTTTTCCA
The DNA here is from genome assembly GCA_035578155.1 of Brachynemurus nebulosus. Classification (NCBI taxonomy): domain Eukaryota; kingdom Metazoa; phylum Arthropoda; class Insecta; order Neuroptera; family Myrmeleontidae; genus Brachynemurus; species Brachynemurus nebulosus. Next base: position 22,602,973 of record JAPWDM010000001.1, read on the forward strand.
TCGCCATAATATCTTGATGGAATCCCTCTTCGTGCTCGTCGCTTACAGCACCTAAGTTTTCGAGGAAAAAGTCTAAATGGGAATCAAGGAAATGAATCTTCAAGGACATATATCCCAAAACTTTATAATCCTGTAGTAGTTTAGAAACCATCTCCTTATAGTTTGCTGACTTGGTACTTCCCAAAAAATTTTTTAACTTCACGTGGGCCCCCGGGCAAGGGTCTTATACCTGGCCTCCTCTCACCGGCCCTGATTAGCATAGAAGTATGGAATCTAATCGAGTATACAGAAAAAACTATTTGATTAATATTCAAAATACCTGCAAGAAATAGTTATAAAACTGCATTCAAAGACAACAGGATCCTAACATTTTACGCTACATATGTATGTGAATTATAGGTATATTTAGATATTTCGATGTAATAGAATTTTTTTAATATTTTTCTATTAATACTCATACATGAGAGATACCGAAAAAATATAATTTAACGGCAAAAAGTCGTGTTGAACAGTGTTATCAAGAGACTCAAATTGGCTCTGTAAGTCGATTTGTGGTGAATTACGACCTAGTTAAATCGCTTCCTGAGGTCCAATAAATGAACATATATACAAACATAGCTCGTTTAATAGTATAGGATAATGACATTGCGTAATTGCGTATACATACTTCGGTTTAGAAAACTCAGAACAAATTTGCCTAGGCTTACTGATTCATTCATTGACATGGCCAATTCTTACAAACTCCGATGACAATACCTGTACATTGTACATAATATAGGTTTATGTGTAGACCTATAAACCTATATGTTTAGTTCAATCTACCTAGGGCACCTAGCTAATGTTCATATACCTATCTATTTTGTTTTGCTTTGCCTTTCTTGCCAATTTATTGTTATAATAATATATATCGTTTTGCAAACACATACAGATTTATCTTCAGACAGATTTATCATTCACTTGTGTATCTGTTACAGTAGGTACCTACGGCAATAATATGTTACAGTATTCTACACATATGTACCATACCTATAGGTAAAAATACAATATCGTACAGTGAAACGCAAAAATTTAAATAAATATGGTTTATAATGATAAATAAAAACGACTTTCTGCAATAGAAATTTATTAAACAAATCTATAGATAAAACAACAAAATCAGCGATCCAATGTCAATCTAACATGTTTCGGTCAAAGGATTGACCATCTTCAGAGATTTTGGTAAAAATAATATGATGTGGAAAAAAACAATGCTTAGAGAGAAATTGAAAAAATCATGGAATTACGAAAGTTCATATCAAAACGGTACACAACTGCACACCATGGAGGTATGGAGTAATCCATGCAATAAAAACAGTTCGACGGAATCACGATACAAAGTATTTTATAGATTTCAAATAGAAAATGTTCCAAACAAAAGTGTGACCTCGATACGGTCAAATAAAAATAATATTTGAAGAAACAAAACACAAAACACATATTTGTTTACTATAATTTATAAACTTGTGGGTAAATTCTTTTAAGGTACCATCACAGTGTGATTAGCCCAAAAGTAGTCAATTTTTGCGATTTTTTCCGGAATTTTGACTAAAATTATTTACGATGTAGGTACTCACTATAACGGTCATAGTAAAACTATATGAGTCGTTTAAATGTGCCAGGGTCCAGGTTGCCCACAACATATGACTGACAGCCACGTTCAGAAACTCCCGAACTATCAACTTTCATACATTTCTCAATACCTCAAAGTTAATAATGAAAATCAGAATCCGCTCTTCAGATGGCTGTAACTTAAAAACTATTTGAGATATCCACTTGAAATTTTAGTATGTTATTTTTAAAGGTTTAAACTATTAAAATATGCCAAATCAATTTTTTAATATGCAAATCAAATCAATCAATTTCAATTTTTAAAAAATGTCACACTTGTGGTTCCTCTTAAAATACGATCACAGTGTGGTTAGCCGAAAAATAGTCAATTTTTGCGATTTTTTTTTTCGGATGGATAGGATAGGGGAATGGAATTGAATTTTTTTTACGATTAATAACACTATTTAACAATACAAAAATATTTTTTATTCATTTTTATTTATTTTCCTTAATTATTATAATTTTTTGAAAAAAGTGTCTTTAAAAAAGGGCAAAAATCGGTGCCCACGATTGGGGCCGCAGTTTTCATCCGAAAAAAAAATCAAGTAGATTATAAATCTGTAGGTAAGCCGCTATGTCGCTATGGGAGCTTTTTAGATTGGGGAGAAAAAAAAAATTCAGTCCCATTCCCCTATCCTATCCATCCGAAAAAAAAATCGCAAAAATTGACTATTTTTCGGCTAACCACACTGTGATCGTATTTTAAGAGGAACCACAAGTGTGACATTTTTTAAAAATTGAAATTGATTGATTTGATTTGCATATTAAAAAATTGATTTTGCATATTTTAATAGTTTAAACCTTTAAAAATAACATACTAAAATTTCAAGTGGATATCTCAAATAGTTTTTAAGTTACAGCCATCTGAAGAGCGGATTCTGATTTTCATTATTAACTTTGAGGTATTGAGAAATGTATGAAAGTTGATAGTTCGGGAGTTTCTGGACGTGGCTGTCAGTCATATGTTGTGGACAACCTAGACCCTGGCACATTTAAACGACTCATATAGTTTTACTATGACCGTTATAGTGAGTACCTACATCGTAAATAATTTTAGTCAAAATTCTCAGTGATTAAAACTAAAGGGTAAGCTAAGAAAAACTACATTTTTCAAATTTGGTGCTCGAAGACAAATAATCCGATCGATTTGATCGGATCTTATTTCAACTTCTTTTATATATGTATCTCCGTACCATGAACCTCCAGTTTTCCGATCGTATAAAAAATGGAATTTTGGCAGGCCAAAAATGACCAAATTCTCACGCAAAATTTAGACTTTTTTTTTTAAACTCCGCCATTTTGTTAAATTTCAATTTTTTTCGATTGAGATTCACGGTATGAGCAATACCTTCTAGTTTAATAAACTTTTTTTTTTCTTTTTTATTTCCAGCACTGTGAAGGTCGCTATCACTGCAGCAGTTGAGGGATTTTTTTTTTTTCGGAGGCTGCGGAGATTGCGAATAACTTTTTCGGAATTTTCAATTTTTCGGTTCAAAAATTTTATTATGCATTTATTATATATCCATAAATATATCCGTAAAATATTAAAACATTCCATGTAGTAGTTTTCTTTAAAAAAAAAATCTCAAAAATTCTCTTTTTTCAGCCGGTCACACTAGAGTGGTCCCCCTTAAGAACGTTGAAATATTTTAATATAAATAACAAATTAAAACAAAGAAACCACTGGTGACAAGTTTTTTATAAAATGAATTGCACTAGAGATGTTACAGTGGCGGATGTTGTATTAAAAATGATCTGAGATCATATTCATAGCAGTTGTATTAAAAATGATCTGAGATCATATTCATAGCAGTTTTACATTCGTCTAGGTGGGGCATTTGCACACACTCATTCAGTTTATCGTGGTAATAATTTAGGAATTGCGCCGTACTTAATACTTTTAGAATATCTAAAGTACCTTTTTTTCACAAAAATGGCGGATTTCAACATTTTTAGATAGGTAAGTCAAAATTGTGGTCTGTATTAATAATATGATTAGCGATGGCCGAGTAATTTTTAGTATTAGAAGACCTTATAGAAGAAAAGTGTTTGGAAAGTCTATTTGAAAATCTGCGTCCCGTCTGACCTATATAAAAAAAGAACAAACTTCACACGTGAATTTATAAATCCCGGATCGCTGCAATAAAGGGATAGGATCCTTTATTTTGACAAGAAAGTCTGATAAAGTATTATTAGAGGACAAACTGAGTTTTATGTCATGTTGATCAAACATGTTCAAATATGGTTTTATTACAAACAAGAGAGATGGCTTCTTCATGTCTTATATATACATCAGTAGTAGGAAATGAATGGTTTCCATCGTTGTGTTTTTAATTGTAATAAGTGATTAGTTAGATGCGAAAAGTTTAGTCTTCTTGCCCAGGGTGTTTTTTTTTTTTTACAATGATACGATTTTTGGTAGATATATCTCTGGTATCAGAGGGAGAGATGACTTTTCGTTTGATAATTGTATTCAATAAAAAATAGCAAGTTCAATAAAAATTGTATTAAAATTATTAATGAATTTGTCTTAACTGCTCTTGATTGTTTTCCTTGCACATAGCTATGGCTCTAGTTTTTACTGATAGGCCAGCAAAAACTGACGCATCGAAAATCAACGTAATTCGTGTTTTGTCGAAATCACATACTAATTACTTGATAGTTTGATTTGAAGCTGAGCTGATAGAATGTGATTCATTAGTATATAGAGACGGAATTTTTAATGGATTTAATCTACCAGACTAATATGGAGATGCACCCAAAGTGAAATTCGTAATTTTGATGAAACCTTGTTGGTGTGAAGAAAAGACAAAAGTAAGGAACCCATATTTTTTTCTCGGGCATTTTCCACTTTCACGGGGTAAAATTAGCTCCTAAATTTGGAGCTTCAAATCGTATTTATTAAAATATTTCAGAAACCGTAATAGATAGTGGAAAACTTTAGATTAATGAAATGCTGTTCTTTGAAAGGCTTATCCACGTGTATAAGTTCAACTGGGTTACAGTCTAGGTGGCTCAATGTATCAGATTTTCATCGTCATAAATAGAAAGAGCATTTCCTTGTAAGTACACCAGATCCAATTAGATCGGTTTCGATGAAATTGATTCTTAATTTGGAAAGATCTTCCTGCCCGACCAACGTATGACAAAGTGCATTCTCCACCATCTAAACACTAGTTTTTTAATGAACCCGTTTTTTTCTATTGCATTAAAAATGAATTTACCAATATAATTATTCAATAATACTGGTAAATTATCTGCAATTATTAGTTGCGTAAAGTATCCAATTGTCTAAACAGTCAGATTAGATTCGTTCGTAGTTAATAAAATTGATCTGATAGAATTAATCCGCACTCAGCACTCTTCCATACGTGACGTCATTGTAGTTTCCGTAAGGACCGGATGCTCCAAAAAAATTGCTTGTGTATGGTTGCCTATATGCTTGTAGGTGATATATTATGTAGGAAATTATATTCAAAAATTAATACCATAATACAACTAATCATGAAAAAGAAATTGATCTTAATATGTGCTGTATTTGGCAGTATTAAATTTTTGTACAATGGTGTACATAAAAATGTGTACATGTACATATATACACACAGTTCGTTAATAAAAACACATACCACAATCATAGCACTTGTTAGATATAAAACTAACAGAGTAAGTACATATCTACCAACAACATTATGTGAGCTAGGAGCACACATATGGGGATATTCCCATACACATAAACATAGCTGCATAGTATACGACACACACACATGTATATTGATCATGAAAAACGGGAAATGAGACTTGCGCGCACTCTGTAGTCACTATGTGAACTGTTGTTATATTTTATAATAATATGTTCGTCAGTAGGTATATGTATGTATTATATAACATTAAATTTATTACATGTGAGAGAAGGGGTTACTATGTTGCAACTGTATGTATGTAGATACATGCACGCATATTTGTGTGTGTAACATAGCCTATATGAGGGGTGTCATTCCAAAGTCAGCTATCTCCGCTTTTAAAAAAAATGAGATAAAAATGAATAATAATACTATTTTTCCTCCTCTATCGATTAGTAAATTTAGTTTTTTTTAAAAATCACCTAGATCCTGGTGAAATCTAGGCCTAAACATTGCCGTTCATTTCAAATACTACAATCTTCATGAATAATTCATAACAAACTCGACAATATCCTATCAACCAATCAGAATCAAGAACAGAAGCACGTGTGGCAGGTTAACCGTCTTGGTTTAATTGTTTGACACACGACACAAGTTTATCAGTTTTTTGTAATAATTTGTTAGTTTAGTTTAATGTTTGATAATTAAATTAAATTATCTATCTCTGAAACCTTTCTTATGCTCATAAGTTCAGACCTTTGTCTGATTAATGTCTTATCATAAAGTATCATTTAGACCATAAATCAACGAAAAATTTTCGAACTCCCAAACGGGCTATTTTTGGGGTCACTCTTTATTTACATTTATGTGAAGTTCCGTTTTTACCAATCAACTATTAATAAAAATTGAAATAATCGTAGACTGTTCTGTTAAGGATCAGCTTTCGAGTAGTGTCTTTTTTTGTACGGTTTTTCTTTTTTTGTGCGATTTTTTTATGCGGTCCCCGTCCACCGTAAAAAAATGTTCACCTGTATTGTTAACTTGTAGCTTTCATCAAAAATAAATCTGAAAAATAAATCTTCTAAAAAAATACTAATTTTTTCAGAAAGCTGAACATTATTGTATTCCTTTTGTTTCAATTCCTTTTCATCTCCATCACTTTTAATTAAATGTAATTAAGTAAACTATGAATTCTTTTTTGTGAAAGAAAAGCCTCTTTACAATTTTTTTGGGTATCACAAAGAACCTCATCATTTTTCTAAATCCTTAATATTATTTTCTTTTTACTCTGGTAATGCCACGACTCATTCAAGTAACTACTCATTTTTTCTCACAAAGTATGAGTGCACCCGGTACATTCAAAGTACAGAGTAGAAAATCTCTACCCAGCCGGGACTCGAATCTAGAATTGCATGCTAACCCAGTGTGATACCCACTGAGATACTTTTTAATTAAAAGTAATCTTAATTACAGTATTTATTTTCAATATGGCAAGAAATTAATGCGTGAAATAAAATTCAAATTCTATGAATATTCAGATCAAAATAAGCAAAATTCAATTCCGTTTGAAACAAAGTCGGCAATATCCACTAGTTCAAATCATAATTAGTTCAACATTTAGAGCTGAATAACTAAGAAAGTGTAAAAATTACGTGGATTTTGACACCGGGATCTATTTTTATGGCTCAAATTTACAAATATACTAATTTTTGTTAGTATATTTCAAAAACATCATTAAAATTAAAAAAAATTGTAGACAAGAATTAGTACTAATTTTTAATCCTACCAGTTACCAAAATTAGGAATTTTTGAGTACAAATATTCTATTATACCCACTTAATGATGTCATTAGGGTCTAAATCAGTTTTACTCAAATAGTCTAAATCAGTTTTTCACTTTTTCCCAAAATTTGAGCAAGGTGGAGATTGTTGACTTTGGAATGACAGCCCTCATATGTGCACGAAGATGAGATCACTATATGGTACAACAGTGTACGCAATTATATGTACGTGTGTGTAACGGAAAGAAAGATAAATGTGATACAGTAAAAGATGGGGATGGTAGAAGTGTACCCTAATGACATCATTATGTGGGTATAATAGAATATTTGTACTCAAAAATTCCTAATTTTGGTAACTGGTAGGATTAAAAATTAGTATTAATTCTTGTCTACAATTTTTTTAAATTTTAATGATGTTTTTGAAATGAAAACATTTATATGCGCACCACATACACATTTTCCTCTGCAAAATATGCTGAAAGAAACCAGCGATTTCGGTAAAATGTAAACCCGGTTGCACATCGAACCGTTTTTTTTTTCTGTGTAAATTAAGAAACAATTATGATGTATACAAATTTTTGCTTATAGATTGTCTGTTAGTACATACATAGACCGGAAACTATCAGACCGATAATCTATCTTCAATAATTATTCTATCTTTAAATTTGTATAATCCATCCGGTACAGGTGCTTATACTGCTTTTAGATAGAGAGAGATTACAATCTTACACTATATATGTACATTATGTACAGTATGTATGCATGTATGTATGTATGAATGTGTGCAATCACACATGTGAAATCAGTGATATACATGTGAAGCATGCTATTCTTGTATATATTCTATGTATATGTCTGTGTATATAATTTATGTCGGCGGCCGATTGTATAATCAGCCAGATCATTATATGCCTAGTGATATACAGGTATTATAGAAAAAATTTACACACGAATATTTATTTAATAACAAGAATCTATAAAAATAATAAGAGTTCACTTTATAGGTCATATTTCCCAATATAGGCCCAATATCTAACTTTTAACCACATTTCTCAAATCTATCTAAAAAATGTAATTAGTATTTATTCAAAAATTTTTGATCTTCATCAAATAAAGTTAAACTTTTATACAGGGACAAAAAAGGAATATATATAGAATGGGACAGAAAATTCAAAATTGTATGTTATTTTTGGGGTACTTTACCTTCAACACAGTCAAAAACAGGACACATCATAGTGATTTAAAAAAAAAAAAATTCAAGGAAATTAGCCAATTTAACAAATATTTTTACTGTTTAATAATTTTTTTTGCTGTTGAGTTATCTTTTTTGCTGCTCAGTTATCTTTCTTATTCATCAGTGTTTGTTTTTTAGTATGCTAAATCGTATTTTGCTGGTAAGATATTAAAGCTAAAATATTTTTTTAGCTAGTTATATTTTAATATTTAAATTTTGCTGTTAAATAAGCTAAATTGCTGTTGGTATAATTTATTTCCTTAAAAAATTACGATAAGTATCCTAGGGAGCGTCTATAAACTACGTAGTTCCATTTTGGCCAGTTTTTCACTCCTCCCTCCACCATGTAAATTACAAGTGACTTTTTCCTTGACCGCCCCCCCTTCCCCCATAGTGAAATGTATTTTTTTTTAAACATTCAATTAAAATAATGAACTTTTTATTATATGAAATATGAAAATTAAAGCACTTTTTTACAATTTAGCAGAATATTTCTTCAAAAAACACGCCCCCTGACAGTAAGAATTTTAATGTAAAGACTGTGTGACCACATGGTTGCATAAGTAGCTTGAGGAAGTTTTGTCAAATTCAAAATATCCAAAATATTAAGCACCTTATAATTAATTCAAGATTATTCATGAATTTTCACATTCAAATTTATATTTGTTTAATTTTTCCAAATAAAAATACGTAGTTCCACTCGACTCCCTCCCCCAATCAGGCTACATAGTTTATGAACGCTCTCCTAAATATATTTGACAAGTATTCTAAATATTTATTTGATTATTTAAAGGAGTTCCCTTTGATTTCAGAACATATTATATTCATTCATAAAATTATACCACAATTAACTTAACCTAGTTATTCGGTAGCGTGCATAGAAAAGCTAATCAAATACGTCCCCATAGGCAGTGTGATGAACTGAGATAGCATTTTCAGACAATAATACACCATAAAACACGCGTAAATGCTACCTCAGTTCGTCTCCGACGGTGACATACAGGAGTAGGGTTTCTAAGTGTTTATGCTTTTAAATGCACTGAAAATCCTCATTAAGTTCGTCACCGTTCAATTAATCCATCATATTAAATAAATCTCTGCTAAAACTTATGTGATATTGAAATTGAGTTTGTGTGTTTTGCACGATTAAAAGTAACACAATTTAATCAGAGATACTAATTAATATTTTTTCGCACCAGTTTAATCAGTTAAAATCAGCAACTTTTATTTGTTAAATATACGTGTATTTACATGATGTTATTATAATATTAATAATAATAGTTCTATGTTCTACCACTACACATATAATTTATTTAATGTTTCTTGGCCCAAAGTTCATTATTTTTAACTCGGGAATTCCCAGTGTCACCTGTAGGTGACAGACAATTTTAATTGTAAACTGTATGAATTTGTTTGTTTGACTTATAATGTTGTCACAAAAGAGAAATATAAAATCACTTATTGGCCTTCTGATGATGGTAGCAGAATTTAAATATTTAATTATAGTTGAAAAAAATTAAAAATATCTGTCACCTCCAAATAACTCTGGGAATTGTCGAGTTAATATTAAAAGTTATATTATGTGGTCTTTTTTCGGTACTTCGATTTTCGAATTTGCTAAGATGTCCAACTTGGATTTTTCCTCCTGAAATACTCCTGCCTTTCCGCCGCGCAACAGAAGTTGGCTGCACTTTGACCTTTCTTTGATTTTTTGGTACATAAACGATATTTTTTGGGATGGTGTCTGTAAAGTTTCAAGTGCTGCAGTGAATTTCTTTTAAAAAAAAAGAACAAAAATTAAAAAAAAAAAAACATTAATTTCACTGTGGCCCTCTGAAAAGAAACCTATAGAAGGAATTTTTGGTAAAATTTTTCGTTTTTTTGTATTTAAAAAAATCCACTGCTTTCATCCAAAGCTTATTATCTAAACTGTTAGAAATACTATCTGAAGTTTGAGGTATGTTATAGAGGTATGAGGTATCATTTTAAACGACTTCGCCGATGTGTGCAAACTGATCACTTAATTTATGAATTACGTTGTTGTAATTTTCAATACCTTTTCGATCGATAGGTATGTTAAAATGTGCTGGTGTTCTTTACATTTCTGTATCGATATCTTCCAGTTGATCAAATGTACATACTTATATTGACTTGTTAATGCTTTTTCATCAGCCGCATTGATATCCTTAAGAAAATTTATGAAGTTTTCTTTTGCGACAGGAAAAGAGAGAGGTATTTCAGAAGAGGGGATCCAAGCTTGGCTTTCTAGCCAATTAGAAAATCGAAGGACCAAAAGACGATCACATAATATAGCTTTTAATATTAAAAATAAATTAAAGTAAAAAAATGTTTTTTAAGAAAAAGCTTTTATTTAAAAATGGGCAACATAATTTATAAAAGCTTGAGGCGTTATCATTAATTATTTCTGTTTTGGATGTTTTGGATATAAGTGTAGCTGTTTTACTTTTCAGTAGTTACCAAACTTGATTAAACGCCTCAAGCTTTTGTAAATTATGTTGCATATTGCTTCAAACTTCACTCAAAAGTTATATTTTTTTTAGCCCATTTTTAAATAAAAGCTTTTTCTTAAAAAAACATTTTCTTACTTTAATTTATTTTCTACTTTTTAGTCTAATCACAATTAATTTAAAAAAAAAATTAAAGAAGTAATTTTTTACCTATATTTTAATCGGTTAATTTACCCTAATCAAACATAACTATGGAAACAAAAAACTGCAATGTAAAATCAATGGACAAAATTTGACAATTCGAAATGTCAAAAAGTTGCACAGGACTAAAAATCAAAAATTTTGGTTTGGGAGGATTTAGGGAAACACTAATTATAAAATATTGCATTGTCATCAAAGTTAGACAGGTATGCAAAATTTGAAACCTCTAGCTCAATTAGAACCTGTCTAAATTTTGATTCCAAGATTTGATCTAAACCAACATACTAACATAGCAAGTTAAATAAAAGCTTTTAATAATAATGAACCTTGTGACAAAAATCATTAAATAAAGTGTACATGTAATGGTAGAATATAGGTAGAGCTATTATTATTATTAACATTGTTACCATCATGTAAATAGTAAATACTACTTAGTGTTGAATAAATAAAAATTCTGATTTTGAACCATTAAACTGGAGCCTAAAAATAAGTAGGGTAAATACGGGAGAGACGCCGCAGTAGCCATAGTTCGTCCACTGACTGATAGATAGCGCTATTAATGGATTATATGTTTAAAATAAGTAATTTATTTAAGCTGTATATGGTGACACTTATGATTAATCCATCAGTTTAGTAATTATGTAACCAACTTTTTATTGTAAATTAAAAATCACAAAGTGATTGAAAAAATTATTCGGATCGGCCGGGAATCGAACCCAGGATCCCCCGGCAACTAGCCAGGTGTGCTCGTCATTACACCATCGCTCCTTTGCTCGACAGCCGCCCGATGCAGACAACATTCAATCACTTATGTGTATGTACTCGCTATAATGCGAGGAGTAGTTACAATTTTTCAATTTCAAATATTATCGAGTGCTTGTGTTTTTTATTACTGAAAAGTAAGTTTTTTAATATAAGTATTTTATCAAGCATTTAATTCATAAGAATTTAAGAATGTATGTATATTTCATTATTTTAATGAAAATGAGTTTTGTTGTTAATTTAGATATATTTTAAAAGTACTGTATAAAATTTTAGGTTAGAATTCCGCATTATGCTTTCTACAGCAACATGCGGCATCTATCCCAACAATAAGGAGAGATGCCGCATTTAAAGTTGGTATAGATGCCGCAACATATTGCATGTTAAAAACATATATTTATACCTTAATTATACAATTTTTTGGGACTGTAAATTATGCCACGTAAATATAAAAAATCCAGTAATGGATCAGGAAGAGCTCTCATCCTAGTGAAGATAACGTAAATAATGTTGGTTTCCTGTGTATCGAATGTTTTGAAAAGTACCAACTCAGAAACCACAAAAAAAAGTTGACTGGTTAAGATGTACAAAGTACCAAAAATGGTTACATATGACATGCATCATGTATGGAGACGTGTGTAAAATGCAAAATTTTTAATATGAACTATGCGGCATTTCTCCCATGGGTGTGGGATAGACACCGCATTGCAGGCTCTACAAAAATTAATTAAAATTGACATAGTGTTTGAAAAATTACCAAACTGGATCGGCTGGGACTCGAACCCGGATCTCTTGGATGCCAGCCAAGCGCCTTGCCAACTAGGCCACCGATCACTTGTTCGAGTGCCACTCCAATTCAGTAATCAATCAAACACAACCTCTCTCTAAGGCGAGACGCAGTTTTATACTTTTAATTTCAAATGTTATCGAGTGCCTGTGAAACATTATTAGTGTATGGCGGATTTTTATCCGTATTTAAACATACACCAATATTCATATGTTCACTCAATGTCCAGCTTTGGCTGATACGTGAACACTCGATGTACTTTGGCAAATGGCCAATTCATTATGTTAATTAAAATTGACATAGTGTTTGAAAAATTACCAAACTGGATCGGCTGGGACTCGAACCCGGATCTCTTGGTTACCAGCCAAGCGCCTTACCAACTAGGCCACCGATCACTTGTTCGAGTGCCACTCCAATTCAGTAATCAATCAAACACAACCTCTCTCTAATGCGAGACGCAGTTTTATACTTTTAATTTCAAATGTTGGCGCTTGGCTGGTAACCAAGAGATCCGGGTTCGAGTCCCAGCCGATCCAGTTTGGTAATTTTTCAAACACTATATCAATTTTAATTAACATAATAAATTGGCCATTTGCCAAAGTACATCGAGTGTTCACGTATCAGCCAAAGCTGGACATTGAGTGAACATATGAATATTGGTGTATGTTTAAATACGGACAAAAATCCGCCATACACTAATAATGTTTCACAGGCACTCGATAACATTTGAAATTAAAAATCTACAAAAATGTTAATTATGAACCCTTTATAACTCAGAAATTAAATTTATTTATAAATAATTTTAAAGAACAATGTTTATATTTACTATGTACCAAATTTCAAATCAATAAAATGCGTACTTACAGAATTATCAAGTGTTTTCAAAATGTACGGCAACTCTCCCGCATTCACCCTTTTTCCGATTAAGCTACTTTAATTTTAATCGTTCAAAACAAACAAACTCGGTTTCAATATCACATAATTTTTGGCAGAGATTTATTTGATATGATGGATTAATTGAACGGTGACAAACTGTATCCGAAATTATGGTAAGAGCCTGTGGGGACGTATTCGACTAGCTTTTCTATATACCCTACCCGGTAGGAGCGTACCAATACCTATTCAAATTATCAAACGATAGAAGTAGAATTGTCTGGCTGACACCAACTGGGAATTTCACATTATAATCTGCCTGATTCGATGGTCGTCCGCCGACATGCACATATATGTGTAGCCTATATTTAAATTGTACAAGCAATGTACATACAATTGAATCATTTTCACCAGTTGTAATTTTGTTGTGAAAATGACTTCAAATAGCATGTGTTGGAAAATGGGACATTAATCTACTGTACTGAACGTATGTTAGTATGTATTTATATAAATATATAGGTAGCAACGTGTGATAGCGACCGAGTTTTGTTAGCTACCTAATGCTAACTCAGACAAGACTATCTCAAAAATTTTGAATAGACATATTCATATTATTTTGGTGTACTAGTTTATTCGTTGATACTTTAAAATATCATGACAAGAGGATTGTGAAATAAAATATTCACTTTTTTTTAATGGTAATATTTTCCTTATCAACATATCATCATCATTTGGTATAAGAGTTGTGAGAAGTAAGTATTTTATGAAAACATTTTTTTATTTTCTATTCAGAATCTCATAGGTTATTCGATTCAAGAGTATGTTAATAAAAATTTTATTTTAAACTAAGTAATTTTTTTTATCCCTTTTTGATATTGTACATTTTCACAAATAATAAGAGATCATTCTCGGGACATAAGAGTTACTCAAAAATTCGTAGTTTTAAATTTTGATGATTCTTCTAATTTTAAAATACAGTGATATCCACCTCTTTCTATGAAATATACATGGGAAAAGTGATCAATATGTAAACCTTCCGGAATTGTAAAACAGAAGACAAAAGGAAAACAAAAAACAAACGTCAACTAATAGTATTTCTAGTGTAAGTAATTAGCCTACTAAAATTCACTGATTAAATCTAATAGTTTACAAGTCACTTACAATATAAAATTTCCGTCCCCATTCTCAAAAAGTTTATAATCAACTAGCTGTGGTTTCACCCACGTAAAATTATCTTAACTATTGGTCAAATGATTAATTTTAAATTAGATATTCGGAAATAATACCTGGCTCCGCTCGTCAAACGATTCTAAAGTAGCAATCTGCATATTTCAATAGCATGGCTAAATTCCGCACGCTTATGTAGCTAGATACCCGTATCAATAGGTAGTTTTAGGAGTATTTCCATTTTAAGCCTTGCTTGGGGCACCAAGATAGCAGGGGACAATTTTAATATCACAATTAATTTGGGGCTTATTTGATGGCCTTGACGGACAATTCTGACCTCGAGGTTCATTCAAATTTGATATTCTAAAATTCTGAGCATAATTCTCGCCTAATAACCCTAAATTAACCGTATTCATATTTCCATAGCATATTTAATTTTCATAAAATATTTTCAAAATCCAACCGTTTAATCTTAATTCTATTAGATAGTGCTGGGGGTTAATTTTGATGTCACTTTACATTTAAATTAAATATTCTAAATTTCTTTATAAAATCAGTTTCTTCTAGTGTTTCGCTCCGTTCGTCCAATGATCTTAAAATAGATATATATGCATATAGCTGAGACCCGCGGTTTCACTTGCATAAAATTATCTGAATTATAGGTAAAATTTATATAGGTCAATTCAATCATATATTCCAAAATTCTGTGCAAAATCAATTATTCATAGCACTTGACCCTGCTCGCCCAATGACTCTAAAATGACTATCTTCATATTTTATTAGCATGGCTAATTTCCGCACCGTAAGAACTTAGTATAGTTACTATACCAACAGTCTTAGAATTGCTTCTATTTTAGGCCCTTCAAGGCATCAAGGCCCCAGGAAATCATTTTAACGTCAGTTTCATCTTTCACAGAGATCTCAACAGTACTTGAGTAAAAATTGTCAAATTTCTTCAGTTTTTTAATTCGCTCTCTGTTTGATGTAACTGACGGACAATGTGACCACACGTCCATTTAAATTTGATATTTTGAAATTTTGTACAAATTCAGTTCCTTATGTGCTTCGCTTCGCTCGCTCGACGACACAAAAATATTATTCATATTTTCAAGTCATATTCATATTTTTATAGTACGTCTAATTTTCATAAAATTTTATCAAAATGAGTCAAGTGGTTTAATTAGAGTATAGAGTTGTTTAAATCGATAGCGCTGGATGATTCATTCCAACTTCACCTTAATTTCAAATCAAATATTCTGAATTGGCTATATTCATATTTCAATAACATGTCTAATTTCCATACCTTGAGATCTTATCGTAGGTAGTTAGATATGCATAGTGACAATTTCAAGGGAACTGTAATTTGTGAGACATTTTGAGATCCCAGGGTCTGGAGAATATTTCAGAATTCACATTAATTTATTTCGGAATCTCTGTAATATTTGAGAAAAATTTGGATAAGATCCGTTTGGTCGTTTATTTGGAGGGTTTTTTGGGTCCGCAAAGCTCACGGGGGGGGGGGGGTTATCCTCATGTCGTTTTTCAGAAACTCAGTACTATTTGAGAAAAATTTTGTCAAGATTCGTTCAGCCATTTATTTTGGGTTTCTTTGGAGAACCAAAAATTTGGTAACGATACGTCCAGTTGCTTACTTTAGGCTTTCTTGGGGGTTCTCAGGTCCTACAGGATAACTTCAATTTTGATCGTCTTTTTTTTGGATTCTTATACCAATTTTACCTATAGTTTTGTTATATCATTTTTTTGATACCTGCTACCGTTTTCTCGAAACTACTGAAGACAGATAAGTAAAGTCCATATTTCATTTTTAATATCAGGATGACCGAGCCCGGCCCGATGGAAATTTCATCTTTATGGAATTTGCTGAGAAGAGCAGACACACATGCCAATTGATGATAACTGGACAGTCCAGTTGTCTATTTTCTTTAAAGGATACAAATAGTTTGAAATTTTTTAACCTAAGATTCCCAAATATTTTACTAATTTATCATAGGAGATGAAGGTTTAAAAATAATAATTCTACATTCTTCCGTAGAATAAACTGCTTCTGTATTTTCTCTTTTTTCCAAAAATTTTTCGGTATCTTTTATAGAGAAAATAAAGAAACAATTTATTCTACGGAAGAATGTTGAATTATTATTTTTAATCCTTCATCTTCTATGATAAATTAGTAAAATATTTGGTTACAAAATTTCAGATTATTACAATATCCCAATAAAACCATATTGGATACAAATAGTATTTTGCACAGTAAATAAGTAATTTCATAGTAGTCACAGGTAAAACAAAAATCTCAAATTACAATTACTTTGCAACTATCTAAAATTTTTACGATTTTTTGATAAATTGGCCACAGACTGCTCTATTACAGTAATAAAAAATTAATATCTTACGGTTTTTCGTAAATTTCGACGGTTAGACAAAAAATTTTGCAAAACCCGTTCTTAGCGAGCGCCTACGACCCAATAGGGACCTACATGCCGAATTTCAAGTTTGTAGCTATTGTAGTTTTGGAGATTTCTATATAGATAAGTGAGTGAATGGGTGGTATTTCTCTTTTATATAATAGATTTAGGCGTTTGAAATAATGGATTAAAAAATTTGTGTAAAGTATTGAATTTAGATCGGTTAATTTAGGTTACCTATAGCTCAAATCAACTAAATATCATAATTACTTTATAGTTACTCTAATATAAAAATAACAAATAGGAAAAGAGACAGAATCCGTTCCCATCTATGTGAACTAAACAGTGTACCAGTATTAAGGGGGACCACTAGTGTGACCGCCTGAAAATAAGGTGATTTTTGGGAATTTTTTTAAGAAAACTACTGTATGTACTGTAGTGATCGCGACCTTCACAGTGCCTGAAATCAAAAAAAACAAAAAGTGTATCAAACTAGAAGGTATTGCCCGTGCTATGAACCTCAATCAAAAAAAAAAAGTTGAAATTTAACAAAATGGCGGAGTTGCAAAAAAAAATTTTCAAATTTTGCGCAAAAATTTGATGATTTTTGGCCTGCAAAAATTACATTTTTTATTCGATCGGAAAACTGGAGGTCCATGGCACGAAGAAATATATATAAAAGAAGCTGCAATAAAAATCAAATCGATCGGATGATTTGTCTCCGAGTTATAACTGCAGCAATTTTGAAAAATGTAGTTTTTCATTACTTTACCTTTTAGTTTTAATCACTGAGGATTTTTACTAAAATTATTTACGATGTACTCACTATAACGGTCATAGTAAAACTAGATTAGTCGTTTAAATGTGCCAGTGTCTAGCTTCTACATAACATGTGATTGGCAGCCACGTCCAGATACTCCCGAACTATCAACCTTCATACATTTCTCAATACATCAAAGTTAACAATGAAAATCAGAATCCTCTCTTCGGATGGCTGTAACTCAAAAACTATTTGAGATATGCACTTGAAATTTTAGTAGATATGTTATTTTTAAAGGTATAGATTATCGAAACATGCAAAAAAAAATTTTACAAATTTTTCAAAATGTTACCCTAGTGGTCCCCCTTAATGACGTTGAGTCCATACAGTCTAAACTTATGTATAGTCAGTAAAAATATGAGATTTTTGAAACTTTTTGTATTATAGGCGCAAGCTCAAAAGACCTCTAGTAACTGAGGTGAGGGGAACACAAATTGTATTATTTCTATAGTTACTAACCAAACCAAATAATTATGTTTTTATATGAGTGAGTGAGTAAACTTCAATTTATTAATATGATAGACAAAGATAAATGCAGATGTAGATAAAAAAGTTCTTTTTAGCTTGCGCCCATAATACTATTTTGTATCCTATAATCTTATTTTATTTTTGAATCTTCTGTCATGCCTTATTTAACGTGATGTTACTAGATTCTAGATTAGTAATTTATTTATTTTAAGAATTTTTTTTCAATAATACTTTTCGTTATTATTTTTATTCAAATTTTATATACGTGTTTAAAGAGATTTACCTGCTTACTACGTAAAATTTTAGATTTTTAGCATTATTTTCCATTGAAGTGTAGCAAACGCACTCTACTTTCGATAAGAGTATGTTATGTAAGTTTTTTGCCAAACATTATATTGCATTTTTCTCCATGGTAAGTTTCCTTAATCAACACCTTATCCTTCCATAATCTTAATCAACACGTAAATCTCCAAAACTTTATCCTTCAATTATCTTAATCAACACGTAATTTCAAATGAAATTTTTTTAATTTTAAAAAGTATCCGATTTTGTTGGTTTCAACTGATTTTCATCATTTTGATCTTGGAGACTCAAAGTCCTTGAGTAACTAAAAATTTTTTTAAATTCACTTACATTTCCAGGTTTTTTTTTATAAAACTATTGCCTCTGATAGTCATAGCTACAGTTATCAAATATTCATTTTTATAGAAATTATTCCATTTATAATTTACTGATGCCTTTTTGATATCATTTTTTAACTTTTTAGTCGTCTAATGTTCGGAAATCAATGAAGCATTTGACGAGTGAATATCCATGGATAAATATTTGCTGTGAATCGAAAGAAAGGAGAAAGAAATGAAAACTTCCCAAGTAAAATCCCGGCTTTTTTACACAATTAAATTTAAATGGTAAAAAATACTATGCGAGAGGATATTTATAAGAAAAAAACTTACCTTTATCACTCCTTCCTGACTTTTAACATCGTCTTGAAAGCCTATAGATTATCATCTCTTTAACTTTTTTCAACACAATACCTACTACAAATATAATATGTATTATGTTAAGTGATAATAAAAATTGTTAGTTTCTGTTTCCAATTGCAAAAATGACTCCTTTTATATCAAAATTGAGCAAAATTATTTTAAATATTGATATAATATTTAAAGTTGAACTGTAGTATTTATAGCTATTTATGAAGATTTTGAATATTTTATTTTTGTGTGAAAAGTTTAGGTGTACAACATTTTGTACTTTTATAACAAAAATAAAACAATAAGTAATAACGAAAATTATAATTTCACAAATAAAAAACAAACAAAAAATCTTAGATAAAATTTAAAATTTAATATTCACTCTCGTCTAAAATAATTTTTCAGAATCTTAAAGCATTACCACCTTTAGTTACAAAAAACATTGCTCGATACAGCAGATATATCTGCGTCCTTTTTATGAAAAATCCGGCTTTTGGGATTTGTGATTTCATTAATTTCCTGACAATTGAAAACTTAATAACTAATTTTTTTATTATTCCCGCAATCGACAAGTTCCCGCACTTATTGCACAATATACTATTACATTCATTTTTACAGTGTACTTAACCTAATATATACATACTAATATGTACTTTTCGACTTAACTACACAGTCAAAAAATTTGTGTTAAAATTAACACATTTCACATGTCCAAAACGGTCGACTCAATTTTTTGTGTTATTTTAACACAAAGCATATGTGTCAAATCTTTACACAGGATTTGCGTCAATGATTTAACACACAAAAGGACATACATTTTGTGTTAATTTTACACAATTACTTCACAATGATGTGTCAAATTAACTGATTTAGCAAGTAAAAGTTTACTTAATAAATGTGTTGGTATATTTTGACACTTTTTTTAAGTTAGTATTTTTTTATTTGTTTATTATAAATGTAAATGAAAGGAAATAGTAAAACATAATTTTTCAGTACTTAAACTTTTTTATTTAATATTTCTACGATTTTTGTAAAGATTTGGACGATGATATTGGTGGATTGGACGATGAAAATAATGTTGAAGCAATACCCAAAAATTGTGAAGATCGCTGTGAAACTGAACGTGGAAGACAAAACGGAACGTACCACTCGAACGTCGAATATTCTATAACTTTTTAATTAATTGAAGTAAATTCTGCAAACAAAGAAAAAAATTCAATCTATAATATGTATAATGAGCTTACCTAATAATCAGTATTTAATATCCACTAATATCTATATGTTTTTGTTGAATGCACAATTGTCGAATGATGCTATACCAGTTGCCACTACCCCCGGTCTTAACTAAAGCAGTAAATGCGCGCGAAACCAGTTTTTTGTGTGGGAAATACATAAAAAATGGTGTACTTACAGACATTCTTCCAGTTTACACAAAGATTGTGTTTTTTTTTTTTTTGTTCAAAACAGACTAATATTTTTATTCTCTTAAATCAAAATTTGTTTTAACATTTTCATTTAACACAAACACTAAATGTTACTATAAAAGAGTATTGGGTTACTTATTTAACACAAAAATTTTAACCACTAGTTTTTTTTTTTTACGCAGAACACAAATTTTTTCACTGTGTAGTGAAGTAAATGTGAAAAACGACATCTCCCACTCCCAATTCCCGATCTGATTGTACCGTCGAATTAATGAATAGACACACGAAATATTCATCATCGAAGTGTAATGCTTTCTATAACCTAAGTAGTAAGTATAATGCTTTTACCACACGTATATACTATACTGTATAATATGTTGCCATCATATATGTCTGTTTTATATCCCATATATATTGAACATATATGCTGTCACCTAACATCCATGTACGTATTTAGCACTATTTTGTACAATAAAGCTATAGTTGAAATTCGAGGAAGACTTAAACCGTTGTCTGTTAAAAATTCATGTTACATTTACATGTCGTGTCAAACGTTGTTAATCTCTCGAATGGTAACCACAAATATTTAATAAGGATTATTATTAGGGTTGAGAGATTGGGACGACATGCATTCCATTTTTAGAATAGAGGATTTAAAAATAGAGTCAAAATTTGTGTATCTACGATAATAATTAACACTGAACATTTTCTGTCAGTGGTAAAGTAAAATTTCAATTATTATAATAACTATAAATTAGAAACTTTTATAATTTACAAATAATGTTAAATGACGAATTAATTTCTAGATAAAAATTTGTTAATAAGCTACATAACTTCTAAAAAGCATCCCTTCTTCCCCGAAGAATACTTAAAATACTTAAAGTACTTAATAAAGAAAATCTAATAAGAGAAATTCTTTAGGCGAAGAAAATGCTCATTTGAGAATTTTTTTACCATGGAAAAAACTGATCTATATTTTCGAAGCTTGGTATTTTATTGCCAAAACTTGGCAACAAAATGACCTTATATGAACCTATATGACCTTAAAGTGGTACACTATTATTTAAATATATAGGCTGGTTCAGAATTATGTACCGTAATTGCTAGAGCTGATAGTACGTTCAAAAATAATGGTACTTTTTCATGTACACTTTTCTCCGAAATTCAATAATAAGGAAGATACAACCCTGTAAAGGGGTGAAACGAAAACTTTTTTTTGCCTAAATATTTTTCAAATGCTTTTGAATAACGGATTGATATTTTAGGGGTACGTATTTTGCGTTAAGGGGATTCAATTTATGTTAACACTTATTCCACCACTTATGATCAGACGGTGGTTTTGGGTGGCAGGTGTGAGTTATCACGTCTTTTCTATTTTAATTTGTAGTTATTTAAACAAAATTCTTAACAATATAATTCCTCAGACAATTCCATGCAGAAAAGGTATACTTGTTGTTACGTTTCGATAAATAATACCGTTTTCGAGTAATTGAAAGTAGAAGTATCTATTTCCAAATTATCCCCTAATTATAAGTGATGAAATAATTGGTACAATAAATTTAATTATCCTGATGTTCATACGCACCCCTAAAATATGAGTCTATTATTCAAAAGCGTCTAAAAAATTTAAAAAAAGAAGTCAATTTCGTTCTATCTCTGTACATTTCACTCCTTTACTTTATCTCCCTGATTATTGAATTTTGGAAAAAAGTGTAGATGAAAAGGTTCTATTACCTTTAAACATACAATCTGCTCTAGCAACTACGGTACATAATTTTGGACCATTCTTTATATAAAAATAATCGCTGCAGAAGTTTTTCACTGGAGTGTGTCACTTTATCAGTTCTGACATAACTGGCGCTAGAACCAGCCTAATTTTCGCCTAAAACATTTAAAGCAAAATCATGTAATTAACACCATTACGATCATAAAGAATTATGACGAAATGATCAACTGGCACACTATTTTCACAGATAATACATTTTATATGGAACTGTAGACTTTGTACGACGTTGTGTGTGATTTTATAGTGTTTTATGACACCAATGATTATCAAAGTATGCGTTTAGAATGTCGGTGAACAGAAAAATATTAAAAAATTAAAAAAATGCAAGAATTTGTACGATTTCCTAAAAAGAATTCAATCTTCGTGAAATTTTCATATTAAAAAAAATATTTTTTCACGAATATTGACATATAAATTCGGTTTACGTAGATATTTATAATTAATTTTATAAATTTCACAAAAGTAAGCCCCTTAATTTTTTAGAGTGAGAATACCAGTCAAATTAAAAACGCTGTTTCGTGAAAACATGTGTAAAGTTCCAATTTCAATAATCTTGCAATAATTCTTATCAAACAATCGCTCCAAAAATTAAAATCTATTGAAAAACATCAGGTTTGTCAGGTAAAGTTGTAACTTTGACTGCACACTAAAAGTGCCGAATATTAGGAAACAAATCAGTGACTACATAATGTCAGTTTCAAAGTGGCATCCCTAATCAGAGTAAAAGGTGAGTCATTCACTATTAATAAAGTTGATAAGGTCCTCAAAATTGTAAATTTAGAGCCACTACGTGTCGTAAGCCGTTCAAGAAAATTGATTATATAGGACAGACAATAAATTGTATCATCTAGTTTACTGTTCGCGCAGATAGTGTGGGACTGACTGCCTAATACTCATTATATTAAGTAGAATAAGTTAAAAGTTTGTTATAAACTTAAAACTTTATTGAAACCAACATTCTACACTCATGTTCCATTTCATTTTTATAGTTACTGACTTAGAGATCTGTAGAGAGCACGTTTGAATCTTCACTTAATGTCTCTATAAATACTGAAACGATCATTTCAGTTTTTTTCTGAAAGAAAACTCCTCGATACTCTTTACGTCAGTCGCGTCAGTCGTAGTATATTATGTTGTTGTGAAAAATAGAATGTTTCGTTGATTCATTAAAAATTTTCGTTTTCACAACGAAATCGTAGTAAGAAAAATAAAATCGAATTACATTTTGTTTGGATATTTTCCAGATTCATTCATTTTTTTATTTTTATTTTTAAATCTTGATAAGTAGTGTTTTTCCGATACTCTCGTCTGCGTCTGGATATTGTAATTGTCTTGTTTTGTCGGCGAAAAAATTTTCTCTATTACTTTTTATCGTGTCTGTATGGGTTTTTCAAGTATTTGTGGTTGTGATTAAAAATTATTTTAAGATAATATAATAAGGCAATATTACGATAGAAAATGTGGATTACTTGGTGAAATTCCAGCCCTATTTTTCGGACAATAATCTACATTAAACTGAGTCGTAAAGGGTATTATTATAGGAATTTTGAATATAAATGCTACGGCTAATATGGAAAATTTCCACTACGCTTATTAGCCAGCTAAATCGCGAATCAGCCAAAGACGCAGGATAATATGTGACATAACGTATGTAAAATTTCAAACATTTTCGGCGGTCATCCGGTTTCTACGCGATTTATCCGAGGAGTTCCGGTTATAACCAACGGCCGTTGGTTATTACACAATTTGATATAAAAGCTAGGTGGTAAGGTTAGTTAATAATAATAATAATAATAATAATAATAATAATAATAATAATAAAGCTGGGCTAAAATCCAACCTGCACGTCCCCGTTCGTGCCCGGCGGGCAACTGTTAGCTTCGGCTAGCAGGCTGACGAGGCTCTGGTACCGTGTTTCGACAAGGATGATCGTGTGGAGGGGACGATGTCGTATCCCCCGAGTGAGTGTTATGCCTGCGTCAGCTTGTTTTTGGTTTAATTGGTACCTTCACCGGAATTCAATGCGTCGTCAGTGCTGTCTACTCTCATGGGCGTGATCTTCAGAGTCCGACGAGACCGTTCAGACGAGTTGAAATATGTGATATTGCATTTTTGATTTTGTTTGACTGATCTGTGATATTTTTATACCTGTGATAGTTGTTATGCCACCTTGGGTTCTCATGCCTGAGGTGGTATTTTTTAATCTGCTCGTTCTGTGATATTTCCCTGGCCTTGTTCTTGTCATTTCGATGGGTAGGAATGCGGCTCCCGACGCACTCGTTCTCATCGGCCACACGTACGAGTCGACGTCTGCCCGAACAGCTTGAGCGAGCTCGCCCAGTAAGGAGACGTCGTCGTCCCTCGTACGGATGCGTTCGTGGGCGTTGATATGGCGGCTTCCGCCCCGTCGAAGTGATACGAACACAGGTTAGATGTTGGCTTTGTGATACTCTGTGGCATTGTCCCGTTCTCTGTAGCTTCGACTCGGACGAACGTACACGGTAAAAAGTTCCAGTGTAAAATTACAGCAAATATCATTGGTTACTTTTGTACATAAAAAGTACTGTAAATTCACAGACGACTGTAATTTTACATAATTCGTGTAATATTTATCTGTAATTTTACACAGTTTTTTACATAAAAATGCATGTAATTTTACACTAATATTTAGGTAATTTAAGGGGGAGTATGTAAATAAAAAACTGTAATTTTACAGTAAAGTTTATGTATATTTACACAGTAAATTTTAAAATTACATTGTATTTATACAAAATTACACTGTGTTTTTACAAAATTACATGGTGTTTTTACAAATTTACATTGTATGTTTACAAAAGTACATATGAAATCTGTAAGTTTACATAGTATTATTACACTAGTATATTGTAATATTACAGTATTTTTTGTAATATTACAATGTATTATCTATAGATGTACAAGAAACAATTAGATACTTGTTTACAGTATTATAGATTACTTTTACAATTAACGATTGTTAATTATAAATAGAAGTGTAATAACTTTTGTAAATGTAATATTTTTTGTAAAATAATACAAAAATATAAACAATTAACAATAATAAATTATTTACGTGTTTGAAAACATAGAAATTTATCACCTTAATATTTTAAGGTCACATTACACGTTCCCGCGTCAGGAAAATCGACTTTCTAGAAAGTGATTTATTGGAAAGTATCAGGTATATTTAAATAATATTATCTAAAAGTTTCAGAAAAATATTTTCTCAAATATTTTCGAAATGATTATAACGCCAGATACTCTAATGGGTATTATACAATTTGTCAAAACTGAATTTGAATTTCTGGAAACAAGATTTTTGTGCGGCGTGCACGATAACATAAAACTATTTTACCGATCGATTCAAAATTTTAATATTTTCTTCTAAACAAGAGTACCCATAAAATGGACTAGAATAAAAGGAATTGGACAATTTTTTGTTCAATTTTTTACGGTTTTTTTACGGAAAAAGATCCTGCATCTGAAATCATCAAATCATAATCTGTTCTGTGATTGTTGTTATGCAGAAAAAAAATTAAAATTTTCAGGCCGATCAGTTAACTGCTTTTCATCTGTAATATATTTTGATTTAAAAAAAAAAAATTACAAGCGTAATTTTGAAAATGCTTGCAATTTTTCTCTGAAACTTTCAAAAAATATTATTAAAGTATATAATTCCAAGAGTATACTTTACATGTATAAAATGTCCGACTTCTCCGATCCGAAAAAATGTAATATCGCCATACATGTCTCATGATTTTGATAAATAATATTTGTAACATATGATTTTAAAATACATACCTAACTTAAAAGATTCTATAGTTTCTGTATATACAGATTTATAATTATTATTTATTTTATTTTATTTTTATTAAATTCTTATACATAAACACCGATTTGGTTCCAGATGTAATTATTTTGGGCTTGAATTAATTTTGAAATGGATTTTTGTACATATTTTGGCAGACCAATTTTTCGTAATTTAAAAGTGTTTTATAATATTTTTGCTTGCATAAATCTGAACATAATTTTCCTCTGATCTCATTACGAGGTAGAGAAAAATCAGCCCATTATTTTCTAAAATACTTTTGCCTATAAATATATATGCCATTTTTTGAAAATTTATTAAATTGAATTCCGTGTATATACCTACTTAAATTATTTATAGCTGTTAAAATATTTACTTTTAAAAATTGTTTCGATTTTATGTCTGTAACGTACAAAGACGCTAGCCATTTTAAGCTCAGTTTCTCATCTCATCAACTCCTTTACCTTTGTAGATATCCTCAATTATCTTGAACTTCTTTAAGGGGATATTTTAGTCTAGAAATTCAAAAAAATCGATTTTCTCTTTTTAATATTTTCAAAGCTCAGACCTTTAAGAATAAGCCTCTAAAAGGGTTTACGGAAATTCGAATTATTTTCGGAGTTATGGTAATTTTTTCGCTGTAACGCAAATGACTCCAATTATTTCTTCGAAAATAAAACTACAAAAATCTGTTTCAAATGTCCGAAATAGACCCTTTATTTTTATCATTTTAGTTGCCAGAAAAACTAATCCAATAGTTATAATTTCAACTTTCATATTTCACACGGCAATCTTGTATGAATTTACAAAATTAAGAAATTTACATTTTCACAGCAATCTTGTGCCCGGTACAACTGTGTATCTTTTCAGTGTTAAATTAAAATTTTTATATAAATTACTCGAAACTACTTTTTTCGATACGGTTGACATGATATTTCAAATTTTAATGCACCAATTTACTTGAAATTTGGTACAGACCTTCTTAATACTATCCAAATTAATCCGATGTAGGGGTTTTTGGGATTATTTTTTACTATTTTTAAAAAAAGGAGACGAAAAAATTATTTTATTTTCAATAGACTCCACCTTGTGAAAAAATTTATTTCTCCAAATCGGTTACGTCCAACTAACTATGCATCCTTGTTTATTAAGAATTAACTAAAATTTTATGTTTTAGATCACCAGGGGAGTTGGAATCACGTCAACCAAGAGACACCTTTTTTTTCATTCCCCACTTTGCCGGCATGTACCGATTTCAATTTTGAATTTTTTTAAAAATTGTTATAAATTTTTATACTTTTTAAATATCAATAAAAAACTGGTAAAAAATGAGTCCTAAAAATGTTTACTGTTTTTTTTTTGATTACGCCCGTAAAATCACCTTAAAATCGAACCTCTAGAGTAGAATACCCCCTTAATATACATACAGTTTGCGAATTTTCTTTATGTGTATCATGAAAACAATTTATTGTTAACATTGCAGTAACTCATCTTAATTTTAACACATAATTAAGTTATAATTTTTACATCAGCTAATAAGGTTAGGTATATACTTTTGAGGAGAAAATTTAAATTTAGAAATTGAACAAGGAAATTCCTTAAAAATAATAACAATAATAACCAATAATACACATATTTAAAATAACAAAAGTCACTATTATATTATTTTATTTTACACATAAACACAATACATCACTAATTTTTTTACGACAGATTCATGCCATATTTCAACAAAGAAAATGCACATTCACGGACACACAACCTACAATTTTTACACAAATTTTTTTTTATACACAAATTTATAAATTTATACTTTTAATTTATTATTTATTTAAAAAATTGTAATTTTTTAAGCAGTGTATTAATCAAACATAAATGTATAATTACTATTAATTACATTAATTTAAACAGTTAAAAAACACAATCTTTATAATACACGTAGATATATTCGAGGACGCCATACAGAATAAACATGATGAATGATAAAATGCGCATGATCATGACGTCATAAATACACAAAAGTTATGTGATTTTACACAAATATTGTATTATTACGTAATCATTGTGTAAATTTACATTTTTAACGGTTAATTTTGTAATTTCAGATTTTAAAAATGTATTTTTCCTTAAAAAAAATGTAAAATTACACAAAAATTGAATTTTAAGTTGGAAATTTCCATACTTTTACAGAATTTTCGTAAAAATTCAGTAAATTTTATGTAGCGAATATTTTTACATTAAAATTACCTTATTTTTACCTTATTTTTTATGTAAAAGTAATGTAAATTTACCCCCATTTTTATCAGTGTAGCCTAGTCATCGTACCGGTCTCCCGTGTAGGTTGACCCCGACACCTGACAGAACGGCACATGTACCCAGTAATCAGTTATCTGACAGAACAGTACATGTTGCTCAGTAATCAGATGTCACTGTCCCTACACGCGTGAGTTCCTAGGTGTTGACGGAGCCATTTCGGAATTGTCGAGACTATGGGAAGAGGAATCGTGTCACAGAGCAAGAAATTTTGAAAACTGTGATATTGTTGTTTTTGTTTTTTTAATAAGATTGATTTTAATTTGTTTTATTTTAACGATGTACCACTGAGGGCCTTTTCCACCCGAGGTGGTACATCAGTTGTTGTTCTTATCTGTGATATTTTGTCGTGCCGCTGTAGGCTTGCTGTTGTGATCCTTCAGCGGTATCGTTTTTAACTACTTATTGCGGCACCGGTCGGCCTGTGGCTCCCCAGTGACGTAATAAGATTTCGCTTTTCCTGTGATATTTCTAGTCAGTATTTTCCACTCCGAGGCCCTTTACGCCTCGGAGATTCATCGTTGGATTTCAGACCTTGGTGACCGGACGCTCTGGCTAGCCCTTAGCGTACCGCCACCAAGGACTGTCCGTACTTTTTAGGCCCTGGGATGGCAGGGCTCATCGTTGAATTTTAATATGTGTATGTTGTCCATTGTCTATTGCATTTATGTGTTCCTGTCTTTATGTGTTGTTTTTATCTTTACTGAGTTTTGGCGGCGCATGCCCTTAGTAGGCGATGCCGCCGGGTGCTGCTGACCGCGCCATCCACCGACAGCAGTACCCCAATTTTAATAAAAAAAAAAAAAAAATAATAATAATAAAGCCTTTCTTTATGCTTCGGCTGGGTTATTAACTTATTACATACAGTATACACAAAAAAAGAAATAAAAATAAACATACAACAAAAAAAAAAAAAAAACTAAATAAATAAATAAATAGGTAATTATTTAATAGAAAAAAAAATAATAATCATTCTGCTTAATGCTGAAGCTGTACCCACTGCTGGGTATAGGCCTCTCCTAAGTATTTCCAATTCAATCTATCACAACAGATTCTTCTCCATAGTGGACCACCAATTTTTTGATATCGTCCTGCCAGCGTCCAAATTGTCTACCTCTATTTCTTTTATGGTCTAACGGTATTCACTGGGTGATTAATTTGTTCTATCTTTCATCTTGTGTTCTAAATAGATGACCTGCCCATTTCCATTTCAATGTAAATGCCTCTTGAATGGTATCCTTAAGATTAGTTTTTGCACGTATGGTTTTATTACTCAAACGGTTTCTCCGAGATTGAGCATACTTCTTTCCATAGCGCGCTGTGCAATTTGTATTTATGTTATTTGTTTTTTGTTTAAAGCCCACGTTTGACATCCATAGATTAAGGATGGTGTAACATAGGTGTCAAATACTTTTTTTTAAACAAAAGGATATTTCATTTTTTTCAAAATAAATTTTAACGACCAATATTTTTTCCAGCCAATTGAAATTCTTCTATTGATTTCTTTTTGTTGCCTTTTCTTGAAAGATATTAGTTGTCCTAGGTACACGTAGTCTTTCACCCAACCTATTTCACAATTATTAAAAGGCACCTCTGGTAGATTTTTGAAATTCTTTTATCATGGATTTTAGTTCGTCTACTGAAGATTCACTATTATTACAGCGTCGTCTGCAAAACGTAAATTATTGAAATATTTACCGTTTATTTTGATACCTTTGTTAGACCATAGTTTATATTTCTGGAAATTGATTCTAATGCTGCATTAAATATAATCGGGGACAGGGGATCACCTTGCTTTACACCTCTCGTCAGTGGGAAATACGGACCATTCGATTCTAAGGTTATTCTCACTTCGCTGTTGTTATATATATTTTTTTAGTATTTTTACATAGCCTTCATCAATACCCTGCTCTAATAGTGCTTTAAATAGGTATATATGAATTGATTACTGAATCGAAAGCTTTTGAAATATCGATAAATGCCAAATATACGTTAATATTGTATTCTGTGCTTTTTTCAACAAGCTGGTTTAGTGTGTGTAAATGATCTATAGTACTGTATCCTTTTCTAAAACCAGCTTGTTCCACCGGTTGATTTTCGTTTAAGATAGATGTAATTCTCTTACATAAGAGCTTCATAAAAACTTTATAGATATTTGTTAATAGACAGAGAGGTCTGTAGTTATTAATATGATTTAAATTTCCTTTTTTATGTAGCAGAACTATATCAGAACGTAACCATTGCTGAGGTATTTTTCCGGTTTACAAAACACCAATGTAAAGTTTTAGCAACGGTATTAACAATATGTCACTTGTATATTTTAGGCATTCCTTAGTGATACCATCAGAACCCGGAGCTTTATTATTTCGTAAGTTTTCCAGTACTACGCTTATTTCTGATGGTATAAAATTAAACATATTCATATTTTTAAAATTAGTTTGAAAAATAGCGTAGCCGTCATTAAAATTTCAGTTCTACTGCGCGTTCTTTTATTATCAGTCGTTAATTCTGTAATCCACTTTTTTCCTGTAGTTAATGATTTTCTAATTTGTTTAATAGATCCTGAGTCATTTAATATGTTTTCAACTATATTAGTATTAAAATTTCTAATATCTTTTTTAAGATAAGTGAACATATGAATACTACGTGTGTTTAAATGCCGACAAAAGTCTGTCATACGTAGTGGTGTTTCACAAGCACTCGATAATATCTGAAATTGAAAAATTGTAACTGCTTCTCGCATTATAGAGAGTACATACACATAAGTCATTGAATGTTGTCTGTGTCGGGCGCCTGTCGAGCAAAGGACCAGTGGTGTAATGGATAGCACACCTGGCTAGTTACCAGGAGATCCTGAGTTCGATTCCCGCCCGATCCGGGTAATTTTTTCAATCACTTTGTGATTTTTAATTTACATATGTGGTTTTTGGTCATGTTAACCAAGGAAGTCGAGTGCTTAAAGTTTCAGTTTAGCTGAACGATAAGTGAACATATGAATACTACGTGTGTTTAAATGCAGACAAAAGTCTGTCATACATAGTAGTGTTTCACAAGCACTCGATAATATCTGCAATTGAAAAATTGTAACTGCTTCTCGCATTATAGAGAGTACATACACATAAGTCATTGAATGTTGCCTGTGTCGGGCGCCTGTCGAACAAAGGACCGGTGGTGTAATGGATAGCACACCTGGCTAGTTACCAGGAGATCCTGGGTTCGATTTCCGCCCGATCCGGGTAATTTTTTCAATCACTTTGTGATTTTCAATTTATTCTGATTCACTAATTTTTTATATTCTACGTATTCTTTTTTCTTCTGGCGTTTTGTTTTTAATAATTTTAAGTTTTTCACGTTTTTCTATCAAACTTTAAGAAAGTTACTAATTTTTTGTTTGGTGTTTGTGCAATAATTTACATTCAGGTTAAGTTTGCTAAATGCTTTATTAATACTATTTTCTATCATTGTATATATTTTTTCACTATCATTATTATTCCACTCCATTATTGATTCTAATTCCTGTGATATAGTGTGTTACGCTATTCTTTAATTAAATTTTGTTCTTTGAATATAGTAAGTGATTTATTTTTAGTGCTATTTATAAAGGAGCGTTTTTTATACTACAGTTTAGTTTTACTTTAGCTAGCAATAGTCTATGATCGCTACTAAATTTGAATGAACTAC
Source organism: Brachynemurus nebulosus (assembly GCA_035578155.1). Classification (NCBI taxonomy): domain Eukaryota; kingdom Metazoa; phylum Arthropoda; class Insecta; order Neuroptera; family Myrmeleontidae; genus Brachynemurus; species Brachynemurus nebulosus. Next base: position 22,635,224 of record JAPWDM010000001.1, read on the forward strand.
TCACATTATAATCAATAAACATATTTCTATTCTTAGCAATAATATAATCGATTTCATTTTTATTTAGTTATTCCATCTGGACTAGTCTATGTATACTTTTTGCCAGATCTGTTTTTAAAGGAAGAATTTATTATTTTGAGTTCATTAACTTGACAAAATCGTAGCAATTTTTAACCCCTACTGTTTCTATTACCATAACAATATGGTCCTATTGTAAATTTTTCGTCTATAGTACGTTATCCTATCTGGCTATTTAGATCACCTACAATTATCAGTTCACCTTTGATGTACTGATTCCTGGCTAATATATTGGTAAAAGTTTCGTAAAAATCATCAATTTCGGCTTCTACAGAAGTGCTAGTTGATGCATAGGCTTGAATAATTGTAAAGTTATTTTTTTTTACTAATAGATAGATGCATAATTGCAATTCTTTCTGATATATACCTACCTATAAACGAGATTATCTTACTTTTAAGAGAACCCTTAACCAAAAATCCAACGCCTTTCTGTCCTTTAGTAGAGCCAAAATTACCCCAGAAATCCCTAAGATACCTAAGTTTATATTTTTTAAAACATTTTCGAGTTCAGTAATCCTAGATCCATCTTTCAAAGTTCTAACATTCAATGTACCAATATTAAGTAAATTGTTATGTTTATTAAAGTATTGTTTTGGGAATACCTGGAGGTTTTGGTCAATATTACCCTTGGTGACCGGCCGTTCTGGGTAACTTAAAATTTACTTTGTATCGCTTAAATTCCTTATTAGTTGCCGGGTCATTGCATTTTTGGGTATAGCTTCATATTTATATCATTCATGCCTGTATTCAGATACTGATATTTCTGAGTCACTTAAGTTGGATCCTGATGTGGTACCTGCAAAATGATTATCAATTTTACTATTTTTAAACAAAGAACTATTACTATTTATTGTTTTATGTCTCTCGGTTCGTGACGTTGATTTGGTCTCGGAGATATTTGGTCTAGAAGTGGGCGTCTGTGTCGATAATACCATTTTTGATGACGCCGATGGTTGACGCTTCAATTCATTTAATTTTTCAACTTTGGATTCGTTGTTATTTTTTTAAATGATAAGTTTGTCACATCTAAGTGTTGCATAATTGCCTCGCTTTTGCTCTTCAATTTGCTGAATACGCCGTTCTTTACGAATTTGTAACACTTTCATTGGAAAGTCTTCTCCGGAATTTTAATCGAGTAGACCCTGGCACGAAAATTACTTATTTTCAGAATAAATTGCTCATAATTAGCTTTGTTTCAGTTTGTACCACCTGAAAATCAGAAGAAAAAAGCCGATATAGTTTTTTTTATGAATATCAAAAATGTTCGTGTCTGAGTACGGTTTATCCACCGCACGTGCGCGGAAGTTATGATCAATTTGATAGTTGGGTTACCCCACGAAAATAACATTTTTCTCATCTTCTACGGGGGTGCAAATAAAAGTTTTGTGATCTCTGGATGGTACAAATTAAAAGCAAGGTGTTTAAATTAGTTTTTTAATAAAAATCAAAAAGTTTTCTGCCAGGAGTATATGTTTTTTCAGATGAGCCATTTTCTCAAAATATGTAACAGTCTGGCACTAGGGCGGCGACATAGGTAATTTGGAACTACATCTTTATGATTGAAATTTTAATTTAAAAATTACTATGTAACCGCATAAGAAAATTGTTTAACACCAGGGCGGTGACATGGGTCATTCGGGACTACATATCTATAGTTGGAATATTCATTTCTAAGAAATAAACAATACCTATTCCTAGGTAACCGAATTGGAAAATTTCGTTGCTAAAGTTGAATTAACAGAAGATGATTTTTGGTTGGTTAAATTAATATCTCGATTATAGGCATGTAATCCCAAATATCCATGTCGCCGCCTTGGTGACAGATTGCTACATATTTTTAGAAAATGGCTCATTCGCTATTATATTTATTTATTTTTTTATTTTTCGGGGGGTTGAAAATTATTTAATGGTAATTTTGAGGTGGTACAAATTGAAACAAAACTAATGATGCGCAATTTATTCCGAAAATAAATAATTTTTGTACAAAAATAAACATACATTACTTTCAAATTTAACATTTTCGCGCCAAAATTAACCTCAAAATTGTTACCAACTTTGTGACCTTTGTTTATGTTTAAATTTTATAATTATAAGACCTTTTGATTTGTAAGTTACACATTTACTGTAGAAATATTATTACAAGAGAAATGTAAGCTGACATTATAAACAAATTAAAAGAACAAAAACATTTAAATTTTAGCGGGGTTGTTGCGTAACTATAAGTAACCCTAGTTTTTACAAATTCTACGGGGCTGCAAATGAAAAATATGTTTTTTTTGAATGGTACAAATCAAAAGAAAAAAGCCGATATCGTTTTTTTATGAATATCAAAAATTTTCGTGTCAGAGTACGGTTTTTCCACCACACATGCGCAGAAGTTGTCATCAGTTTGACAATTGGGCTACTCCACGGAAAATGTCATTTTTCTCATTTTCTACGGGGGTGCAAATGAAAATTTTGGAATTTCTGGATGGTACAAATTAAAAGGAAGGTGTCTAAATATTTTTTTTTTTTTTTTATTAAAATCAAAAAGTTTTCTGCCAGGAGTATATGTTTTTGCAGATTCGCTATTTTATTTGTTTTTTTTTTTTTTTCATTTTTCCGGGGGGTGCAAATTATTTAAAGGTAATTTTCAGGTGGTACAAATTGAAACAAAGCTAATTATGAGCAATTTATTCTAAAAATAAGTAATTTTCGTGCCAGGGTGTTCTCGATGGAATTGTAGTTTTGTTTTTCAGAATTTCCAATTTCTTACGCCCCGAAATTAAACCAACAACGAGTGGTCTAACTTTTGTGTCTGACGGGCTACAAATTCCAAATGTGTATTTCGCAATGTGGTTAATATTAATTGTCCTAATTCACCTATATTCTTATCAACTTCACTGACTCCATGTACAATAATGTTTTTACGGCGAATGTCTCTTTCTATATTATCCAGCCGTTTCTCATGTTCATTTTGAATTTGTTCAATAGTATTTTGTTTAATCTGAATAAGTTCAAATTGTTTATTCAAACTGTTCATATAGATCTTTAATTATATTTAGACTAAAGTACTAAACACAAATTAGAATTTGGTAAACCGACAGTTTAAAAATTAAAAAAAAAATATATATATAAATATATAAATTAATAATAATTAGTTACAGTCTCTTAAATTAGACATGTACTTTAATTTACACTGATTTTACAAATGTAGTTAGCTGACATGTCCATACGCTTATACTGTAAGTTAAATGTTGTTTACCGTATTTAATTTAATTTGCACACAATATGGCTAATTAATACCTGTTTATCAATCTCACTTCTTAGATCAGTATATTATAGTAAAAATAAGTTATTCCGATTGATAAAACGCACTCCAGTTTATACAAAATGTTATTTCCGTTATTAATCGAATGTTTAGCGTATTTTTATTGATATATTTTCCACAAATTAATCGAATTATTGATAAAAGCTGCAGAGCCAAACGAAACATGTCTTAACAGTATCACTTGTCAGCAGCGACCTAGGAGGTTAGTTAAGGTTAGGTAAATTTGGTTAGTTTTGAGAATATACTTCGAATTTGACATAAAAACTATGTGGTGATGTTAGTTAAAGATAGGTTAGTCTAGCTAGTTTTTACTTTCTTTAACAGATGATGTATAATATAGCAAATCTCAGTTTACAATAAGGGCAATAAAATTTTACAAGTCAGTTTTACACTGGAACAAAATATTTAGTGAATATAGTTAACCCTAGAATCATACGTACTCGTCAAAACGACGAACGAACTTCTCTACCTGCTCCAATACTACAACTTGTCGGTGCCCGCTTGCTGTGAAACTTCTGTTATCTAATTTATTTGTTATTATAACACATAAGACGTATAAATTTCGTTTATAGCTATTGTCGTTCTTTTTTTTTATACTGAAATAGTGTGCGTCAAAAGAACGACGATGTATGATTAACCTATTTTTTTTTTTTTTTTGTACTCCACATATAAAAGTTTTCCTAATTGTTCTAAAATTTATTAAAGATATGGATGTTATAATTAATTTATTCAGTGATTATGATAATGTGAAAGATGATTATAGCTGTTTGACTTATAGAGACGACATAATACTGAAGTTTTAATATACTGAATCGAAAACTAAAGAATGCGTTTCAAGTGACTTAATAAAAGGTTAACAATTTATTTTGTGGAAAATATTTTAATTTTTATTATTTTTTGAGATTTTATTCTAAAAATTACTAACAAATTTTAGAAAATTTACAAATGTGTCTAATGGGGAAATAACTACATATCTATAGGAATATTTATGACTGAGAAATTTCACGTTCTGTAAAGTCACACATGTCCACTGACTCATAATAGTTCATAAATTAATTATTTGAAAGACATGTTTTATGATACAATTGATGTATTTATCTATTTTTTAATTTTTGTAGTAAAAATATGCTTTGATAAAAAGATTAAAAAAATTAATAAATATTTATATTAAGAAATTTTTCCAAATCCAATTTTTTTAAATATTTTGTTCGGTTTTGTAGTGTTGTTATGTAAAAAAATATTTTTTGCAAATAAACTCTAAAACTCCCCGTAAAAAAGTCCATTCGTCGAAACGACGCCGATGTATGATTAACTTGACTCGTAGACCAACGTATGATTCTAGGGTTAAACATCGTTTTTAAAATTCCTACGTGAGTACATGTAAGTAAGATAAAAAAAGTATGTACAAAATCATAATTTTGTACTTTCACATATTTTTTTTTTTTTAAACTGAATGCGTAAACTCGAACACGAAACTTATATCAAATTTCAATATAGCTGAAATAATCGTAATATGCAGATAATTTATATAGGTAATAAACCTAATAATAAAATGGTATGAATGGATGTTGGATGTTTTTTTTCTTTATATTGTGGTTTTCGATATAATAATGTGATCGACTAGCAAAAATAAAACGCGGCATGTGTTGTCAGGCATTACATTGTTCTTAACTGCTCTAAAATTACGGCCACTACGGTAACTGTTTGCTACGATTTTGTATTTTGATTTTCAGTTTATATTAAAATATATTTCGATTTAAATGTGCTATTTATTCTGTCATAATTCTACTTAGCTTTAAGCTACATTTTTTAATTCAAATGTAAAATATATTTAACCAAATACAGAAAAAGATGTATATTTAATTCAAATAAATCAATTTTTGTTCTTGTTTTGCGTTTATTTTGAAATTTATGGTTAAATTTTAATTTAAAAATTCTAATTTATGCCACGTAAGTGTCTTAAACAAATTTATTTTATTAATTATTTCTTATTATTCTCCAAAAATTTGTTATAAAAACTTTAAACATCAGTTTTTGAATGTATTTTATTTCTGCACGATTTTTTTTTTTTTTTGTATGTAAATCCGACTTTTGAAATTAGGTCAGGTAGACAAAGATGAATTTATCTGATTTGCCATATTCGTTGTCCTTTATTACTAACAACTAATCATAATTTTTAAAATTTGATTGCTGGTCAACTTTCTTCTCGAAGTTGGCGGATTATACTACTGTCGTATGTTGATAAAATAAACATTTAAACCAAGACGTCTTTGATACAACCGATTCTAACCGATTTTTGTTAGCTAATAGAAGAAGAATCGTTTGCGTTTTCTTGTATTATCCACGATATTCGTATAATACGCGTATTATCCGGCTAATACGCGTATTTTCTATTTCATGCATATTAGCCGTAACATAAATATCATCCAAATTAACTTGAAACGCAAATTTATATTATTTGCAACTCTAGATGCTACTCTGACGGTTCCGGCTTCATAGTTGTCAAAATCATTTTGAATTTTACACTGGAAATTATATTTATGTTCTTTCATTTCATTTGTACCTATGAATGTGGACATGAACATATCTTTATATTTCATTTGTTTACATTTCATTTTCTATTCAAACTAATTAAAAAAATGTAATGACAGTCTAAAAAAAAAGACTACAGGCATACGGTAGGCATTTCTCAATATCCTGTTTGTACAATGTGTAAATTCTGTTTTTCATATTTTTATTAAAATCTTATTAGCTTTTCATAACGGCACATGATTAAAAAATTTTAATTTTATAAAATTTGCATATTTTTTTTTTCCACACTACTGCCGAATCTAAACAAATCTCGCTCCCATTCATAACGGTTATGTTATCCTTTCTTTTTTTTTACACAATGAATTATCCTTGTTGTCATGAATTTTTTAGTAGCGCAATATAATGATATAGAGTCTTTTGATGTAGGCATCCAACTGGAGAGGTATATCCACACGAATTATTGTTGAGTTGTGTGATAATGGTAAATGCGTAACAAAATGTTTGAATGTTGGGAAAGTTAAAGCTGTAGTTGTGTTTGGATAAATAAAGTGATGTTCGAACCCCGAGTTGGTTATGTGGTTAGCATCTCCGATCTTGTCTGATAGATCGTGAGTTCGAAACCGATCGGTGGAGATACGTCATCTCCAACATTACCATACTTCACAAATTAATTTCAGTTCCTATCATCAAATACAATAGCATTGCCAGAGTACGGCGTGTATCACCTCAGTTGTGCCGCATCTAAACAATAGAAGATACCCCTGTCGAAGCAACTGCATAACAGCGAATTTCCAAATATTGGGCACTGGCGGATCTCATCTAAGACCTTTATCCATTTAAAATAGTTTAGCTTTCTAACAGTGAAACAATTTTCAAAATCAGTTCAGTAGTTAATTTTTGGCGCTTTTAGGTCCCCAGGACCCTAACGAATCTCATATAGTGTAGCATATATCCATTTGACAATATATTATTACATTACATAACTATAGTTTTCGATTTTTTTTATAGGTATGCAAATATATCTATATAAATTATATTTTCTCTCTAAAGGAGCACATCATACAAAAATTTCCTTTCCATAACGTAAAAAGATGAGAGAGAGCTATTGTTATTACATTAACATACATTACACATACATTCATATTGAATAACTAACTAGCACTTGTATTATCTAGAAAAATATTGCTAAAACGACGAAACATTTATTGTAAAAAAATTCAGCATATTTCTTAATTTTTCTTAAAAGCTAGTTCACTTAGTACGATATTTTAAAAGCTTATCTTATGCAATTTTTTACGTCCTTTTCGATGGTGTCAAAAAAATTAAAAAAATTTTTGAATTCTAGCCAAATTTCGCAAAAAAAAGAAAACACTAAAAATGGCCAAAAAACCTACTTCTGGGTATCCGACGTGTCTGGCTAACGAACTTAGCCGAGCCAGTCCGGATTCCAGCTTGCATACCAAATTTCATGAGCATTAAACGTTTCGTTCGAGAGTTATCGCGTACACACATAAATATATATATATATACATATATATATATATATATATTTATATATATATATACATATATATATATATATATTTATATATATATATATATATATATATATATATATATATATATATATATATATACATATATATATATATATATATATATATATATATATATATATATATATATATATATATATATATATATATATATAGTCCTGAACTTAGGTCTTATATAAGAGCTGCTGTAATAGCTGAATTGAATTTCCAGGATGGAAATTCGCTAAAAGAAAGTGATATTGAAGTTTTTGTGGAAAGGTTCTCAGGAACAGGTTTTTGTTAAAGTTAGATCATCAACATAAACCTGAATTCATGTTTCTAGACCGAGTTTTTCTGTGCAAATTTTCATCTCCTATTTTGCTCCGTTAAGCCTCTAAGGGATATATTTGCAGAAATCTCTTCTAACAAGTAACACTACCCAAGTGCCAGTTGTCAGTCTTCTTGAAACTTTGTTGGTGTGTAGAATAGGCAAACGTATTAAGAGACCCGTATTTTTTTTTATCGGCCAAGGCCCACGTTCACGGGGTTTAGTACTCACATATTGAAAAACTTATGGGTTAGCTTGTCGGTCGAATTAAAAAAAAAAAAAAAAACGACAGTCGGATTTTTCCGACTCTTGTTATAGAAGAAGACTTGATTCGGTGTGATACCTATGTGCTGAACTTTCTAGGAAATATTAAATATTAGTCCTCCAAAATTTTTCTTTTTGTATTTCAGTAAACCAGAAAAAGTAAAATTGGGGGTTAGGCAGAAAATTTTTTTTATCATAAATGGAGAGATCGTAATATACAATAGAAGAAAATCCATTAATTTAATTTTTTACATAATATTTAAACAGTTTATATCAAATTAAAAATAAATTTTTAAATTTAATACCGATAACGGGCCAACAGTTTCCCAACGCATATGTGACATCATAAGGTTTACATTGCTTGAAAATACATTAATGTCTTTTTATTTTGAATTGTTGTTGTAAACATTTTTGTATTGAATAACTTTTTGAAAATGTTTAATTTAAAGAGTTAGCAAGTTTGTTTTGTGATATTATGTGTAAATAATACAATGATGTTAGATATTCTGTTACCCATAACAGTATCTACTGTAGATATATTATCAGAATTAGCCTCACATTGCTAATTAATTCAATAACCGCCAATAATCTTTCGTATGTACGAGCTGTATGACGTCACACACATCGCGCTCCTTTTTGATGCTGTATATAATCAAGACAAATATTTTTTAAATTTTATAAGTTATAATAAATTTCCTATAGTAGAAGAGCTACTACCGATTTGCGATGGTAATTTCAACACGCGTTAAATTGAGAGGATAGGATCTTGGTTACTTACTTTACACTAAAATTGAGTTCTGGCAAGCCTATTCTGCCGGGTTGGTCATCCTTAACATTTAAAGTTATGGTAAATTTCATAATTATTTTGATAAATATTAAAATATTGTGTTTCCATGGTAATATGATTTAATTGCTGAATTTTGAAATTGGTTAAAATGAAATGTAAATAACTGGACTATGTTATGCAACAACAGACCAAAAGCCAAATTGTTAAAATTGAGATTACGGTATCATCTGGAAGTTTAAATGTGAATATACTGAAATTTTAGTCGTTATATACTATTGAAATTAAAAAATTTAAGCGTCACTTGCGAAATTACACCTTTTTGTATAACTCCAGAAGATTAAACGTAAATAAATTAATTTTGTTATTTTAAATTACTTCCAAGTAAAGGTCCCGAGGCCGCACCTATCGATTTCGATGAAACTTAAATATATTGTAGAACACTAAAAACTAAGGGACACATATTTTTTTTTTATCTGCGGAAAAACGGTTTGAAGGGGTGAAATCGCCCTCCAAAAATTGGGGTAAAAATTTAATTTTTCAAATATCTCGAAAACAGTAAGAGATAGAGCAAAAGTTTAAATTGGTGATATTGCTCTTTTTTAAAGAGCTATCTATTGATATGAAATTTGTTCATATTACATCAACAGGGGTGGCTGGGGGTTAATTTTGCAAAAAAGGAGGTGAAAAATAAACAATATAAAAATTTTGTTTACAGATTTGAAATCTACGTCAAAAAATCTAATTGACTTGTTTTTGCTCAATGCCCTAATATTAAGTCTAAGGGTAGTTAACTAGAGGGTGACTATATCGAATAGTCGTACAATTTGGGTATTTCAAGAAGTTCTTCTTCATGGAAAATAGCTTCAGACAATTAGAATAACGTAGTAATGAAATTCTCGAATTCAAAATTGAGTTTGAGCAACATTGGAGAGGGGGTGAGTCACCCTCTTAAATTACATACTAGTTTATATACACTAATTTTTGTTATTAACACACTGATAGTGGGTAAAATAATGTCACAATAAGTGGTTCTGAAGTTGGACTATCATATATAAGGTCTTTATTAGGTTTGTTTTTTAATGGATATTATAGTTTTCCTTATCGAAAATTATCGATACCGAAAATTACATAACCTAACATAAAATAACGAAACCTAATAAAAACCTTACATACGATAGTCTAACTTCAGAACCATCTATTGTGACATTATTACCCCCTGTCAGTGTGTTAATTGCAAAAATTAGTGTATATAAACTAGTATGTAATTTAAGAGGGTGACTCACCCCCTCTCCAATGTTGCTCAAACTCAATTTTGAATTCGAGAATTTCATTTCTACGTTATTCTAATTGTCTTAAGCTATTTTCCATGAAGAAGAACTTCTTGAAATACCCAAATAGTACGATTATTCGACATAGTCACCCTCTAGTTAACTACCCCTAGACTTAATATTAGGATATTGAGCAAAAACAGGTCAATTAGATTTTTTGACGTAGATTTCAAATCTGTAAACAAAATTTTTATATTGTTTATTTTCCACCCCCTTTTTGCAAAATTAACTCCCAAATTTTAACCCCCAACCACCCCTGTTGATGTAATTTGAACAAATTGCATATAAATAGATAGCTCTTTAAAAAAGAGTAATATTGCCAATATAAACTTTTGCTCTATCTCTTACTGTTTTCGAGATATTTGAAAAATTAAATTTTTACCCCAATTTTTGGAGGGCGATTTCACCCCTTAAAACCGTTTTTCCGCAGATAAAAAAAAATACGTGTCCCTTAGTGTTTAGTGTTCTACAACATATTTAAGTTTCATCAAAATCGATAGGTCCGGCCTCGGGACCTTTACTTGTTAGATAAATATGGAGTCAGGACAAATATAATGAGAAACTTTTCATAAGAACAGTGTAATCTCTTATTCGTAATCTCTCTTCTTTTTAAATCATATTACCATGGATACACAATATTTTAATATTTGTCAAAATAATTATGAGATTTATCACAACTTTATATTGTTCTAGCGGTACCTTGGTGAAGTGAAAATATTGCCAGAACGTTTTTATCAATAAAAAATATTCTTAACTCTCATATATCAAAATTCCAGAACTGTTCCTCATATAAATTGGGCCTTATTTTTTACCCTCTTTAAATGTTAAGGATAACTCAACCCGGCCGAATAGGTTTGCCAGAACTGAAATTCTATGTACAGTAAGTATTCAAGATTCTATCTTCTATATTCAAGATAAGTATTCAAGATGAAATAACCATCGTAAATCGGCCAGTAGCTCTTGGTCTATTATTTATTATATACGTATATCATTTTTAAAACTTTTCCACATCGATTGTTAATATTTTTTATGATATTAAAATAAAGCAAAAAGATAATTATTTTTTATTCGAAAACCTAATTACTGGCAGTACGCAAAAATCTTTTCAAAAACTACTCAGTATTATTCCCTACGTACGCCTAACATACATACATACATACATTTATATAATAAGTGTACCTTCGTATACACATATGTGTCGTAAACCAACCAGAGTCGTTAGGTAAAAAGTGGAACTCGGAGTTGGAAGAGAATCCTATCTAACGTTGGACGTTGAACGTTGTCGGTGTCGGAAGGATTTTTGCTATACAAACATAAACTCACCTGCAAATGCAACAGTAGAAAATACCTTACGTGGATACCTTAGCCGGGAAAACAAGAAGGAGATTGTTCTGACTAATAGCTACGTGGGGTTGAGATGGAAGGGTGCAAGTGGTGGGAGGTGTTATAACGTCGGTCTTTCGCTCTCTCTGTGTGTATGTGTATGTGTACATAGCTCACCTTCCTTATATGTACCGGGGAAAAAAGAATATTCTTTAAGAGGTTCTTTCAAAGGAATATACGTATAAATGTTTGGAATATATGTAGTATAATAATTAATGTATTAGAGTGAATACATTATAGTCACCTGAAGAGCGCAGGAAAGAGAGAGTTGTTACACATTATGATAGTTAGTTAGTAATTTAATTAATTAAAATCATAAAAATACGTACATATCATATTGTCCTACTTTTAGCGAATTTCCAAAACTGGAAATACGCTATTACGGCCGTTCTCATGACGCAACCTGAGGCCGAGACTATAACAGAAATATGTTTTGGGGTCTCTAGAATACAAAAATGATACTAAAATTTATATATATATATATATATATATATATATATATATATATATATATATATATATATATATATATATATATATTTATGTGATGAAAACTCTTGAACGAAACGTTTAAGGAGAGGTTTACTTGAGCATCGTTAAAAAAAATCGATCTTTTTTGCAGAAATTAGTAGCTAATTATGTGTAGAATATATTCCCAAAGTGATTTTGCTGAAAATAATTAAAAAAGAGATTTTTGCACATTAACCGAATCCAGCTTTCTATAAAAAAGAAACTCAAAAAACGTAGTTCACGCAATAATGAGTATTAAATATAAAATTTTGAAAATACGTTTCTTTCTTCTTTGTATATATTTTATAATATCTCGGAACCACATTTTTGGAACTGATTGACACGATAACTCAAAAACTAATCGAGGGATCCTTTTTTTAATTTTTTATTTTAAATATAATTCAATTCTCCGGCACCTATACCTAAGTCCGATACATTTTCAATATTTTCTATTTTTTTATTTTACTTTAAGGAGAGAAAAATAAGACAAAAATCGTAATCAAAAGTTCACACATCCGCCATTTTTTTTCAGCAATTTATTGATATTATAGGTACAAGTGCCGGTACTGTTCATACATTTTATCAATCTATTTTGTTTTTTAGTACGGTGCAGTTATTCAAAAAAACGGCCTAACCTCAATATCCAAAGTAACAGTTTCATTCGAACTCCAAATTGTTCTATACAGTCCACATATTGTTTGGCAAAAAGTTACACCATTTTGAGCGTCGGGTTTTGGGGTAGAGGGGGGCAGAAGTAGGCAAATTAACGGTTTTTTTTAAATGTTTCGGAAACTATGGGGTTCAGCGTAAAAAGTGTCATGTACAAAAATAATCTACATTAAATTGCGAACAAAAATGATCCTGTGCATAATCTTGCCAAAGTGGGCAATTCCAGAGTTACGAAGGGTGTAAAAGTAACAATTTTGAGTATTTTTAGCCACTGCTGCACCTATCACCAGGTGCAGCAGTGGCTGAATAAGAAGAAGAATCCGTTCAAGTGGGGGTGAAAGAAGATTGACGAACACCTGAGACTAATTACAACAGCATGTCCTGCTACTCCCGAGGAATTACTCTCCCTCATAGTGTGAGCTTACAAAGACGAATGCACACATAACTGCGAATGCAGAAAGAGTGGTCTAAACTGCTCAAGCATATGCGGTAATTGCTCAGGGCTAGGATGTGATAACAGGGATACGAACATCATAGACGAAGATTTTTAGAAGAAGAGGGCGCTATGTTGATGAGGCCTAATCGCATTACAAAACACAATACTGTATAAAAAAAATTAGCTTCCTTAGTGATAATGTGTAATATTTTTTCCAAAAAATTTAAAAATACTAAAAATTGCTACCTACTTTTACACCCTCCATAACTCTGGAACTCTTTACTTCAGCAAGATTATGCATGGGACTATTTTTGTTCGCAATTTAATGTAGATTATTTTTGTATAGACATTTTTTGCGCTAAACTGCATAGTTTTCGAAATATTTAAAGAAAACTGACGAAAACCGTTAATTTTCCTATTTCTACCCTCCTCCCCCTAAAACCCGACGCTCAAAATTGTGTGACCTTCTACCAAACAATATGTGGACTGTATAGAACAATTTGGAGTTGGAATGAAACTGTTACTTTGGATGTTGAGGTTTGCGTCTAATTGCACCGTACTATTTGGATTTCAGTGGTTTATTACCGGCGCTATGATCTCAACCAACAAGGCACGGATTTTCGGATCGTCACACTGCACTTACAAAATAAAGAAAAATTTCATTTTTTTTACGATTTTTACGTGAAACAAATGGTGGTTATTCAAAACCTATGTATTATAATACCATATCTCTGTCTCATTTTGCAATTAAAATTTTCCAGATATTTGAAGCATATGTAATGAAGATTTTTTTTTATTGAATTTTGAATATTATGATATTATTAAATATTACTATTATAGGCTATTGACTATGTACCAAAAAACAGGGGGAAAAGGAACTAATTTGTAACAGGCGTTTTATTGTTCCAAATGTTCAGTTGTACCTCAAAGATGATAAATTCACAAAGTGCTATTAAATTTAGGCGTGCATTTTTACGAACGGCGTAAACTTATCGATGCTTACGTTTTTTAACTATAACTCAAAAACTATGCATTTGTCGTAAATACACATAATATGACTTTTTGTAGAGAATTAAATTTCCTTTCGAAATGGCACTTTATGAACTCAAAAAGCTTTTTCCTCAACAAAATAAGTCAAAACAATTATTTAAAAAAAAGCTCAAATTTTTCAATTTTTCTTTTTTTTTTTTAAATTTTTGAGTAGTACTTTTTTCTGAGTGAATATAGGTATAGGGATTGGTTCACAAACAAGAAAGCTGATGTAATTCCTGTCAGAATGGTGACCGATCAAAATATTTTCGATAAAAACCGGCTGAGATACAGTCGTTCAAATTTACCTACTTTTTTTACAATTTTATTTCTTTTGACTTTTATACCATATTATTTGTAATTTTTACACAAAAAAATTATTTTTATTGACTACAAAAATTATTTCTGCTTTACCAGAGGTAACGATAAAAGTGGTAACGATAAAATTTTGATATTCATATGATCTTAGGTATAAAAAAAAAACTTTAATATTTTACTAATTTATAGTTCTAATTTTTTTTAAAAGTTACATATACCTATTAAATTTCTCTCATAATGTTTTCAAGTTCAATATCAATATCTTCATCAACATCGTTTTGCACATCCTCTTCTGTCATTTCTGGAACATCCGCATTTTAACAATTTAGGCCCATACATTCTTTGCAGAACATGGAGCAGCTAATTCCTATATAATTTTCTACAGCCACAGTTTACGTAATAGAATTAAATCGTAATTTCTCTTTATGGCATTAAGGCCAACAGTTTAGGTAGTTCTCGGTTACAACTTTTTCAAAAATTATCAAAAAGCACAAAATTTTCTCTAACCAATTTCCCACTAACTTCTGATGCCACTAAATATCACGGTTTAAGGACGTACCACCAAGTTCAACAGTGGGAAGGAAATATTTTAAATCCATTTGAGTGGGGTTGGAAAAAATCTAAAAATGGATTAGTGCCAATTAAAACAACAAAATCTCCTGCACTGCAGAATTTACTAGAACAAATAGCTTGCGGGTGTATAAAAGGTTGTCACGGAAATTGCAGCTGTAGAAAATTAGGAATTAGCTGCAAAGAATTTATTTGCGAAAATGCGGATGTTCCAGAAAATTGTGAAAATGCGGATGTTCCAGAAATTACAAAAGGAGATGTCCAAAACGATGTTGATGAAGATATTGGTATTGAATTTGAAAACATTATGGGAGAAATATAATAGGTACATTTAATTTTTTTTAAAAAATAGAACTGTAATTTAGTACAATATTAAAGTTTCTTTTTATACCTAAGATCATATGAATATCAAAATTTTTAGCAAATACTTTTATCGTATTACGTCTGATAAAGCAGAAATAATTTTTGTACTCAATAAAAATAATCTTTGCGTGTAAAAATTACAAATAACATGGTATAAAAGTCAAAAGTAATAAAATTGTAAAAAAGTAGGTAATTTTGAACGACTGTATCTCAGCCGGTTGTTATCGAAAATAGTTTTATCGGTCACCATTCTGACGGGAATTACATCAGCTTTCTTTTTTGTGAACCAATCCCTATACCTAAATTCACTCAGAAGAAAATACTACTCAAAAATTTAAAAAAAAAGAAAAATTGAAAAATTTGAGCTTTTCTTTAAATAGTTTTTTTGACTTATTTTGTTGAGAAAAAAGTTTTTTGAGTTCATAAAGTGCCATTTCGATAGGAAATTTAATTCTCTACAAAAAATCATATCATGTG
The DNA here is from genome assembly GCA_035578155.1 of Brachynemurus nebulosus. Lineage (NCBI taxonomy): Eukaryota > Metazoa > Arthropoda > Insecta > Neuroptera > Myrmeleontidae > Brachynemurus > Brachynemurus nebulosus. The sequence goes on from JAPWDM010000001.1 coordinate 22,651,141, forward strand.
TATTTACGACAAATGCATAGTTTTTGAGTTATAGTTAAAAAACGTAAGCGTCGATAAGTTTACGCCGTTCGTAAAAACGCACGCCTAAATTTAATAGCACTTTGTGAATTTATCATCTTTGAGGTATAATTGAACATATGAAACAATAAAACACCTGTTACGAATTAGTTCCTTATTCAACTACATAGGCAATAGCCTATTATATTATGGAAAGATAACATAATAATTATGTTTGTACGCTAGGAAAAATATTTTAAAGAACTGGATCGATTTTGAAAATTTTTCCACTATTAATCATTAATGTTAGAAAGCTAAACAATTTTAAATGGATTTAAGGTATCTTATGTGAGACCCGTTAGGCTACTGGGGACCTAAAAATGCCAAAAATTAACTACTCAATCGATTTTGAAAATTTTTTCACCGTTACTAAGCTAAAGTATTTGAATTAGTTAAATTATTAAATGATGTCCGCAAGACCCTCATGGACTGCCATAAGTTATATGACCCGCCAGGGTCCACTGATCCCATAATTGTAAAAACTAACTAGCCGACCAGTTTTGAATATTTTTTCACTGTCAAAGAGCTAAGCTATTTTAGATAGATATAGATTACGTAATGTAAGTTCCGCCAGGGTCCATGGGACCCAAAAGTGTCAAAAATAAACTAACCGACCCATTTTGAAAATTTTTTCACTGTTAGACAGCTAAACTATTTTAGAAAGATATAAGTTACCCTATGCAAGGTCCGCTAAGGTTCATTGGATGTAAAAATGTCAAAAATAGAATAACCGACCGATTTTGAAAATTTTTTCACTGTTAGAGATGTAAGCTATTTTAGATAAATATAGATTACCTTATGTAAAATCCGCCAGGGTCCATGGGATATAAAAGTGTCAAAAATTAAGTGACCGATTTTGAAAATTTTTTCACTGTTATAGAGTTAAAAAATTTAGATGGATACAGCTTCTTTGTTGTATAAGGTCGGGCAGGGTCCTGGGATCTTAAAAGCCCGAAATAAACTAACCGACCGATTTTGAAAATTGTTTCGCTCTTAGAGAGTTAAACTATTTTACATTGATATAGATTACCTTACATAAGGTCTACTAGGGTTCCTGGGACCCAAAAGTGTCAAATATAAACTAACCGACAGATTTTGAAAATTTGTTCACTGATAGAGAGTTAAACTATTTTAGATAAATATAGATTACTTTATATAAGGTCCGCTAGGGACCATTGGATCTAAAAGTGTCAAAAATAAAATAAGCGACCGATTTTGAATATTTTTTCACTGTCAAAGAGCTAAGCTATTTTAGATATAGAATACGTAATGTAAGGTTCGCCAGGATCCATGGAACCCAAGAGTGTCAAAAATAAACTAACCGACAGATTTTGAAAATTTTTTTCACTCTTAGAGAGCTAAACTATTTTAGATAGATATAGATTACTTCATGTAACGTCCATTAGGGTCCATTGGATCTAAAAGTGTCAAAAATAAAGTAACCGATCGATTTTGAAAATTTTTTCACTATTACAGAGGTAAACTATGTTAGATGGATATAGCTTATAATATGTTGTATGAAGTCGGCCAGAGTCCTGGGATCTTTAAAGCGCCAAAAATAAACTAATCGACCGATTTTGAAAATTTTTTCGCTGTTAGAGAGCTAAACAATTTTAGATAGATATAGATTACCTTATGTAAGTTCCGACAGAGTCCGTAGGACTCAAAAGTGTCAAAAATAAAATAACTGGCCGAATTCGAAAATTTTTTCACTATTGCAGAGGTAAACTATTTTAGATAAGTACAGGCTATGTTATCTAAGATCCACAACTGTCCTGCGGATGCAAATACGGCATAGAAAACTACACAACGGGTTTAAAAAATACTTTTACTGTTAGAAAGATAAAATATCCTAAATATATACTTTAGGCGGATAGCAAAATTCTTTTACTCTTAGAAAGCTAAACTATTTTAGATAGGTATAAAAATGAACTACCCAATCGATATTGAAAATTTTTTCACCATCAGAAATTTAAACTATTTTAAATAGATATATGCGCCAAGCGCCTTATGCGAAAAAGCGCCGAAAATTAACTACTCAACTGATTTTGAAAATCTTTTCAGTGTTAGAAAGCTGAATTATTTTAAATGGATACATGTCTTAGATGAGATCCACCAGTGCCCAATATTTGGAAATTCGCTACGTTATGCAGATGCTGCGACAGGGGTATCTTTTTTATTATGGATAACACTGTGTTGTTACAAAATGCGTCAGAGACCGACGGACCAAATTTCTTTGGGCAGAAAGAATGGTTGTTACGAGTTTGCTAGTTTCGTAAAAGCGAAGTATATAATAAAAAGTATTGTTTTTCCAAAAGTTACGAGGTCTTGTGAATTTTGATTGAACCTAAATATACTAGAGAAGTGAGAAATTGGTCTATAACTTTATTTTAAACTGCATTGAAATTAAGTTTGAATACTTTTCGTTAATCACGAGAATAACATTGTTTCTTCAAAGTGCCTGGGTGCAAAGTTAGGTTATGGGAGTTATGGGATGATGAAACAAATTTCGTACAATTTAACAATTTATTGTATTTTGCTACTTTTATGTTGCACAAATTTGTACAGTCGGAGATAATATAGGATATGACCTACATGGAAACGATTTGATAATATTATAAATAAATGGTAGATCCTTATGGGAGTGTAGTTGTTTATCAAAGTTATCACCATAAATTACTTTCGCCTTAGAGCGAAATACAAGGTTGCTATCGTTTTTATGTTATAAAATTATAATTATAATGAAAAACGGTAATTAATATGTGATTTTCATTTCATTTTCGTAACCTTACTACTACTGGTACATAACCACTGTAACCTTACTACCTTTGGTATAGAACCGCTGTAATCTTACTACTTTTAATATAAAACCGCTATAACCTTATTTTCTAAAACTTGAAACTCCACGAAAAATCTTGATTTAATTTAACAAATTACAGTAGAACCTCTGATTACAGGCATCTCTCCTAACCGAACCCCTACAACCGGACAATTTTTTTATGACGGTGGCATACTGCACTAAAACCAATGCATTCAGCACTTTCCTAAGCGGACCCTCTGTAACCGGACGCGAACACAATATTTTTTGACGGAGACATATTATTTAGTACATTATTACCTCCATTAACCGGACGCGAATACGTCTAGTGCGTACGTATATCTATATGGGTTAGGTATAATTGTTCATATTTTAACTTGTTAACAATGATTCTAATGTGACGATGCATTTGTAGACGTTGTATTTTGGTATAAGTACCTAAATTCGTACATAAAATTGATTTGAATTAAAAAATTAAGAAATTTTGAATTATGTAAAAATTAGTTATGAATACCTACTACAATATTTAATACTATTATTAACTCTACCCCTGTTAAGCGAACACCTCTGTTAGCCGGACAAATTTTTGCATGACACTGCTGTGCGGTTAACACAGGTTCTACTGTAATATCGTCCCTCAAAGTTTCTATTTAAGTTTTTGATTTTAAAAAATCAGAGAGTATATAGGGCCGTGCCTGTAGAAACGAGTGGCCTTGTACGGTGCACCATTTTCACCGTTTGTCTGGACTGGCCCTGGGGATATCTATTCGATTTAATGGACTAGTCGAGTTGCCGAGCATGAGCTGGCATTACTACTTATGGACTGGTAGGCCATCAATTCAGTTTCTGTGGCTGATTATGTTTGTGAAAGGTTTTCTGCAGTTTTTCGTCACAATTCTAAATGAAAACTGGCATAATTTCTTCAAAAAACGGCTGCTAATACTTATGTACCTACCAAATTCTGACCCACTTATTACTTCTCTTGTCTTCCCCCCTCAAACCTTAATATATACCTAATCTAGCATAGAAATGACATAAAGTTCTTCCTGATGTTGCGGTAAAACTCAAAAGTCGACTCGTGAATATATAATTTTTTGTTCGTGAAAAGTAACAAAGGAAATATTTTTTAATAGTGACAAAGAGAAAATATTGTCCATTTTACACTCACTAATATACCTGCTGTAACAACGCTGTTGCAAGCGCTGGGAAATTTTCCACACAAATTTCCATTAAGTGTTCACAAACAGAAAATAACAAAACATTACATGAGAATTTTATAAATTAAATAGCTGAAGAATTCAGCAAGATGTTTAACAATCACGTTAAGTAGATTGCCTAAAAATCACATGTTGCAATTTCAGTTTTTGTCATTAGAAGTGAGAAAGAAGCTTGTGACGTATGTGTCGCCATAGAAACCAGTACAAACTGAACAAATAGAAACGTACAGTGGAGTATAATTCTTAGAAAAACAAATCTCATTTCAACCGCTAAACATGAATTGCATCCGGCGCGGCGGTCAGTAAAATACTTCATCTCCCCAAGGTGCCATAAAAAACACACGAATTGCATCCCGCGGTCAAAAATCAAACACACGAATTGCATCCCCTGGTTAATATTTTATTGGTTTTGAAGGTGTAGTTGATTACAAAATAATACATTATACATACATACAATTTATTCATTACCTACTTTGTATAAAATTATTTTCCAAGTCATTCATATTTTTGTTTTATTCAATTTTCATTTTACCTATTTACTGTATTTTAATGAAAAGATCGCCAAGTACGTATTGCGCCTGCATTATGTTAGTGTTCCGTAGTCAGTAGCTACTTTTTTACAAATTTCAGGATAAAATGGACATTTAAGTATATTTTTTAAATGGAATCTCTATCTGTAGTATGTATACCTTTAAGTGCAAAAGATTTGACAAAATTGTAAGGGTTTCGTGGTTTTACTACGGAGCTGTAAAAATAATTGAACATAGAAAAGGATAAAATTTGATTTTTCCAAAATTATTATTCATATGCTGCTCTACAGATGGTCTACAAACTATGCCACCTTTGTACAACCATTTATGGAAATTGTCTACATAAATAGCTCTATCTTTAAAATCTTAAACCACATGAAACTAGACTGAAATAGCAAATTAGAGTTACAATTCAAAGAAAAATGAAATTTAGCTGTTTTCTCAGTAAAATTTTCTCTAAAGTAATAAATTTTTTTAAGAAACTGCTGACCTAAGTAACCCTAACTTAATGCAGTTCCAATAGGTACTTTTTTCATTAAAATACAATAAATAGGTGAAACACAATTTAAATGAAACAAAAATTTGATTTATTTAGAAAAATTATTTTATTATAATAAATAAAGGTATGTATGTACATATTTATAACCAGTTACACCTACAACAGCAATAAAATATTGACCTCCCGATGCAATTCGTGTGTTTCCCTTTATGCCCTGGAATTCAATTTTAGGGTCGGGTCGACCTTTTTCAACCGCGGGATGCAGTTCGTGATCAGCCCAGAAAGGCATTTCAACTAAATAAGGATTATATTATATCTATGCTGTATAGAATGTTGTGGAACATTCGAGAAATTTCCAAAAAGAAAAGATTTAAACTATTGTATTAAAAAAATAAGGATTATTACAATTTTGAATTTCAAACTATCAACAAGGTTCCGCTTCACCTCACGAAAGCAATTCTTTAAATTGAACTTTATTAAACACAAAATTTTTGTTAAAATACTTGTAAATAATTTTGTATCATTATTTGTTTTTGTTATTAATTAATTATCGTTAATTAATAAAATAATAAACAAATTTTTATATAGTTTAAAATACGCGAGTGTATTTATTTACCACTGATAACCAAGTACAGTGCTTGTTTAACCGATCGAAAATGAACCTTCGACTATCAAGGGACATAAAAGGCATAATATCGCAAGGACTTGCAACACCCTCAGCCGTAAAAGGAAATTCGTGGATTTTCTCCAGTACAAGGGCGGCCTAACATTACGCAATTTTTAAACAATTAAAATTTAAGCCGAACACTCAAAGTTTTCTTTTCATTTTTTCAATTTTTTTTAATATTTAGATTTTAGATACCAGTGGTACATATGCACTAGTATATAAATAAAACAAAAATAATGAAAACAAAAATGTTTCTATTTTGTTTCTCTCAATTGAAAACAAGTGGACATTGAAAAAAATGAAATGATTGTTATACAGTAAATGTGGAGCTAATTCTTAAAAAGCAATTTCTGACAAAATGTAATTTTCGAGTAAAATGAGATTTTCTATATCTAACGCCAGCAAAATTTTTACGAATTTTTTGCCAGTGAATAACAAAGTTGGGATGCTATAGAGAAGAACTTCAGTCAGTATAAAAATCTAATTCAAATTAATCCCCTTAAGAATGTGTCCTCAAAAAAAAGAAAATTCATTTTGAAAATAAAACTTTACGATATTTAATTTTTAAAACAAAATTACAAAAAAGTAATAAATTCATTGCCTAAAATGAAAATAAAAATGTATAATATTCCATATTTTCCCACTCAATTAGTATTACGTTAAATTTTAAACCCACAGTCTCCCCCAATGCAGTCACATTCTGCGGCTTTTTTTCATCTTTAACTTGATTTTCGTATTTCTTTTTTTGTTTTTTTGTTATGGCTTGCGAAAAATGGTATGTAAAAATTAAATTTTAAAAATTTTTTTATCTTCATATAAATAAAATCATCTGACTTTGTTTGAAAATGGGCTTCTAAGCTTGAAACAATTGTCACAATTAAAAAATAAATGTGATTTTTTTGCTAAGTAAAATATTTGCTTTATTTTATAAAAATATGGAATAGCATAAAGTAATTTAAACATTTCTAGTTTTCTCTTTCCCTTCGGCTTGTAGCACTTTTTTCTTTTTGTTTCCGGTATTTCTTTCAGACACTAATGGTAGTAACACGCTACTCATATTATCCATGATGCTATTGTGACCGTGCAACAAAAAATGAGTTAGAAGGTTTAAAGCGATTTTCCGTTCCAGTTGTATTTTTTCTTTACAAAGGTATCTTTATGCACGTTAAAAATGTCAAAATAACGGTCGTTATTTAATTCAAGAAATTAAAGATATTTCAGTTTGAAAATAAAATTTCGGAAATTGCGTTTTGAAAACAAATTCTTATTCAGATATTTCTTTTTGAAAATGAACTTAAAATTTGATGCCCTTTTTAGGTACTTTGTCGTTTCTTTTGGAAAAAGATTTCCGTTTAGAATAATGGTTTTCTAAATAAAGTTTACAATTTTAGATTAATCTCAAAATCAGTTTTTTCTTAGCAATTGCTTTTTGAAAATAAACTCCACAAATACTCACTCAACGTTTGTATGTCCGTCTGTCCGTTCATCTGTTCCGCTGCCACTGTTTGAATAAAATGAAAGTGTCTATATTTATTGGCTATTAATGTCAATAATAAAAAAATACCCCTGTCGCAGCATCTGCATAACATAGCGAATTTCCAAATCTTGGGCACTGGCGGATCTCATCTAAGACCTGTACCTATTTAAAATAATTTAGCTTTCTAAGAGAAAAAGAATTTTTAAAATCGGTTGGGTAATTAGTTTTGGTATTTTTGGGGACCCAAGAACCCGAACGAATTTTGTGCAGCATAGTTGTATCCATCTAAAATAATTTAGTTCTCTAGCAGTGAGAAATTTTTTAGCATCGGTTCGATAGCTTATTACTGGCGTTTTCGGATCTGCAAGATCCCGGTGGACCTCATTAAAAAATCAGCTCGACCGTATATTCTAGGCGGACTTTATGTAATACATATATATATATATATATATATATATATATATATATATATATATATATATATATATATATATATATATATATATATATATATATAGATATATTCAAAACCCGTTGTGTAGCATTCTACGCCGCATTTGCATCCGCAGGACAGTTGTGGATCTCAGATAACACAACCTGTACCTATCTAAAATAGTTTACCTTGGTAATAGTAAAAAGGTTTCAAAATCGGTCAGTTATTTTATTGTTGACACTTTTAGGTCCTACTGACACTTCAGACCTTACATAACGTAATCTATATGTATCTAAAATAGCTTAGCTCCCCAACAGTGAAAAAATTTTCAAAATCGGTCGGCTAGTTTATTTTTGACGCTTTTGGATCCGATGGACCCTGGCAGACTTTACATAACGTAATCTATATTTATCTAAAATAGTTTAGCTCTGTAAGAGTGAAAAAATTTTCAAAATCGGTCGGTTAGTTTATTTTTACCACTTTTGGGTCCCATGGACCCTGGCGGACCCTAAATACCGTAATGTATGTCTATCTAAAATAGTTAGTTCCCCAACAGTGAAAAAATTTTCAAAATCGGTCGGTTAGTTTATTTTTGACACTTTTGGACCCATGGACCCTGGCAGACCTTACATAACGTAATCTATATTTATCTAAAATAGTTTAGCTCTGTAACAGTGAAAAAATTTTCAAAATCGGTCGGTTAGTTTATTTTTGACACTTTTGGATCCCATGGACCCTGGCAGACCTTACATAACGTAATCTATATTTATCTAAAATAGTTTAGCTCTGTAACAGTGAAAAAATTTTCAAAATCGGTCAGTTAGTTTATTTTTGACACTTTTGGGTTCTATGGACCTTGGTGGACCTTACATAACGTAATTTATATTTATCTAAAATAGTTTAGCTCTGTAACAGTGAAAAAATTTTCAAAATCGGTCAGTTAGTTTATTTTTGACACTTCTGGATCCTATGGACTCTGGCAGACCTTACATAACGGAATCTATATTTATCTAAAACAGTTTAGCTCTGTAACAGTGAAAAAATTTTCAAAATCGATCAGGCAGTTTATTTTTGACACTTTTGGGTCCTATGGACCGAGGCGGACCTTACATAACGTAATCGATATTTATCTAAAATAGTTTAGCTCTGTAACAGTGAAAAAATTTTCAAAATCGGCCAGTTAGTTTATTTTTGACACTTTTGGGTCCTGTGGACCCTGGCGGACCTTACATAATGTATTCTAAATCTATCTAAAATAGTTTAGCTCTGTAACAGTGAAGAAATTTTTAAAATTGGTCGTTTAGTTTATTTTTTACAATTATGGGATCAGTAAATCCTGGCGAAACTCATACAAGTCTCGTACTCTAACAGTAAGAAAAGGGTTCTAAGGATCTCATATAACTTATGGCAGTCCGTAAGCTTCTTGCGGACTTCATTTAATTAATTAATTCAAATACTTTAACTTACTAACTGTGAAAAAATTTTTAAAATCGATTGGTTAATTAATTTCTGGCCTTTTTAGGTCCCGAAAACCTTGACCTCACATAAAATACCTTAAATCCATTTGAAATGGTTTAATTTTTTAACATTATTAATTATTAGTGGAAAAATTTTCAAAATCGATTCAAAATATTTTTCCGTACATACATATGTACATTGTACATATTTTGTTTTTTTTCATATTTAATAATATTTATATCATAACATAATCTTCAATTTCTTGTTTACTTAAAAATTCAATAAAAAAAAAAAAATTCTTCATTACATTAGCTTATAAAATCTGTTTAATTTACATTTTTTAACATGGGATAGAACCATGCTAATTATAATGCAATAAATGAGAAACAAAACTCTATACATGTATGTGTGTTATATCACATATATGTGAATAGTTTTCACTTGTTCTCACAAAATTCTTTAATAAAAAAGTGAAATATTTTTATACTTTATAAAGAACTGAGATATAAATATAAATTACTTATTAGACTAACAAAGAAAGAATAAAAGTGAAAATTTACATTTTCTCGAAAAATACTTAAAATAGAAAGAAAATTATAAGAATATTTTCTTCATAATTTTTTTTTCCTTTTCAACGATGTAAAAATTGAACTGCCTTATGATAGGATCGAATGATAAAAAATGGCCAGAAAACCTACTTCTGGGCATCCGACGTGTCTGGCTAACGAACTTAGCCAAGCCAATTCAGAATCCAGTCCGCACACAAAATTTCATAAGCGTTAGACGTTTCGTTCGAGAGTTATCGTGGGAACACATAAATATATATATATATATATATATATATATATATATATATATATATATATATATATATATATATATATATATATAAATTTTAGTGAATATCATTTTCGTATTCTAGGGACCTCAAAACAGATTTCTGCCATAGTCCCGGACTCAGATTGCGTCATGACACCTATTGTAATAGCTGAATTTCGAGTTTTCGAAATTCGCTAAAATGGTATAATGAAAATCTATTACATCAAATATGTTAGTGGAAATACGGAACTGTAGAAACAGTAGTAACAGTGGTGTCGTATTTAACTCCAACCAGTGTTGCTACAAAAGTAAATAACGCATTTTATTCACCAATGGCGGGCAGATAAATATTGTGAAATTATTATTAATTTTCAAGACAGATGCTATAAATTTTTCATTTTTGTCGACAGTAGAACTGATCTGCCTCACTGTCTTGAAAGAAATAAGGGAAAATTAACACAAGATAGGGTAAGTGCTGGAGAGATACCACGTCGGGAGAGATCCACAATAGCCATAGTTCGTACGTTGATTGATAGATAGCGCTATTAATGGATTATATGTTTAAAATAAGTTACTTATTTAAGCTGTATATGGCAACATTTATTATTAGTCCATCAGTTTAGTAATTATTCAACTTTTTATTATTGAAAAGTAAGTTTTTTAACATAATATTTTATCAAGCATTTAATTCATTAGAATTTAAGAATGTATATTTCATTGTTTTAATGAAAATGAGTTTTGTTATTAATTTAGGTATAATTTGAAAGTATTGTATAAAATTATAGGTTGGAATTCCGCACTATGCTTGCTATAGCAACATGCGGCATCTATCCCAACAAAAATGAGAAATGCCGCATTTAAAGTTGGTATAGATGCCGCATCATATTACATGTTAAAAACATAGACTTGTGCACCTTAATTACGCAATTTTTTTTTTTGGACTGTAAATTATGCCACGTAAATATAAAAGATCCATTAATGGCTCAGATAGAGCTCTCATATTAGTGAAGATAACGAAAATAATGATGATTGCTTGTGTATTGAATGTTTTGAAAAGTACTCAGAAACAAAAAAAAGTTGACTGGTTAAGATGTATAAAGTGCCAAAAATGGTTAAATATGGCAAGCATCATGTTTGGAGATGTGTGTAAAATGCAAAATTTTTAATATGAACTATCAAGCGTCTCACCTTCTTTGATGCGGCATCTCTCCCATAGATGTGGGAGAGATACCGCTTTGCAGGTGTTATAAATAATTTTAAATTTTGAGTCATAAAGGATTCATAATTAACATTTTTGTGATTCAAAATTTAAAATTATTTATAAATAATTTTAAAGAACAATGTTTACATTTATTGTGTACCAAATTTCAAATCAATTAAATGCATACTTTAAGAATTATCAAGTGTTTTCAAAATGTGCGGCATCTCTCCCGCATTCACCCTACATCTGTTTTCAAATGTCATTCATAAAATTTATTAAAACTTTACTTATGTATATATCGCTATTCCAAATGGTAAACTTTATGGTATTCCATATGTGTAAATAATAAACAAATATTTTACTTCGAAAAATACCACTTTTATGTTTGAAATTGTGACAATATTGTTTCGAACTATCAGTTTATTTTCAAACAGAATTCTGTTTCAAAAATAAAAGGTGTTCTTGCGAAGTAAAATAAGTATTTTTTTTTAATATTTCAGATAGACGCCTTCTTAGAAATTAATATTTTAAGGTATTAATTTAGAACATTGATAGCTTAGCCATCCAATATAATAAAACACAAGTTTTTGCACTAGAGTAGCAAAATGCTCATGTAGATATTTTAACTTTACTTGATATTCAAAATTGTGTAAAAAAATGAAAAGGATCACTTTTAGATCATAATGAACTTACTTAAGTGACATTTTTGCAGGTTTGCAATAAGAGTCATAGCAGCAATATTTGCTTTTTATCAAATTACAAACTTAGGAATACAATTAAGGGGCTATAATAATTTATTAGTATTATTTTTTTCAGAAAAATCGTTTCCTTGAGAAAAGGTACGTGTATTGAGTTAGTATCCAGCTAGTGCCTTTTAGGGATTGCACCTTACTTCTCCCCCACCTCTCCCATTTTTACAACGGAATTCAATGGTATTGTTAAATGTGTTGTAAATGCAGTATTTATATTCTAATTCAAGTAGACGAATAGTAATTTTAAAAAATTTTTAAAATAATGAATTTACTTTTATGACAAATGCAATACACAAATATTAAGTAATTTAAAAATGTTATTAAAGTCACTGTTTATTTATAAAGTAGGAATTTTTGATTTTTATTATTTACATAATAGAAATTTTGGATTCTTTTTGGAAAGAAAAAATATCTTCATAAAGGCCTTGCAGTTTACTACTTAAGTTCCTTTTTTAATATTTAAAAATAAAACACAAAGGCAATTGGCGGATGAGTATGGGTAGGAATGCTCCCGTACGAATTGTGTTGGCTTTTTTCCTGCTAACTGCTATCGACACAAAAATTGAAATTTACTGAGATTCAGCCCTTAAAAACTTAAAATCTTTTTTTAAAGCCCCGATCAACCGGACACTCATAATCAGTTTTGAAACCACCAAAATGACAAATCACTTGTAGACTTTTAATTACATTGCGCTTGTAGACATTTAATACCGAAGATGAGAAATTCGACTTCCGTGATGAAGCCCCGCTGCTCATGGCGTTTTTATTATTTTATGTTTAATTTCAATAAATAAATATTATTTTTCTCGCACGGTTAGCTATTTTTACACACGCTGCTCTACTTTCACACACGTTTACTATCGTTTGTTTTACCATGATATGAATACGACTCTTTACGCTCGCCACCCAGCGCTCGAATATAGAGCTTTAAAACCAGGAGTTATGACAAGTTAGGGGAGAGCGGGGCTATCCGGTACACTTAAGGGAGAGCTGTTATTGTTCAGCTAATATCGAGTATAAAATTATAAGAAAATTAGTAATATATAATTTGGACCATTGGCAATTGATTTCACACAAAGAAATTTGAAGTATTCCACTGTTTACATATTTAAATTAAATTATAAAAAAAGTGTCTCTGTACGAAATAGCTCCGGGGGTCGGGGCTATTCCGTACGGTAGAAGGGGCTATACCGTACAGTAAAAAAATCATCTTATTAAGGAAGTAAATAACAGTAATGCAGTAAATTATTGTACAAAACACATTTTATTACTTATTGTCGACTCAACTAAGAAACATCATAACGTAACTTGTATTATCGGTATATTTAGTTCAGCTTATAAAAGTATAAGAAGTGTTAGGTTAACTTTTATCAAAAAAAGTGACAAAGTTTATAGAACGAAAGTATTTTATTTAAAGATTATACATTTAAACAAAAATCACAAGTAAAATTATCTGCAGACTCGGCAGCACTAAAACTATAATGTTTATGGTATTTCCTGCATCAACTACAATTTATTAATGTTACCATATTAAACCATTTAGGGCTAAGTCGTACACTTCTGTACGGTTTAGCCCCATCCTATAACTCGTGGGAGTTTCATAACCTAAACTCAAATTCCGTCGCCTAACTAGTCATCACTAGTGATCAAGAGAGAGCTTAAGAAAAGTAGTTTCTCATGATCTTATCGCTATTAGCTCATAAGTAAAAATTCTCCACCCAACTCTTATTTGGCAGTGCCCCAAAATTATAAGAGAAATAATAAAAACAAGTTTTTTCACCGTCATATTGGCATTTATACGCACAGAGGAACGAACTCAATCCTGTGATTTTCCGCGGTCAGGCGCTAGGTTACGACAACGATTGGACTTGTCTAGTTTGAAATCTAGACACGAAAAATGGGTGTACGGTTTAGCCTCGCTGTACGGTATAGCGCCGCTCTCCCCTAATTTTACTATCAATGTTACTTGAAAACATAGGCGGATCCAGGGGGGTGGCTGTGGGGGCTGCAGCCCCCCCCCTTGACCTGCACTAGGTATTTTTTTTAGTTAAACATACAATTCAGATCACACAATTCCCCAAAATGCTTCCTGGGATTAGAGGCAGCCCCCCCCCTTTCAGCTGGCTGGATCCGCCATTGCTTGAAAATGATTATTTGAAAACGCCTTCAAAACTGTTACTGTGCTTACCACAGGTATTGCACTGGTTACAAAGCGGCAGTTGAGGTTATGTTGAACGTATTTTGAGGCTTTATTTGTACATTGGTATACTAAGACTATACACTATAAAGAGTATGTTCATTTGACTAGGTTAAAGAACGGTTCTGAACATGGTTTAAAAAGAACCGAAGTAAAGTTGCAACTGTGGTTTAACCCACGCAATATTGTTTCTATTTTTAGAACAATTAACTGCTTTATCAACAATTTTGTCATCGAATCACCACTGATTTACTTGAATATATAATTTATTTATTTTTTTTTTATGAACGTAAACCGTTGCTGTATACACTATCCCCTTCCCCTCCCCCGTTCCCCCAATAAATACAATTGAAAACATGGATATTGCCGTGTATCTACATCATCGCTGTTGAGAGATAGTCCGTACGGTTGATCCACATTTCTACCTATAATATATTTAAATTGGTTTGATGCATTCGCTCGTATTCATATAGTCGACTATCAGCCTACCACCAACCTACCTTTCGTGCGCGTACTAACATTCGGAGAAAAAAATCCATTGTTTCCGTTCTGTCGATTGAAATAAAAAAAAAAAAAAAAAAAACACGCCAGCGATGGTTTTATTTTCATGGCAGAAAATATGAACGATAAAGGGGGTTTATTTCGCATTGTTTGGCTGATTGCGTGTGTACATATTCTATATGTATGCCTAATTGTGGTTACGATCAGCCGCCAGGTAGGTGTATTGTGATCGGGATAAGTTTGCCACAAAGTGACGTAGTCAATAACAAATATAGTCTATGGATAAAATTACCTTGTAATAGCTACTGAAATTGAAATTAAGAAGATTAAAATTTGTTTTAGTGAATTTCTAATCGGGGAATTCAGCTATTACAGCAGTTCTCATGGTAAAACCTGTGCCCGGGACTATGACAGAAATTTGTTTTGAGTGCTCGGGAAACGTAAAATGAACTTCACTAAAATTTATATATCTATATAGGGGAGACTGGCGTAAAGTAGCCACTCTAAGACAAAATGTTGTTTAGTTTATTTGTTTGAAAAGAAATACAGATTAATAAGTATTTAGCATATAGTTGCTTTAGTGCAGAACCAATAACTTTCAATATATTAACAATATCTTGAAAGGTATTTTTGCAATTTTTGTTTTTCGCAACATGTGCAAAGTGGCCAGGGGTACCCATTTTAACCCAAAAAGAAATCTTGAAGTAATAAACATGTTTATATACAAAATAAAACTATGTTTGTATCATTAATTATTATATATCAATGAACGGACGGACGGACGGAGAGTGAATTCTCATCATAAGGCTTCCTTTTTCTCATTTTTTCTCGGAACCCTAAAAACTGAATTTAATATAATATGTTAAAATAATCTAAGAATTCAATTTGAGCAGCGATCGGAGACACTCACCACTTTACCCAATTATAAGCCTGGCTACTTTACCCCGTCAGACGCCATTTCAATAAACTACAACTAATTTAAAAAAAAAATTTTCTGATTCATCGATAATTATATTATTTTAGAGGTAATTAGACAGAAATTTTAGCTATTCCAATTAAAAATTTGTATTCGTAATTAATAAAAAAAATAACGAGAATACAACTTAAAACTTACTTTACATCAAAACTTGAAAATTCAAAAAATTCGTTATAATTCACACAATCTAGGGACCTGATCATTGACGTTTTAATAGAATACCAATAGCTTCTCTCAAATTCACGGACACGGAGCAACAGAATACTACGGTATTATGTAAAAATACTACAAATCGTTTCGATAAAACGAAGATCTGTTCAGACGCACTTGTGGAACCAGTTTTCATAAAATGATGCCTCGCAGCTCAGATTTTTGACTTATCGTACAATCTCATTTCCGTTATGTAAGACGTACGTTTTGTGGTCCATACGCTACGTTTTATCTAAACGACTTGACAACGTTGCGTCTGGATTAGGCTTTAGAGAGCTAAACTATTTTAAGTCAGAATCCTGGAGTCCCAGAAATTCCAAAAAGAAACTACCAAACCGATTTTTTACCGTTAAAAAATTAAACTATTTTAAATGGATGTCTAGAGCCCTGGAAACCTAAAAGCGCCAAATCTGTGACCAAAAGAAAAAAAAAATAATAATAAGCTAAACAAATTCAGTCTTAATTATTATACATCTGAATTTACATAAGTATTATGCTAGTGCGAATAGAGTTTGCAATTTTTGGAGGTCAAATTATTCTTGTCAAGACATGATATAGAGTGGTACATCTTTATTTGTATATATTCTCGTAACGAAAATGTTTTCAATTGTAATGGTATCGAAAATGGTGGAGTAACGTTGAGGTGAGGTTTGAGTGCGAGATAAATCGAAAACGGTAATTTTTGTGTGAAAAAGTATTTTTTTTCAATTATAGGTTTTTTCATTCTTTCTCATCTGCGTTACACAGCTAAATAAATTTTAAAATGGTTTATTGATTTTAACTATTTCTTTATTAAGTACAATCAAATTGATAAATGTTTTTCTAGGTGAGAGTTTTGCTCTTCATGTCGCAATATGGGATATCACCATAAGTTGAAAATATCGAACTGACCTACTTTTGATCACCAAAGGCTAAATAAGCTTCATTTCAGATAATTTCAATATCGAATCTGTTTTTATTTTCGAAGATTTTATTACACAAGATGTACATACGGAACTGCCAGCTCGTAAAAGTAAGACAGCACCAATTCAGAAAAAAAATATAAACTTCAAGTGTGATACAGTAAGACAATTTAGCGAATAAAATAAGTCAGAATAATTTTTTGTTATGTATAACATATTGCTATTATGTATTTGAAATCAGTTACCTGATTTACTAATAAAAACTTTTATTTCATTTTTATTGTGTTTAGATACGTGGAGTTAAATGACTAATGGAAAGTTTCCTAATTTTTTTTCAGTGTAAAAATCTGTCGCAATTTGTCCTTGAATGGTCTGATATACGAAAAGTGTTTTCGAGGCCGAAGGGCGTGACCGGAAATGATGTATACCTTAAGAGTGCCACAAGCCTAAAAAGTTTGAGAACCCTTGGTTTAAACGGTAGGAGCATTGTAAAGACACAAATTCATATAAACGATGTCACAAGAAGAATTATGATGAAGACGATTATTTTTGCCAAAAACTTGGAAGGTTCTTCAATCAAAACATAAACGTTTATATGGAACAAAACATATAGCAGGGATACGATTTTTTTATTCAAAAGCCCTTAGAACTATAACAAATTAAATAAGCAATTTAATTACTTTTGTTCGTTAAAAAATACGTTCTTCTATCTACCTGAATTTGTACACTCAGATTACTTAAGAAGAAACAATATTCTTACAATTAGAACAGAAGAAAGTAAATATTTTAATATTTATCAAAATTAATGAAAATTTGTTTTTTTGAAAACAGTTTTTTTCTATGTTTGTTACATTGTTTCACCATTGGTATGTGTATTTTGTTGCAATTAGATTTCTCGTTCCGCATTCCTCTCTTTTCTCGCTTTTAAATGAGGAAAATAAACTTGCTAGAAAAATTTTCTAGATTGTCTGCATGCACTTTGTATTGCAAATTATTTATTTGTGTTTGTCGTTAACAAGAAACATTGAAATAAAGTAGAGAAATAGTGTGCTTATAAATAATATACACTACAGTTAAATTTCTTTCTGCCGAAGATTCCATTTGTAATCAATAGTAGACACCGGCTAGCGCTGTATAGTCTTTCTACTCATTGTTAGTGGATGTCACTGGTATTTTCAGATCATATTATTTTATTTATTATTGTTGGGGAACGTCCCTCTGTGGAAACTCCGCTTTTCTACAGGGCATTAAAGTATCTTATACTTCCATTCTCCAAAAAATTGGACCTAACGGACAAGAAAAACCCCAAAAAGAAACACCAAAAAACTATTTAGTTTTCCAAATTTTTATTGTTCCACCTCCACTGCATACTGCGCCCTATTCCTTCTTATTACTGCGCCCCTTTTTATCATGCGCCCTTGTCATGCGACTGTTCCACTTATGTCATTACCAGAGATGGGAAGAAAAGGTCCCTAACAGAGTCGCCATATAAAATATTTTGTACTGGGGGGCTACGAATAGAACTGGAGGGCTGTCATATTAAATATATAAAATAAAAATATTATCAATCTTTTTAAAAATCAGTTTTACGACGTTTTACTATTAATACCACATCGTTAATGTTATTTTGTGTCTGTTTGTGTTTTTTAATTGCCAATATTATGAATCATTTTGCTTGTTATATGTACATACATATCTTTATATTTTTCTAATGCAAAAATAAAACGCCGTGAGCAGCGGGGCCCCATCACGGTAGTCGAATTTTCCCCTTCATCTTCGGTATTGAATGTCTACAAGCGAAATGTGATTGAAAGTCTACAACCGAATTGTCATTTTGTTGGTTTCAAAACTGGTGATGGGTGTTCGGCTGATCGAGGCTTTAAAAAAAGGTTTTAAGTATTTAAGGGCTGTATCTCAGTAAATTTCAATTTTCTGCCGAAAACAGGTAGCAGAAAAAAACCAACACAATTCGTACGAGGACATTCCTGCCCATGTTTATCCGCTAATTGCCTTTATGTTTTAGTTTTAAATATTAAAAAAGGACCTTAAACAGTAAACTGGAAGGCCTTTGTAAAGATATTTTTTCTTTCAAAAAAAAAATAAATAAATAAATAAATAAAAAATTATTTTATAAATAATAAAAATCCAAAATTCCTACTTTATATGTATGTATACAGATAGAATTACCTATATGTAATATAATATGTATGTATGCAACTACCTATATGTATGTATTGCTTTTGTTAAAAAAGAAAATTCATTTTTTTTTTAAATTTTTTAAAATTACTATTCGTCTACTGTGTGTTAGAATAAAAGTAATTCATTTAAAACACATTTACAATACCACTGAATTCCGATGTAAAAATGGGAGAAGTGGGGAAAAAGTAATGTTTAATCCCTAAAAGGCATTAGCTGGATACTAACTCAATACACGTACAAAATTTCAGCTCTGTATGTTTTCTTAGAAAGCTTCTAGACGTGTTAGAAAAAAAGCAAAAAAATCAAGGAAATATTGGCGTAAAAATCGTGGGGGTAAGGGTTAAAAGTTGAAACCCCCAAAAAACAGTGTCTGGCTATTAGCGTAACCTGTACACAAAATTTCAGCCCTCTAGGTTTATTTGGGGAGATTTTGACCAGAACGAAACTGTTAAAAAACAAGAAAAATCATGTTTTATTAGGTATAAAAATGGTGGGGGGAGGGGTTAAACATCGAGACCCCCAAAAGGCACCCCCTTGATACTAACTCAATCCGAATACAAAATTTCAGCCCTCTAGGTTTATTTGGGTGACCTGTGCGAGTGGTACAAACTTCGAAAACGTCGAAAATGCATGAAATTGTAGCTTAAAAATGAGGGGGGTGAGGGTAAAATATTAAAACCTCCAAAAAGCACAACCTAGGTACGAACTTTATCAACACACCAAATTTCAACCCTCTACGTTAATTCTGGGGGGCTGGGGGCCTGTTGTAATAAGTGAATTTCGAAAATGGAAATTCCCTTAAAACAGATAAAATTTAATGTATAGTTATTAATGTCGCTAACTTCCGGAATTTGAATTTATTCTCAAGTCACATTAAAATTTAGAGGTTTTACTATCAAACGAAAAAATTAGTAAATTGTTAGTATGTAAATAAATTATATAAACAACAATTTGTACTGTGCTGCACTCTTTCAAAACATTCTAATTATATCCAGTGATTATATACACAATTTAAATGTTTGTAAAATTTTAAAATTGTTGACAAATATACAGGGAGGGCATTTGAAAACATACAGTTCGCTCAACTATGCAAACAGTGTTATCTTCCCCACTACCGCCCCTGTCATTTTTACAATCAATTCACCACGCTCAATGCTCATTCATTTTTAGTCGAATTTTCTCCGAAAAATTAGACTTATACAGTCTATACGATAAGAGCTGCGAGAGGCGAGACCAGGGGCGCTATCCGTTTTCGGACCCGTAGAACACGATTATGTAAAAAAAAAAGATGTCTGATATATATATATATATATATATATATATATATATATATATATATATATATATATATATATATATTTTCCCGCAACCTTTTAATATGTGTAGGGCCCCCCTATGGAAGTTAAGAGATGAAATTTGGTAAGTGGGGCTTATTCCGATGCACAACAATACTATCAAAGTGGGGTCAAATTTTGGGCAAATTTTTTTTCGGACCCGACCTTTAAGGGGGTGGTGGGGGGCGGAAAAGCAATAAAACTTTTCCAAATCGGTTTTAAATAATGTTTCGGTCAATTATCTACAACATATCCAAAATTCAGCTTCCTAGGATGATATGGTGGGAGTAGAGGGGGGAAAAAACGATTTTCGCTGGATCTAACAGGACCCCAGCCCCCCAGAATTAACGTAGAGGGTTGAAATTTGGTGTGTTGATAAAGTTCGTACCTAGGTTGTGCTTTTTGGAGGTTTTAATATTTTACCCCCACCCCCCTCATTTTTAAGCTACAATTTCATGCATTTTCGACGTTTTCGAAGTTTGTACCACTCGCACAGGTCACCCGAATAAACCTAGAGGGCTGAAATTTTGTATTCGGATTGAGTTAGTATCAAGGGGATGCCTTTTGGGGGTCTCGACTTTTAACCCCTACCCCCACCATTTTTATACCCAAAAGAACATGATTTTTCTTGTTTTTTAACAGTTTCGTTCGGGTCAAAATCTCCCCAAATAAACCTAGAGGGCTGAAATTTGGTGTACAGGTTAAGCTAATAGCCAGACACTGTTTTTTGGAGGTTTCAACTTTTAACCCTTACCCCCACGATTTTTACGCCAATATTTCCTTAATTTTTTTGCTTGTTTTCTAACACGTCTAGAGACTCCATAAGGAAACCTAGAGGGCTGAAATTTTGTACGTGTATTCAGTTAGTATCCAGCTAGTACCTTGTAGGGAGTCCACATCACTTTTCCCCCCACTTCTCCCATTTTTACATCGGAATTGAATGCTATTGTTAAATGTGTTTTAAAAGCATTATGTTTATTCTAAATACAAGTAGGCGAATAGTAATTTTAAAAAATTTAAAAAAAAGTGAACTTACTTTTATGACAAATGAAATACGCACATATTAAGTAATTTAAAAATGTTATTAAAGTCACTGTTTATTTATAAATTAGGAATTTTGAATTTCTAGTATTTATAAAATAGAAATTTTGGATTTTTTTGGAAAGAAAAAATACCTGTATAAAGGCCTTCCAGTTTACTATTTAAGGTCCTTTTTTAATATTTAAAACTAAAACATAAAGGCAATTAGCGGATAAACATGGGCAGGAATGTCCTCGTACGAATTGTGTTGGCTTTTTTTCTGCTACCTGTTTTCGGCACAAAATTGAAATTTACTGAGATACAGCCCTTAAATACTTAAAACCTTTTTTTAAAGCCTCGATCAGCCGAACACTCATCACCAGTTTTGAAACCAACAAAATGACAATTCGGTTGTAGACTTTCAATCACATTTCGCTTGTAGACATTCAATACCGAAGATGAAGGGGAAAATTCGACTACCGTGATGGGGCCCCGCTGCTCACGGCGTTTTATTTCATATTGTTATTTATTAAGAACAGATGTTTATAATATTCTCAATATAATTTGAGCATTTATATGGTAGAGCAAACCTATAACTTTTTTTTTCAAATTAAAAAGGACAAAATAATTGTTTTTGGTCTTTTATATTTTTGTTGCATCGTTGTGTTGCTGTTGTTTTGTTTTTATAATTGAAAAGCGAACACAAGAAATACGGCAACCGGCAATGAAAACTTGGCAATAAACAGTTGAGAATAATTTTTTTTAACGATACTTTCAAGTGTAATTTTGTAAATTTATTTTATTGGTGTATTTTTGTTCCTATATGTTGTTTGGCTGTTATGTATTTTGAAAAGAGTAGTATTGCCGGCAAATTGAGCAGATGAAAGAGTGAGAACGAAACAGAATCAGACATTATTAGATGAGGTGAAGGGAGTCCTCCACAATGTAACAATTGATACATTTTTGTGGTACACTTTATTAAAAAGCTGCTGAAAAGCCGAACTTTTAGATTTGAAATTAAACATAATGATTGGGAATAATTTTTAGATATATTGTCAACCTTCATTTTGGCAAAAAAATTCATAAAACGAAAGAAAAATTGTAATAATTTTTTATATATGGAGGGGTCAGTGTAAAAGTGAACCAAGTCCATAACTTTTTTTTTGGAAAAAATGCCTTTAAAGTTTAAAAGCTGTAATTATGGACTTGGTTCATTTTTACACTGACCCCTCCATATAATACTCCTATACTTGGAGAAAAAATATGGAATATTCAGTGTAAAGTGCATTAAAGTGATCACAGACCAAATATTCAAAAATTATTGTTGACTTATACAGTAAAGATTAGAGTGCCAGCATTAATAATTAAATAAATTATTCTTTTGTTAGTGCTTCAACTTCACCATCAGAATGATAATCGAAAAAAGATCAACATTCCAGAATTTAACAAAAGTTTTAGAATTGAATTTTTGAACTTAATTGTTGAATTTTATCATGATAGTCAACAATGGTTAGGCTAATATTCAAAACAATAGTCTTTACTTTTTAAAATGGCTTCTAATCTATAGTACTCCTTCGCCATAAAACTCGATTTGGCTTTCACAGCAAACCCTCCCATACAACACGAATCGCTGCCTATCAAAAATGCAGGATCTCCCAGTTATTCATTTATTATACATATTCTAAACGTCATCGTTATTCAAATCATGAGTTAAAAATTAACCTAAATGTACGTATTTTTATATTAACGGCAGAGTCGAATTTACATAAGGGCACTTGGGCCACGTGCCCTGAGGCCCCCCACACAATATAAGCCTCCACAAAATCCAATAAAATCTAAAAATTAAGGAATCGAATAGAAAGGATAAACGGTTTTTTCGGTTTTCTTCCTTTTTGCTCGTTTTCGGGAAAATTTGAAAAATTTTGAAAATCTCTGAAAGGAGTCTTAATGAAAGCACTCAGGGGCCTCCAGATGTGAAGTATTCAGGAATTACCACATTAGAAGTGCCTCGAAGCCTCCACAGTGATAAATCTGGCCCTGATTGGAGGGAAGGAGTCATAATTCCAATAAATAAAGTAGAAAAATTAACAGACAAAAGCTTTTTTTTGATTTGTATAAAGTTCGCCTGTTATACATTTACCTACGAGCAAAGAGCATACCAAATATTAAAATTACGTCCAACTGCCGCACTACAGTAAATGGTTTGGCAAATTGGTCACTGCATATTTTATTTCTAAGAATTAAAATTATTCCTCTCAAGGGATGTGTTGTGTTTTGTGTGAGGATTGTTTGTTTCACCAATAGTCGAAATAAATTTCGATTTAAAATTGCTTATTCGTTTTTTTTTACATTGTTTTGCGTTGAGTATATAAAAGCACGTATCACATAGCCGGCCTATTATTGTAAAAAAGTTTAATAGCTTAACTGTTATAATGAATGTCAGTATGACGTTAGAATATTTAAAAAAAATCGATTAAAATTTCTTCATAATTTAAATTATTTTATGATCAAAATATTTGAAATTTTGATGATTAAATAAATGTATTGTAAATTATTGATTAAATCAGAATAGATTTTCATAACAATATGTAAAATAATAGAATAAAAGTAGACACAGACTATAATAAGTGTGATCCGTTGGTTCCGGCCCGTACTTACAAGTATTTTTGATTGCCAGAAAGTCCAAGTCTATATAGTGTATATCCAAAAGTCATTTAAAATATTTTAAATACCTTGAAATTTGTGATGTAAGCTGGATGAATTTGAGGAGAGTAAGATAAATGATTGAGCCACAATCCCAGTAGGGGAGACAGGGGCTAGTATTAACGGGGGTAAGTATTAACAGGCCATTTTCCGCCAAACTACGGACGAAAAAATTAAGTATGTCCGGCTGCTGTCATCAGTAGATGACCACGGACACGTTGTGACCAATCAGTCTTCGGCCGGTTGCCGCAAAACAAAGTTGTGAGTAAGGCGTAGATTTTATTAGGTAAAAGAACATTTTTAAGTCGACGGTTTTTTGATTTGAAGCATATTTGTATACCTAAAAGAGACTAAATTTATTTCAAACGGTAGCATATTCCATCTGGTATTGTATTTTGTTTAAATTTTACCGCATTATCAACGTATTCTTTTTAAAAATTTAAATTTGTAAAAAATTTACCTTCGGGGAAGTATTAACAAAATGCATGGGGTAAGTATTAACATGTCAACATTTACCTCGTTTAAATTTTATACAACAAAGACTATGTTTCTAACTCCCCTATAAGGAGGTTATTGTATTCATCCCGATTTCAAAATATAAATATCATCATTTTCATGCTTCGAGGTTACCAAAATTTTTTTCGTGACATTACCAAATATGTTTGCATGTATGTGTGTGTACATATGTGAGTGTTTTGTGAGAGGAAGAGTTTTGCTTGAACTGAGTTATCATATATTTCAAGAATTATAATAATGTTAAATAAAACGAAGACTAATTTTTTAATAAGTCAATATTTTTTAATATAGAAGATATTAAACGATTGTCGTTGTCTATCGAAAACTGAAAATTTACCAATTTTTGTTTCGTTATCAAGGTCAAAGTGACGTAATTTGCTACTTAATAAGGACTAACTAACTATTGCCCCAGAAAAAAATTAAAATAATGATTAACTAATTAAGTAAAGATAAATCTAAAATAAAAATTTTCTATGTCAAATTAATTCCTTTTTAATGATAAACACGTTAAATATGATACTTTGCTTAATTTCTTCTTATAAGAACATATCTACGAAATATCATAATCATATTAAAACTATAATATTAATACTTACCCCAACGTTGTTAAAACTTGCCCCAAAAGTGGGGTAAGTATTAACAAACACATATTTTAAGAAAATGGGTTTTTCCGTAGAAAGTGCAAAGGATATGTAAGTTTTTTTATCAAAAATTATAGACAGATAGTTGATGCTTCATAACGTTTACAAAAAAAAAATCGCTAACCAGTTTCATTTCAGTTAAATATGTAAAAAAGTAAAATCTGTTAGTACATGCCGTTGTCTCCCCTACGTCACATACGGGAGCAAGGTAGTGGTGGAGAACTATCGATAGCACTATCGATAACTATCGATAGTTTTGACTATCGAAAACTATCGATATTTTTTTTTTACTATCGATAGTTTTCGATACATTTTTTCAGTCATTTCGTTTACTTATAAATACTAAAGATAATAAAAATTTCGTAGAAATTATAGCCAGGGATATAAAAACAACCATTTTAAGGGAATTTCCGGGAAAAAAGGAATAATTCCGCCCCAGCATAAAACCGGCGACCTTTTTTCTTTTTTTTTTTTTGCTCGCCGGCTATCTAAATGCCGCCCAACTTGGGTATCAAAAACTATCGATAAACTATCGATAACTATCGATAGTTTCACGACTATCGTAACTATCGATAGTCGGGACTATCGACAGTCAGAACTATCGATAGTCGGGACTGTCGATAGTTCTCCATCACTAGAGCAAGGTGATGTATTTCCCATATGGGTTTCCTTTTAAATCCACCAATTATTAAGTTGTTGATGTGGTAGAATGTTTGCAAAAATGAATATTATTTCAATTTCAAATATTATCGAGTGCTTGTGAAACATTACTGCGTATGACAAACTTTTGTCCGTATGTAAACATATGCAGTATTCATATATTGTGCACTTATCGTTCAGCTAAACTGAAACTTTAAGCACTCGAATTCTTTGGTTAGTATGACCAAAATTCAATAACATTTTATAGGATTATTATTTTAAAATAATTTTATTTTTTTTAATTTTAATAAAAGGTTTACGTATTAATATTTTTATAACTGATATGTAAATACAGTACAAATCAATTTGGTGAAAAATTTTTAATTTTGTTAAATTTTCACTTAAATATAGAAATAAATTATTTTCCACAAACTAGTTTTCGATTAATTAGATCATCATCCGGTGAAAAACTAAACTGAACTGAATACAGTTTGGATAAAAGAATATATAATTATATAAATTATAAAGACAATAAATGAACTGGTTAAGAAATGGGGAAAACCCAGAAGAAAGGTAACACAAAATTTTTCCCCATTTCTCAACCAGTTCATTTAGTGTCTTTATAATTTATATAATTATATATTCTTTTATCCAAACTGTATTCAGTTCAGTTTAGTTTTTCACCGGATGATGATCTAATCAATCGAAAACTAGTTTGTGGAAAATAATTTATTTCTATATTTAAGTGAAAATTTAACAAAATTAAAAATTTTTCACCATATTGAAGCGTAAAGCCAGTTTCTAGGCATTTTTCTTGAAGCAGGTAACAGGATAATGTCACTTTTTGAGCAAATGCGACTATAATTATTACAGGACATAATTTGTGTACGTACGTATTTTAAAAATAAAGCGAATACCACTTTTTCCTTTCAAAATTTTGCAGTTTCTTCTCTAAAAAGTAAAATTTTATTATCAATATTATATTTTTACAATAATTATTTGAAAACGTTACTACGGATACAATCCATTACTATATTACAGAATACTATTAAGGTCAGAACTTGATCGTAATTGGTTGCCTCAATTATACATTTTTATAATTAGTCTATATAATATAATATATAATATCTTCACTGGTCTGTGGTTGACACCTTCTTAATAGGCTTACTTTAGATTTTTATTTTATGTTATATGCTTGAAGAAATGATCAATTAGTTTTTGAAAATATTCAATTGTTCTTAGATAACTAGCCAAAGCAAGAAATTAAAAATAAAGAGGATTGATGAGTCTGCTTACCAATAAATAAAGCCTAGCATTTCAGCTTATGATAAGAAAATAGGGGCAAAATATTTTAGCAAACTTCCTGAAAGGATTTACCTTTACTAAATTACGAAATTCACGCTTGCGAAGCCGCGGGTAACAGCTAGTTTGTTATAAAAATATTCAAATAAATTAAAATATTTCTGAAAAATCATAAAATTCTCTTTTGTTTTAGCTTTATTGTTGATTATTTCGTATTATTATGAACAAAAAAATTTAATATAAAGTCCTGCTGATGTCTTAACATGACGGCTACTGGTGCTCTTACCTTATTTGACCGTAACATCAAAAATTTCCCTAGCTTCCCAAGAGATTGAATTCTCAGAAGCAACATTATGTAATGTAATAAAATTCAAACAAATTAATCCCATATTAATTATCAATTTAAAATCAATAATATAAAATTAAACAATCAAACCACCTTAACCACGTCAGTTTTCCGTTTGGTTGCTTTAATTATCATCATTCCCGGTAGATGGTAGTTTTCGAAAAAATAATACCGGAATATTTGTTTGCGCCGTTTATGTACCACCTACGTAACATTGTACGTATTGATAGAAAAGGAACAAAAAGGGAATTATCATTATTATTTTAAATAGGTGTAAATAGGAGATGAATGGCACTGAGGAGATGGTATTATAAAAAAGCCAGAGAGAGAAGAAAAAGTATTAAATGTTTTTACGTATTTCATTATATCATAATAGACAAAAGATGTTAATTACATGCCATTCTTTTGAATTGAATACTTGACATACAGCTTTTAAGAGCTGTCATCTTCTACATTTTACAAACACTACCGTTACCCTGCGTACGGTATTGTACCGAACACTGTGATGGAGCTGCTATTAGCTAGAATTTTACATGGAGAAAACGTACCATAAATTTTTATTTAGTGAGAATATAGAAAAACCAATACGTTTGGAGATAAAGAATTTACCTCAGTCTTCACACCTCCGAAGAATTCTACAAAAATATTCAAATGTATTTAGAGATGCCTCCACTATCGTTTTAATTATGGAAATTAAAATTCTGGTGCATTTAAGTCACTGAGAAATCTCATATTAATATAGTCTGTGTTCGGGAAGGTATATAGATCGGGAAGTTTATTTTTGATACTTTTTGATACCCGGGACTCGGGTAGACCTCATAACATAGCCTATACCCGTCTATTATAGGTAAACGTTAAGTAGTCTATTTTTGACGTTTTGGAAACTCTAGGACCTGGTTAGCCTCGTGGTTTAGTTTGGCCGTTTTTGGATCCGCAAAAACCTGGTGGATCTCATATAATTCAATCTAATATTATCTAAAATAGTTTAGTTCTCTAGCACTGAAAAAATTTTCAAAATCTGCAAAAAAATTGCCATTTTCAAACTAAGCGAAAAGAGTTTGAGTGTGGTTCAAACGATCAAGTTCCATTAAGCCAGGGCTAGATTGGCCAATAAGCCAACCATGGCCTAGGGGCGGCATAATTTGAAAACAGAGCGTCAAAATTTGTAATTGACGTTTTTTTTTTTTTTTAAGCTCATTTCCTTTAAAGATAGGGGCGGCATTTTTCACGGTGCCTAGGGCGGCACTCACGGTTTATCCGGCCCTGCTTTAAGCAATTCAACTCTTATCATCAAATTCAATAAATTCGATTTTACTTTTTTTCTGATACATGTAGCCACTGACTTTTGTCATACCTAAAAAAAGTAAAAGCATTAGGTTTACTGCATTAGGTTCATAGGCAGCATTAGTCGCTCGTTTGACGGTGGCCATAATAGCGTTGTCATCGTTAACAGCTAATAGGGGATGGTGTGAGTACACAGCGGAAAGTAGGGTAAACTATAAAGAACGTGGGCGTACTATGGAAAACGAATAGTGGGGTATTTCAAACAGTTTTTTTTTCTTTGGTATGTACACATACATACAAAGAAAACTAAGTGCAAGGAATTCATCTGTTCAAAGAGAAGCAAAATATGTACATGCACTAAATAAATGCTAGTACAATTACAACAACAAGGATAATTATGCCTTTCAAAATAAAGTGTATAATAAAGGCCAAGCCAGTTACTAATTAGAACCTTGTGTTTTTTCAAAATTACTAACTGGAAGGGAAAGTATGGAAAAGACAGAAAAAATTCCATAGAATTCGGTGAAATATTTTTAAACAGCTGAATCATTGAAGAATTTTCTCAAACTGGCTGCCAAAGGTGGCCAAAAACAGTCTTAATATGAAAAAGACATAGAATTCGATGAACTCTTTTTAAACAGCTGAATTATTGGAAAAGTTAGTTAAATTTGCGGCTAGAAATTGTCAAAAACAGATTTTCGCGTTTTCAAAGGAAGTTCCATACAAAAAAAAGTCGTAGAAAATTTGTCATTTTTGTGTACACTAGCTTACATTCTTCCAGTTTAAATGTACTTACTAAGAAAATTGCTAAACAAATATAGGTATTTTAGGGACAATATTAAAGAATACATCTTGTCTCTAAAAAGTAAAGCACATTATTTCTATTGTATCTCGTCTATCGTGTTTATGATTTCAAATTTATTATGGTCGTTTATATACTAATTTCTTTTTGATGTAGTTGTTAGTCTGCGCAATCTCGCCCAACAAGTGAGTAAGAAAGTATGTAAAATTAATGTGCACAAAGAGGACAAATAGGTATACTTAACTAAAATATTATGTGATTTAAGCTTTTAAAAATTAGTTAATTTTGCTAGAGTATATACAGTATTTGTATATGAGAAAACTAAATCAAACATTTAATTTCAAAGTTTAAAAAATATTTTGGGTACCAATACCTACATATAGATTCACAGATTGATTGTGACCGTTCAAAGTCCAACTCTATTTGTTATGTATCCTTTTTTATTGCATTAGTACAATACCAGTACAACATAGTGTAACAAAGATAGGAAATATGTTTGGTGGGCCAAAATTAATCTGTTGAAGTATACGTATCCGAAATTCATAATTTATTCTGAAGGAACAGTTTTTGTAATGCTATGGTTAAATGTTAATCTTTCAAAATACATTTTCAAAATTTTATTTGCGCAAGTTAGACGCAATTTTATACTTCTCTCAGTTAAAATAAGTACGTTTAAATGTGTATACGTAATTTTATACAATGAAAAGCGTGAAATTGAAGTTATTTTATAAAATGAAAATAACACAATCTACATTTTAAGTAAGTAATCATATAATTATCAAGCTTTTGTTGTTTCACTACTACTTATATTTCTATGCTCTTTCAATAAGAAAATCTTTTATTCTGATTTTTTAGATTTCCGTCTTCCACTTTGTTTTTCCTTTCTTTTTTTGCTCCTATGTAATTTTCTAGTGAGGATTTTTCTGAATTGGACGGATTTGACATCTGCAACGATACAAGAAAATAGAAAACTTTACCATTATTCTTTTATTTTGCACATTAACTAGCTATGACCCGCGGTTTCACGTGCGTAAAAATATCTTAATTATGAGTTAAGGAAGTTTTACATCAGATATTCTCAAATTCTGTACAAAAGTAGTTACCTACTCAACGACTCTAAAATATGTAGTTGTCATCATATTTCAATGGCATATTGAATTTTCACCAGTTGAAACCTTCCCGTAGATTCCGGCATTTGTATAGTTTCAGGAGTGCCTACTTAAATTTTAGACCCTACTTGGGACACCATGAGCTAGGAAGATACTGGTAAGATCCGTCCAGCTATTTCATTGGTTCGTTATTTGATGGATCAGCGGGACAATTTGGAGCTCATGTTACTTATAAGTTTAAGTTATTCTGAAATTTTATAAGTCACTTTTTTATAGTGCTTGCTTTGCTCGTTTAACAAGTACAAGCTAGCGATGTTCACATCTCATAAGTATTCATATTCGGATAACCTAATTTATAAAAGTTAAGAAAAAAATTATTTATATGTCACTCAAATTTTATGAAATAATACTACATCAAATGTACTTTGGATAAATCAATCAAATTAGACAAAAAAAAAAAAAAAATAACTACTTGTCTTTATCTATAAGAAAATTTGAATTTGTTTATTATTTTAAATTAACTAGGAACGTTATCTCAGTTAAATTGCACTTGCTGGTTGGTAAACACTCTGTATATTTTGTTTATTAAATTGACTTAAAAGCGGGCATTTGCCAAATTCAAGAGAATTCAAGATAAAGAGAGGGTGGCATTTTGACAACTGGCGAGCAAAAAAAAAAACTCGGCCAGAACCGCTTTCACCGGGGCGGAATTTTTTTTTTCTTTTTGCCCGGTCGACATAAACGCTAGAGTAGGGGCTGAAGCGGGACCAAAAATGCTTTTAGTTTCTTGGGACTAAATATGACAATTTGTTCTCTGTTATAAAAGACTAAATCATATATTTTAGTCTCGTAAATGGGAAAAATATAATATTAAATTATTCAAAAAAAAAAATTTACATTATCAAAATAAAAAAAAATTTTTATTCAAATGCTCTAAACATTTTTGATAAAATGAAGTTTTAGGTGTGTAGATGGTTACAGAAACTTAGAGAGCACGAAAATGATTCCTTCAAAAATGACAAGATTAAAAACTTTTAATATGAAATCTCATATTCCGACAACCTACTCGAAAACAATAAAAGCATTTAAATCTGTCAAAATTTCAAATTTTGTTCACCATCCACCTATTCCCTGTTCAGTCTGTTCATTGTAATATCTACCATTTTACCTTTTTGAGCCCATTTATATATTATATGGGAAACAACCTTCCAAACATTTTATTATTATATGTGTCCATTAAATAATTTTTTGTTTGACCTGATAAATAATAATATAAACGTTATTTGCGGTGTTACCAACCTAACTTTAGAACCTCTGTAGGTATGTTACATAGAACCAACGTATGTAGAAGTAAGATATGTATATTATTATTATGTTGGTACCTCTACATAATAATAATTATGAATATAAACTTTTATGCCATTAAAACCACTGTCACACATACTTTAATATACAAATGACTTTATGTTGAATATGTATATGAGCTGGGTATGGGAAATTATAGTGTGATTCAAATAAATCAAACCAAATATTTAATTATTAAGAAAGTAAATTTGAAAATCAAAAAACCCCGAGTTGAGTTAAAAGCGAACTAGAACGATGGAATAACACGATAAAAAAGAAAAATGTACGTCTGTTAAATCTTTTGTAATGTCTGGTTATGTCTAAGTCTATCCTGCAGTACGAGTTGGGCTTCTACTGACTACAAAACTCCATTTCTTACGTGCCAGGACGCCTAGGTATTATTCACTAGAACAGTGCTTCCCAACCGCCCCACCAGTCCGCGGACCGTTGCCGGTAGAGCGGGATTTGCATACGGACATTTGGGGCACATGCCCCAGAGCCTCCATAAAATCGAATAAAATCTTAAAATTAAGGAATAGAATAGAAAAACGATAAGCGATTTTTTTTTGCTCGCCAACCCTATTTCGGAAATTTTCCAAGGGGGCCTCCACAACAGTATTCAGAGACCTTCACATGGGCGTAGTTCACCACATTAAAAGTGTCCTGGGGCCTCCACAGAGATTTTACCGGTTCGTAGAAGAATGTGTAAATTATAATAAATTACAAAAATGATTGTAGTTTTTTTATATTTTCCTTAAAAAAAAAATACGAAGTTTCATTCCGAAGTCATTTCCAAACTTATACCATCTCTTTGTAAATGGGAAACAAGTTATTTACAACTGGGAAAATATAGGTTGTCAGCTTTCACTTGGATCCGAACAGCAGATCATCTGTTTTTATCGTCAGTGGGATCCCGCAGTAATCGTATTAAGTTCAAGATCGGATGTGATTAGATCTCTGGACAGTTTCACTGACACCGAAAATGAGCTCCATTTTTTACATTGGGCTTTTGGACTATTTTACTAGAAATTAGTGTGGGAGTATCAACAATGATCGGCGATACGAAATCGAAGAAAAACTTATTTGTTCGTATGAAATCAGAAAAAGAATCGAAGACCTACATGTTTAAATATGCGTCTCTTTCTCGGAATGTTTATTTTATATTCTACAATACGTAAACTAAAACCAAACATCAATTCGTCCGGTATCAAATAAATGAACCGAATTTTTCCGTCATTCGCATCTTGAATTGTCTTGTATATATTCGAATTTGACTAAACGAACATCTCTATACGAATCATAACTACAGCGCAGCGCCACATACAAAATGTTTTGTATACCTAGCCATATCATTGTGTCTTCAGTTCAGTTCAGTATACACTTGTGTGTCGGATAATATATCTCATTTAAGTGCCCCACAGACAAATGTAGTCAGTAGTCGGGGCCATGATGTTCTATACTACACTTTGATGGTCGGTCCTACACACTAGGTTATAAACGAAGAAAATATATCACAAAAGTTTGTTCGCACGAATAAACCGACAACTTTTAACTTTATAACAGCAATAACTGTGGTTAGTTACACATTTGTCGTTAGAATTTCATGGCACGTCCCGAGTTCAATACATGTACAATTGCATCGCAATACAGCGTATAGTAGGTATAGTAGAATGAAGTTATTTATTCTTTTTTTGGGGGGGTAAATCCGGATGAAGAATGAAAAATAACATTAGAGAGTAGACGAATAGAAGTGGATTCCTGTTACGTGGTTTTTATTCTTGCTTTATATTTTTATCTATTTTTTTTTTTTTTTTTTGAAGTGGTCTGTTGTGATTACGCAGAATAAATAGTTTGTATTAAGAAATAATACCGTTCAGATCAGCAAATGTAGGGAAAATATTCACTGTGCGTTAAATCATCTTGCAGTTTGAAGTGTTGGAAAAGTAGTTTCGATGAGATATTATTCCTAACGCCGAGTTTACATTGATTCAATAAATAGTAGAGAGTTTAAGTAAAGTAGTATTGGATAAAAAGTATGATAGTGTAATTACAATTAAACGTAATTTATCATTTTCACTACCAAGATAAACTCAGCTTTATTGTTATTATTCATAAGCTTTACAGACGCTTAACATCGTTAAATTGTCTAAAGTATCGCTGTGACACTTTTTAAATAGTACCACTTTTATCTAGTGTACCGCTTACCGTAACGGTTACACGAAGTGGTTGGTAACACTGATTTCTTAGTTGTAAATGTCATGCGTGTAGTCTACGGTTATAACTTTAAAATAGAAAATTTGTGTATTGTGTTTAAATTAATTCTATGATTGTTTAATACATTTCTAATATTTTATGAACATTTTTTTTTAAACGATCAATAAATTTTTATGCATTTAATATAGTTTTATGTATTTATATAAATTGGTTTTAGAATAGAACTTCAACAAGGGAGAGAATTTAACGTATAATTTTTTTTACACTTTGTAAAATTGAAAATAAAATTTTTTAATTTAAATTATTTATGGATCCATTGTGCAAAGTGTGTTGTCATGGCTTCCCAAACTTTGAAGTTGAAAATTTTATTTTCTTCTTTCTTATATTTTAGACTTTAGAGCAAACTTTGAAAAATCGTCTAGAGCGCCGACGGAAATGATTTATATCTTAAGGATGCCGCGAGTCCAAAAAGTTTGGGAACTCCTGTGTTAACTTTATAAGTACCTAACAGAAAAAAATGCTACGTCTTCCCGATTACCCTATACTAATATTTGACGCTTTTGATTGTGTTATAAACTTTCGAATAATTGCTATAAAAAGTTTAGTAGTTTTCCTTTAATTTCGAATATTCCTTTAAAGAAGCATAAAAACAGTTGAGTACCATTTTTAATTCATTCAGTGACCTAAAACCTAGTAACATGACTCTTTGTCGTGAACGAATTGATCTATCATAAATACAGAACTTAGGTTAAGCAACTTTATTGTAAATTACCTTTTGTATATTGCCTCTTGATATACTTCATACCACATATTTGTTATTTCAATCAAACAAAAAAGGAAAAGAAAAGATACAAAACCAGAGGCAAGAGGCACAAATAAGTTTCTTATTTGTGGAGCTTCATTTGCAGTTCCTGGAATAATTATAATATTTTATAGATGAAAACATCTATTTTTTCCCTGTTACGACACTAATAATCAATTTAAATTTATACCCCGGGCACAATTGTTGCTATAGTCAATTATTTTAACGAGTGAGTTCAGTAAGGAGTAATAATTGTTTATAGAGAAGAATACGAAGCTCTGAACATGAACAAAGCACAAAATACATTTCGGTCTTGTTATATCACTTATAAGAATAAAAAATTGGTAAATAACTGCAAACATTTAGGTTATTGAAAAAAAAAAATATTAAAAGGATGTATCCCTGTTATGTAGGATCTGCATAACATAGTTAATTTCCAAATATTGGGCACTGGCGGATCTCACCTAAAACCTGTATCCAACTAAAATAATTTACTTCTCCAAAAGTGAAAAAATTTTCACGTGTAAGAGCTTCCTGAGCAATTTAGGATTGGTGTCTGTTTGTCTGTCCATCTGTGTGTCGCAAATTGCAGCAAGTTACATAACTTCTGAACTATTCGATTGTTTTTAATGAAATTTTCAGAAATTATGCAGTTAGGTTTCCAGGTGGTCAATTACATCGAATTTCATCGTAATCGAAGTAACGCTAGTGACGCCGCTATCGGGACATTCCATTTAGATACTAATTCGCACCAAGGGGCATAACTTCTGAACTATTCGATTGATTATGATAAAATATTCAGAAATTATGCAGTTTACTTCTTAGTTGGTCCCCTATGAATTTCATCGCAACCAGAGTAATGGTAGTCATTGTGTTACACCATCATATCCCATTAAATATCGATATGTTTCTTGGCATTAGTTCCACTTGGCTCAAATTTTAAAAGTACTTGCGGGTTAGATTGTAACGTTTATAATGTTATAATCTAGTTTTTAAATTTTATGAGTTACAAGAAATTGTTATAAACTGTACGACGAAATTATAATTTCGGCGTATATATTTAATGGGAAACTTGGAAATTTTGTATCGTAAGTTTATTCTCATTTCCAACGTCACTTTAATAATATGATAAGACACAAAAATTTGAGAAGTAATTCAGCACAAAATCACTTTAAATATTGTATAAAAGCGTATTACGAGTACGAGGAAGCCGTGTGCCACACCTCATCGGCAACATATTTTATAGTCTTACCACCATCACTGGTAATGATATAACCCATCGTGTCGTGCTGGTTGGATCCGAACATAAGTTTGAAAAGTAGACATAAAAAAGTTCATTATTGTTAGCTACCGGCAAATTAGAACCACAGTTTATAAATGTTTGCATTTAAATTCTTATTGACCTCCGACTGTGATATGAGACGATGGATACCTTTACACATACATACATAGATAGATATATGTTGGAAAATAATATTGCTGGCTGGCTACTCTAAATTCGCTCGCTATCAGTTTACGTATTTATACGAACGTATGTAGCGTTACGATAGATGCTCATGGATGAACACTTTAGTGTCGAAACAGATTTCTTTTCCCACAAGTTTTATACATAGTACAGCGAGTTTTATTATATACCTCTCTGCCAGTAATGTGTACCGGTATACATAGGTACAGACAAACAAACTCACAGAATTGTATGGACATTTACAAATTGCCATAGACAAAATATAGAAAATTCTATCCCTATGTATATAAATGAAATATAGGCTGTTCATAAAGTGAGATTACCAACTGTAAATTATTGTAAATTTTGATGAATGGGAATTAAAATGATACAAACGGCAAAAGAGTAGGTACACCTATCCTAGTATTCACCGATTTGGGCGTTATTTTTTAATAATCCATATTTGTAAATAATAAAACAAATATTTAACTTAAACTGTACTTTTTGATTGTAAGAATTGTTTCGAGCTTGATTGCTCAGTTTCAAGCAAAGTTTTTTTCCAAGCTTCCAAACCCTAAGCGTACTTTCAAAATAAAAATTTGAAATTTTGAAACTAAATTAAAAAAGTTTACTTCTAAATTACCAGAATTCTACTGAAAAGATTAAGAATGGCATTTTCTCATTTTTTAACGCAAATTAACTAGAACACATATCTATAATGTCATCGAGTATTTTATTCTTGGCATATTCGTTTAATCAACATAAGACTGCAGGTTATTACTAGTATCCAACCCAAATAGGATTTGCAGCCGAAACCGAAACCGGAACTTTGGCCTCGGTATCAGTTTCGGCCGAAATCAAAACTTATTTAGACATGTTAAAATTTAAATTGTATGCTGAAATCTAGTGTATGTACGAGTCAGGAACTCGCCCAGACAAAGCAAGACAATTCACGAACACTGAGCTTCGGTGCTGCCGAAGTTTCGGCTGATTTTTGGTTGAAACCGGAACTGTAGTAGATCTCTTTTTCTGTGAATTCTAACCAAGTAGAAAAAGTCGCGACACAGCGCGTAGAAAGAATAAGTAAAATTCTAATAAATCGTTAAGGAAGCACTTTTGACTGATATAGTTTCTTGAAAAAGGACAAATATTTACAAAATTTCTGATATATTAATTCAACTAATTCCATTTAACTAAAAACGTAAGTTTATAATGCATCGCAGGCTTGGTAACGTTTCAACTTTCGACAACTGAACAAGAACCTTAGTTTCCCATTTTATTTTTTTTAAATTTCCCCCGCGCCCTGCAAAATACCACTATCATAACAATTTATCGTGGACCACATTTTACGAATCTCTATGCTAAATCATACCAAATATATTAGGGACTAAGGGTGATACCTTTTAAATTTGTCAACTGATCGTACATCTCCTGTCCAGTCGCATAATATGAAGAATGGAATCCGAACGCGTCATAACCAGATACACAGTGAAAAAATTTGTGTTCTGAGTAAAAAAAAGCTAGTGGTTAAAATTTTTGCTTTAAATAAGTAACCCAATCCTGTGTTAATGTAACATTTAGTGTTTGTGTTAAATGAAAATATTAACAAAAATTTTGATTTAACAGAATTAAAATGTTAATCTGTTTTCAACAACATACAAATAACATTATGTTTGTGTAAAATGCGAAAGAATGTCATAAATACACTTATTTGTGTATTTACAACACCAATAAACTGGTTTCGCTCGCACCTACAGCTTTAGGTATAAGAGCGGGGGTAGTGGTAACTGATACCATCGGTCCCATCGGTATAGAATCATTGCCATAATCATTGCAGTATTGGACACTGTGCGACGTGCGTTCACCAGAAACATATCTATGTATAGAAGCAGATGGAATATTTCAAAATCAAAAGCGTATTCCTAAGGTTAAATTGGTTTTAATTATTTAGTTATTAAATATTGGTAAGTTAATTAAAAATATTATAGATTGAATTTTTTTCTTTGTTTGCAGAATTTACTTCAATTAATTAAAAAAATTATCGAATATTCCGCGTTCCAGAACACATTCAAAGGGTAAAGAATATCAGGTAAAGAAGGAAGAGTAATCGTTCCATTTTGCCTTCCACGTTCAGTTTGACAACGATCTTCACAATTTTTGGGTATTGCTTCAACATCATTTTCATCAGAACACAACTTTGTAGAAATATTAAATAAAAAAGTTTAAGTACTGAAAAATTAATTTTTACTATTTCCTTTAATTTATATAATAAATAAATAAAAAAATACTAACTTAAAAATATAATATACCAACACATTTACTGAGTAAATTTCTACATTCTAAATCAGTTAATTTTACACATAATTGTGGTAAAATTATAGCTAAGTAATTGTGTCAAATTAACACAAAATGTATGTCCTTTTGTGTATTAAATCATTGACATAAACCTTGTGTAAAAATTTGACACATATGCTTTGTATTAAAATAACACAAAAAATTGAGTGGACAGTTCTGAACATGTGAAATATGTTAATTTTAACACAAATTTTTTCACTGTGAAGATGGCAACCCTGAGTGCATGCTATATTTTTAAATTTAAATTCTAATTTCTCATTTTGATAGTAATAGTGACAAATTCGATCCGAAATTGCAAATTTTTTCAAATCTTTCGTAATTATGGCACTGTGTTTCAAAAGACCCTGTATAACAATCATTACGTATATAGATGTGGCATCTGAAATTAGAGTACAGATATAGACGAATTCCGCAATAATTTATAAGAAACACTTGGTTGCAATATTGTGTGTACAATCGACTGCTGCATTACGATAACTAATTGTATTTTATTTTATTGTCTCGTCTCAATTCACTCGTTTTCTTTTTTTTCCGCACTGCACAATGCTATTTTGTTAAAATGCGGATTGCTGATAAATAATTTATTTTTCGGTGAAATAGAAAAAATATCTGGGGAAGTTGTATATATAGTTTTTGACGGAATCATTGTCTGCAACACGAAAACCACTTAAGCGATAAATCGGTTAATTTAATTTATTTATTTCACAAAAACTGCATCATTCGGATTTTCGCGTAGATAAATACGTAAGTACAATTAATTCAAAGTTTAAAGACGCAGATTTTTTTTGCAATAAATACATGCCTATGCATATAGGCAAGAGTTAGCTGGATTGGACCACTAAGTATAGTTTTACTTATTCCTTTAAGACTAGAAGGAAATTAGAATCCTAATCATAATATTATAAATGCGAAAGTGAGTTTGTTTGTTTGACCTGTTTTCATGACTCAACAGCTTAACCAATCAACTTGAAACTTTGCACAGACCCAACTTCTGGGACAAAGCCGGTTTGTAGGCTACTTTTTGTCTCTGAAAAGTATTTCATTCTCGAAAAGACGGACAATTGATTTCAAACTATTTGTATATTGTTAACAGAAGAGATGAAAAAGGACACAGACTACTCTTTACCCTCGGAAAATATCTCAATCCCCGTAGAACATCTCATTCCTATGGAAAAATATATTTTAAATGAAACAAAAACAGATTCTTTGAGTTTGTTCGAACTTAGCATATTGTTAACAGAAAGAACGATATACGAAGATAAACAAATATTACTTTTCATTCTGAGAAAATATCTTATTCCTGAGGGGAAATATATTTAAAACGAAACAATGAAATAAGGACAACTAACTGTTGAAAAAAAGGATTATTGCTTTCAAATTTTGCATATTGTTCACAGAGGGAACGAAAAAGGATACACTATTTTCTACCCCGGGAAAACATCTAAATCTTGTGGGAGAATATATTTAAAATGATATAAAAAAGAAACACTGATTTCATTCGAACTTTGCATGATGTTAAGGAGCCTTTTTTTAATATATATAGCCTTAGCCTTATAGTCTTTTTTTAACCAGGAAAATCATTTTATTCCTGTAGGAAAATTCCAAAGAAAAAAATAACATTTCTCAAGAGCGACATGATGAAAGTACATTTTATATGATTTAATTAAATGTTATAATTTTAGAAAACACGCGGGCGAAGCCGCGAGTAAATGCTAATAGGATAATAAGTTTAAAATTTGCAAAACGGAGCACGTATGCAATCATTTCGGTGTCGGTTCGTCTGTCACAGGCGAGTTTCTCTGAAACAATTAGACGCGAAAATTAGTAATTTAGCACAGAGATAAAATGTGGTAGCCCGATTAAAGAAGTGAAGTTAAATTTTGATTCAGATGGTTAATTTCAGGGGATAACCTGGAAAGTGAAAGAAACTTTTTCCTCCAAGAGCGGTGAGTATTAGGGTATCAAAGAGAGTTTATTAAAACACCAATTAAATAATAATATAATAATTCTATAATATAATATAAAATTAATGATATAAAAATAATAATATAATAATAATATAATAATTAAATAATATATATATATATATATATATATATATATATATATATATATATATATATATATATATATATATATATATATATATATATATATATATTACCTATATATCTTTGTTCATTTTTTTTAAATTCTGAAATAAATCCTTCTTTTCTGATATTTTCATATGATGTAACGTATTAAAGTAATGACGCAATCAATACTGTAGCGAGACGAGTTAGAAATGCAATTATTACCAACTTACAAGGAAAGGGCAAGAAGTCGAAAATTCAAAAAAATCTGAAACTTTGTCAGTATGTAGACAGTGGCTAGCTAATAACATAAAAAATATCACTTGCTGCTAAAATACGTTTTTAAGGGGTGAAACATCCCCTCAAAGTTGGAACTCAAAAATTTAAAAATCGATAAAATTTTGTTTATACGTACCTTAAAAAGTTCTAGTAACAAATATAACATTAATTTTTGGATCTACAAATTTTTAGGGTTTGAAACCACCCCTTCATATATGTACTTAAAAATTTAAAAATTGATTATATTTCGTTTATAAATTCTATACAGAGCTTTAATAATAAATATAACATTATTTTTTGCATTTACAATTTTTTAGCGGTTGAAACCACCCCTTCATATGTGTACCTAAAAATTTAAAAATTGATGATATTTTGTTTTTACACATTATACGAAATTCCAATAATATATATAACATTATTTTTTGCGTTCACACATTTTTAAGGGGTGAAACCACCCCTTCAAGTGTGTGCTTAGAAAATTTAAAATTGACGAAATTTTATTTATATATACTATAAAGAATTTTAGTAATAAATAAGCTGTCGAAAGTTTAAAAATTCGGATATTTTATTCACATAATATCATCACATAAAAATGGATTAATAATTTTTTTTTTGCTTCTATACCTTTATAGTGGTTAAATATCCTTTCCAAAGTCAAAATTAGAAGCAAAAATTGACGAAATTTTGTTTATATGTACTACACTGTAGTCTAATATACACTATTTAAAAGCTATCTGTATTGCAAAGTTTACACATTATTATTATATTTATTGTAAAATTGTTGTGTTTGTTTGTTGTACATGTAAACAAAATTTTGACAGTCTTGAAATTTTTAGTTTACAACTTCGAGGGGGTGTTTCACTCCCTAGAACTGTGTGAAAGAATATATTTATTATATTTATCGTTAGGTCTCTATGTAATATATGTAAACACAATATCGCCAATTTTCAAATTTTTAGGTATGCGCTTGAAGGGGTGGTTTGAAAATTTGTGGATGCAAAAAATAATGTCATATTTATTACTAGAGTTCTGTATAGTATATGTAAGCAAAATATCATAAATTTATAAATTTTTAAGTACACATATTAAGGGGTAGTTTCAACCCCTAAAAATTTATAGATGCACAAATAATGTTATATTTATTACTAGAGCGCTATATAGTATATATAAACAAAATATCATCAATTTATAAATTTTTAAGTACACATTTGAAGGGGTGGTTTCAACCCTTAAAAATTTGTAGATGCAAAAAATAATGTTATATTTATTATTAGAGCTCTGTATAGCGTATATAAACAAAATATCACCAATTTTTAAATTTTTAAGTACACAGTTGAGGGGTGATTTCAACCCTTAAAATGTCTAAATGCAAAAAATAATGTTATATTTGTTTCTAGAACTTTTTAAGTTCCAAATTTGAGGGGATGTTTAACCCCTTAAAAACGTTTTTTAGCAGCAACTGGTATTTTTTATGTTATTAGGTAGCCACCCTCTATATACTGAAGTTTCAGATTTTTTTGAATTTTCGACTTCTTGCCCTTTCCTTGTTAGTAAATTAAGTTTTTTTTTTTCAAGACAAATTGATGACCCATCAAGGGCAGTGATCCAGCTAAGGCAACTCTCCACTACATCTACATTTAACAAACGGGATATGTTTTAGACCAGTTTTTTTTTATTTCAAAATTTCTCAAGAAAATTGCACTCTGTAGCCCTTAATATCAAAAAAAAAAATTATCCACCTACAGGTTACTAAATTTCATTTTCACGTCATCATAAATCTAATATAAACTTTTTTCTTTCGTAAAACATAAAGTTTTTCTGAAAACCCTGTTGACGCTATTTATATATATTTTACTGTTAAAAAAAAAAGAAAAACTTGAAATTTAAATTGAAAAGTTATTCTGTAATGTGTCTTAATAAAAACTGTAAACAAATTGTAATTTTCATTTAATGTTTGTTGGTGTAATGTTTCTTTTCATCGCCGCTACGCTAGTGCTCGCTAGTCGCAGTACTTATAGTTACAATATGTAATTTTTGTATGGTATATGGTGATATAACCAAGCTTAGAAGAAGCAAAGGATTCACCACTGCAAAATATACATTTAAAAATAAACAATAGTTTGTCTTCTTTGTTAAGTAAATTGCACAATTGTTTTGATTATACTTGGGTATTACACAGAGAATAAAAATTTCAAAAATTAACCAGTATATTTACCAAGCAGTCAGTACATCGAAGAGGTCATATATCTAATAATAATCTATTATTATTGATTTACACAACAAAGATTACAATGCCAAGATTCTATTATAACCTCCTCATTCCAAATAAAATTTTTTTTTTCAAATTTTTGATTTTTTGTAAATTTTTGTGTTTATTACTATTAAAAGAAATCAAAAAACCACTTTTAATTTTTTTTTTTTTACTGAAAAAACTTTATGTCGACTATAGTAGACATTTGGAATAACGCTTACTCAATTGACATCTGAAACAATGTTAATTTCTTAAGAAATTATGGAAATAGTTGGCTAAGAAAATACAATAGATGAATGGAAAACATGTGTAATAACTACAAAATAATTATTGTAATGATAATGAACACATGAGGGTTTACACATTTATAAGAGGGTTCACTTTCCAAAATTTGGAAGCAGCCTTTTCCGCTAGAGCCACTTCATTGTCATAAACAACTTTTAAATTTCTCATGATAGCAAAAAGTTGGTCTCTCGGCAAGATTACAATGGAAGAAACCATTGTTTTGTAATGATAGTGCATTCTTGTTCTTGGAAGTCCCATTACGGACATTTTGATGGAGGCACGAAAAAACCTTTTTGTTTGCTCATTATTTGAAATTAGCGGGCACCCTTTTTTCAATATAGCTACGATTGGTTTTTTCTGTAACCAGATTGAAAATATCTTCAGAAATGTACTTACTACATAAACATATTTTTTTTAATTATTACGTATCCGGTTTCCAAATGTCGATTATAGTAGACATGAAAGTTTTTAGCGTTACTATGACAACCAAACTCTTGAAACATTCTAAACAAATATCTTATTTCCTTCTCTGGACATTCATAATAACATATTAACCTCCACATATTAAAAAATAATTTATTTAATGTACTAAAAAATTATTTACATTCACGAAGACGCTGAGAACTACCCTTTGTAGCGATGCGCTCTTTTCAAACTGCTGTGGAATATCGACAATGAACGTGGATCCAATTGAAAAAAATTCTGTT
The DNA here is from genome assembly GCA_035578155.1 of Brachynemurus nebulosus. Taxonomy (NCBI): domain Eukaryota; kingdom Metazoa; phylum Arthropoda; class Insecta; order Neuroptera; family Myrmeleontidae; genus Brachynemurus; species Brachynemurus nebulosus. The sequence goes on from JAPWDM010000001.1 coordinate 22,695,503, forward strand.
ATGTGCTGCTATCTATGAGGAAGACAGTGGTACTCCTGTCAGTGCTGTCAACTCACTCTAGAGCGATAATAAGAATTCCCTACGAAATGTTGTTTTATGTCGACTACGGTCGACTGTTGGAACGAGGAGGATAAGTACGTTTTGTGATCATTTCTACTATATAGTTATGGAAATTGAGACCTTTTTTCAGATAGAGTCTTTATAACAATTTTTAGCCAAATATTTATTTACATATATCTCTCAATTCAATAAAAAGCTTCAATTGAGCTTAGCATGTACCTACATTATCTAATCCACATCAGGTTTTTCTATATCGGAAATCAATAGTTTAGAATTTATAAACAATTTTTATCTTAAAATCTAGAACAATGGTTCCCAGAGTGGTCTCGGGGGTTGACAACGACCTGCAAGGGGTCCACATGGACGGAGGAGAAATTTAGAGGTCTGTGAGATGTAAATGAGGGTCTATATTAGCAGAATAGACGTACAGCGGAGGTATAAAATACGAAGTTGGTGACTGGCGACCATTTTTACCTTTTTTTGCTCGCCACCTGCATTTTTCCGAGTTATATTTTCGGAAAGTTGTTATTAAATTTGTGAATTTGTACAGGAAGTCTATCTAAAATTGGTCTACGAGACACGAAAGTTTGGGAACCACTGGTCTAGACGGACGGTTATCCTTAACTCTAAGAATGTTGGTATTAAACTTTTAAATTTTTCTTTTTGAACACTACTGAGACTGTGACTATAAAAATAAAAACAACCACTATTTTACTTCTCACCACAGGACAATAATTGACTTCTTTCTAAAACATAAACATCAAGAGAGACCCCTGACAGAGGGAGAGATAGCCGTGGTTGCAGCCCCGGGGTCCGGGCTTGAAGAGAGAGCCCGTAGCTATCGGTAGGGACCCGGAAAAAAGTACCACGGATTTTTGTTTTTTTCGCCACTTATTTTTTGGGGCTTATTCCCAGGGCCCGAAATTTCTCTCCACGGCCCTGTATCAAGAAGAACGAATGCCAAATCCGATATCAATATTAATAAAAAAAAAAACCTTTACACCATTTTGGTTTAACATTATTTTTTGCCTGTTACATTAGACGTTGATGACAGTTGACTTTCAAAATTAAATTCAAGAGTTTATATCTTTTTTTATTAAGTTTTTCATACAAAAATTTATAGCTAAACGAAAATGTTGGTCATATGAAATTTTATGGTTGCGTCGCAATAATTTTGACGCGTGATAAAATATTTAGTATTGCATAAATAAGGTCACATATCTGTAAGAAAATAGATTAATATAAAAAATTACTGATAACAAAATCCGAAAAAAGAAACTGTCTGGCTATAGATAAAAGCCAAGTGAAATTGTAAATAATATATATTTCGTTTTCCGACCACTTGATCGTGAATGTAATTCAAATAAATATCCACTAAGGACCGGATTATCGCAAAGACATTTCATATTACATCACCTAATGTTATTCCAATAGGAAATTTGCATGTTTTTTAGAAAATTGTGAAACATTTTTTTAAAATATTCTATACATGTCACAAATTCTTATGAGAGTTCTTTTTGTTTCCGCCAAAACGGTATTCCGCCAAAATGCCGCCAAAACGGTACATTTGAGCAATGAGCGATCCTATTGGTTGTGACGTATAATGTATATGTGTTCACCAAATATGCCAGATACGTGGGGAGCGCCAAAAGTTTTCGGCCTAACATCATTAAACTTATTTAAAGGTGACGTAATTTATACTCACTGAAAGTATTAAGTCTCTAGTAGTCATAAACGCAGACGAATCAGACGAATTTACATGTGTTTTATTTATTCTGTTGTAAAAGTGTAAACTCAATACGTCGACCGTTTCAAAAATTGAATATCGTGTAGTCATAAAATTTCTGACAAAAGAAGGAAAACTCCAGAAGAAATTAAGGACAGATTGGATGGTGTATAAGGTAAAGCGGTGCCAAAGGTTTCGTTTGCGGTACAAGTCCCTCAACGACGATGATCGTTCTGGACGTCCGGCACATTCGATCACTTCCGAAAAACATCGCTCTTGTAGAATCGCTACAAAGAATTTGCTTATTATTATAAAGTCATAGAGCTGCTTATCCCACCTTATAATAAGTGTATTGAAATAGAAGACGGTTACATAGAAAAATAAATTATTTTCACTGTTCTCTCTGTATTTTTTAATACTCAGGCCGAGAACTTTTGGCGCATCCTACGTATATATATATACTGAATGAAATATACACTAAAGGCATAAGGTAGAATACCATAAATAATAGGATACACTCTATAAACTTTGTCACTAATACGAAAACATGTATCAAGTAGATAAAAATTAATTTTTGAATATTTAAAAATATTTTGTAACTTGTCACAATCAATACTTATTATTTTTAAAATAAATTAACTTAGGTAACTAGGAAAATATTAAACACTAGCCGTATGCCCGATGGAATTTCCCACCGACAACATCTTTTTATTAGGTAGTCACTTTCTGTTCACTTTTAATGTTTTTCAAAAGCCTAAATCAATATCCACGTTTCCAACTTCAAAAATGACGAACTTCCCATATGAACTTTCATTTTCTGTTTTAAGCTCTTAGGAAATCAATTTCCAGAAAAAAACTAACTTTAATTTATAAATAGAAGCCCAAACGCCAATTTTCATAACTCCTGTGCTTAATTTCGTCCTTCTAAACCCAACAGTTTAGGTTGTGCGTTGTCTGTCAATCAAAGTTAAAGATTCATTAAATATCATTTATTTTAATAGCCATGATAACATATTTTTATATACCATTAACTTTAAAAATAACAAATTTACATACAAATTTTCATCCCCTATTAAACCCACTTTGGGGACGAATTTTCAAAAATCCTTTTTTAGTGCTCACCTACGTTACATAGGGAACTCCTATTCAAAATTTCATTCATCTAAACCCAACGGTTTAGGCTGTGCATTGTCTGTCAGTCAGTCAGTGTTAGAGATTTATTAAGTAGATTGATCATTATTTTTTTAAAAAAGAAGGTGCTATGAAAAAAAAAAAAAAATAAAAGAAAAATATTGATTTTAATTTTTGAAAAAATTCATAAGAGGAAACGATCTTAAAAAATTAAATTGAAAATTAATTAATAATAATTATTTAATTCACTAACTATTTAATATATTTGCTATATTTTATTCCTCAAAAAAATTAAAATATTGGCAGATATGGAACGCAGTGGAGAATAAACGATTAGATTTTTATATTATCAGAAGCAGTGCCTTCTACAGAACGAATTATAAGGTACCTAAGGCATTTAAGGCCCAGCGGGTAATAAGGCCCATTAGCTATATTTTTTACCAAGAAAAGTTCTCTAACTTATCAACAAGTATAAAATGAACTTCCAGTCATTTCAAAACCAAATACAAAAGTAGAGCTACTCAGAGTCAGAAACTCTTGTCATATTTTAACAAACAAATTTAGAGGTTACATTTTCGTTCGTCGATATAAAAATTGTGCAAATTATGAGTGTTATATTAATGATTTTTTAAAGGTATGTTTCTTTCAAATTGCTATCAAAATTGAAAAAAATTAATATTCTTTAAGTTTTACATCAATTAATTTAGTTTATTTCTAAAGTATTTATATAAAATGTACATAAGCATAAATATTGACATGTTGATAATAAGGCCCATGTAAATTTTGTTTGGGCTTTATTACCAACACAATTAAAATCAAACACTATAAAGCCAAATCAATTAAAACAGGTCTAAAGTCATTAACAAATAAAGCTAAAATTAGACGCACAAACTTAAATTACTATAGTTACTCTAATATAAAAATAACAAAAAGGAAAAAAGACAAAAAACTAAGTACATTTAATTTTGATTTATTTATTGCATTTGTTTAATGACGCCAGATCAGTTTCAGTTGGTTTGGTCTAATTTTTATTTTTATTCCTTAGTGTTTGGAAGTATGGCTGATAAAAAGAAGAGAGCGTTGTGGTCTGAGGAAGCACTGGCAGCAGCCTTACGCTATGTTACTCGACATGGCAATCAAAGAGAGGCTGCAAAGAGATTCGGAGTTCCAATAAGAACTCTTAGATTTAATATTTATTTATTTAGATTCAATATATTCATACACCTAGCACTTATTCGAAAAATATGATAAAAAAATTAAAAATTAAAAATAATGACTTAGGTAATTTTTTTATTGTTGTTTTCAATAATAGTCACGCAATCAAGCGGGATTCAAGGATTTTTGAAACTTTTTTGAACCTGTAAAAATAACAAAATATTTTGATATATAAGTTCAAGTTATTCTTAAAGTATTTTCAAGTTCAAGTTATTCTTAAAGTAATTAAAATCCCCCAATTAATTTAAAAAAAAATAAATGAACTATCTCAGGCAGTTCTAATAGGTGGGCCTTATTTTCTACACCAGTCGGAAATAAGGCCCAATTGCAGACACTTTTTGGAATCAATTTTTTGACTTGTATAATTACAAATTCATTAATTTTTTTAGGAATTTTTGTCAAAAAACAAGTAAATTTTTATAATTAAGTATCATATTTTTGATATTTCATAAGATATCTAAATAATAAGCTTATTTTGCTTAGGTGGGCCTTAAATAGGTACCTTATAACAACGCTGCTGGCCTGGGTGGAAATAACTTTCTTATTTGAATATCTACAAGTTACGTCAGCGCGCCAAATAGTGATGTTTAAATAATGATAATATGTAAAATGAAAAATCATTTTTTTATTTTTCGGAATAAAGGCGCAAATTATACTCATAATATATTTTTGTGATTTTTTGACATCAGCTTAAACTATTTTTTAAATAAATAAAAAACATGCATATTCCCTATTAATGGTGGAAATGATTCCAGGCTACAAGAAATTTATTCAAGGTTAAAGAACTGCTTTTAAACATTTTTCTAATCCTTAAAAAAAGTGACGAAATTTGTCTAAATGACATGGTCGGTCAAGTGGCCAGAAAACGACATTTCATATTACACATCCTAATGTTATTCCAGTTAATGGCGGATATGATTCCAGACTACAATAAATCTATTCAGAATGAAAGAACTGCCTTTAGACATTTCTATAATCTTTTAAAAAAAGTGTCGACATGACGGGTTAATCCACGTTGAGGCTCTAGACATTTTCTTCTTAACGAGTCCCTCCCACTTCCACAAGATATAGAGCACACAAAAAATATAAAACATTAAATAAATTTCAAATTTTGATTCAAATATTGAAAATAGACACTTTAGGGCCCTAGTCATTTGTCTCATTTAACTATGCGATAATTCCGCCGTGTACATAGGTAATATATAATAGCTGGAACTATCAGATTCAAAATGTACAAAATATTTAATCATTTCTATTTAAATTTAATTAGTATTTCATTTAAGATAAGAAAATAATTTTGTCTTTAAGTCGCACAAGTGAAAAAGAAAAAATATCTCCAACATATTTCATATTAGTACTTATCCAATATTACTACTGAATTTAATTTTCAAATATAACATTTGTAAATAATAAACAAATATTTTACTTCGCAAAAATACCACTTTTGGTATTTTTTGATAATAAAAGTTTACAAATATGGAATACCATAAAGTAACGCTCAAATCTATTAATAAAATATAACATTATTTAGATTATTTAGAATAAATAAATTGTATAACACTTTTGGCGGACAGTCATCAAACATCTTGTTCTAATCAAAGGTATAATTATTTTTCTATATCATCAATTTTATAAAATTCATAGTCTTTAATTTTTAGGTTAGAGATGTTGTCCGTGCGTGATTTTTTCGTGCCATGATGCTGCTCACGACGCTCACGCGTGATTGTGAGTAAAATTTGAAGTTATTGCCGTGAGTAAACGTGAACGTGAGTTAAGTTTTATTGGAGTGAATTTTCGTGATTGAATTTTTGTCAAAAAAAAAAAAGCGTTTTTACAAAAAAATAGTCTAGACTGAACTCCTGTATCTATAAGATTTATGACAGATCACCCTACAACGCAAGGGCGCCCATAACCGGGGGAAGCTCTAGTTTTAGGGAAAGGATAATATATATAAATGTTTATTATTGATTTTTAATTGTATTATGTTTGGTAAAAAATTTCAAAAGAAGCCCGGTAAGAGAAAGAGGATGTTTTTTTTTTGATAAATGTTTTGATAAAGTTTTTTTTTTTTACTTGAATTTTTGGGAAAAAAATTTGTTAATAATTTTTTTTTGTGCCCAGGGCCGCTTATTTTTTTCGCCGGCCCTGAATGTTAGAATTGAAATTTTTTATGACTACTTACAAGTCGCCATTCGTCATTGAAAATATTAAAATTTTCCTTACCCTCAATTCTAGCCCCCCACTTACAAATTTTAATAAGTGCGCCCTTGCTACGACGTAAATTTCAGTCTACATAATGTTATTAATCACATAGAACAAAATTACACTGATTTTTAACACAGATTTTACAGGTGTTGCATAAACTGTCAAATCCATATTCTGTGGACTGACTATAGTTAAATATATACAAGTGATTTAAATTCACCCCATTTACGAAAATATACGTGAATGACGTGAGTCACGTCACTCACGAAAATATAGGCGGAGGACGTTTGCCTCGTGTCACGTGAGTGACGTGGCACGAGACAAAATATACTACGTGATCGTGCGTGAACAAAAATATTTGAATTTTCTTTTTCATGATTGTGCGTGAGCTTTTAAAACCGACTGTAAGCGTGAGTGATCGTGAGAGGAAAAGTACTCACGACAACATCTCTAGTAAGCTCGGGGGAAATGTATGTGATCTGAAATCTGTCATAAAAATTACAGGTAAGGGTAAAGACAAGCCGCCAGTTTGTTTCATTTCGTGCGTTGATGATTGTGTAAAAGTTTGTATTAAAAATAAAGTTTAAAAAAAGCAAAAAAGGCGAAGTTACTCTGTTTGAAAGCTTGCCAAAGAGTTAATGTTTCATGATATTATATTTTTTTGCGGAATATTGCTAAATTTATATTAATTACGTTATTATCTTTAAAATCCGTGTAATCGTCTAGTCAAGGCTGTCGGCATAGATGACTCTAAGATTCCCAACACAGTGTATCTAAAGAATCTCTTAAAGTGATTATTATTTCAGTGCCAAATGAGGTCAGTTTCAGCAGAAGAAGTAGACTTAAGACTTACGTTAGTCCAAAACGTTTGTTCAGAAGAAGAGAAATAAGAAAAAGAGACCTGAAGAACGCGACAAAATTTCGAATAGGGAAAGGAAGGGGAGGGGCAAAAGAAGTACTGGCATTTTAACACTAGTCCTATCGTCATTACCCTCGGACCTGTCGAGAAAGACAGTCAATCGTTGTTGTCTTTTTTTAGTTTTTGAATCTATGCTAAATTAAAATTTATTACGATTGTTTTTTGCTTAGAAAAATTATTAAAGCGATGCATGGTTTCAATTAATATATATCCCCCCAAAAAAACTATGACCAAATTTAACGGGCTTATCTTAATTAGTGCAAGCACAGTACCGATTAAAATCGTAAAAATTTATGATGACACAAAATTTATTAATATTCCAACTTTATTGCACAGTAATCTTTTCAAGTAAAATTTTACTATCTCCCAGTAGCAAACATAAATTTAATAGCGACAAACATGCATACAGAGATTTTAAATGAAACTTTTCTAGTTCTAGTTGCATCTCACTCTTGCGTTTGCTGTAATTCATTGGACGGGCATCGTGCTTTGCACGCATACCTTCTATACATACATAAATAGTGAAAATAAATCTCTGAATGGGAAAAAAATTACTGAATTAGTAAGTGTGTGTATATCTTCATTTGCATGGGCATGTTGTGTATTTTTTTTTTTTTCAAGTGATGGAAATTTTGAATGGATATCTGAGACAATAAAAATAATAATGTTGTATCCAAATATTATATCACGATGATTACCAAATCTAATATAAGATTAAGGCAGTATTCCTATGTGTCGATTCAAAATTTTCAATTTTTTTAGAATATATTTTTTAAAAGTAAAATACGTTGAGAGTATACTGTGAAAATTTTAGACCAAAATTCAAATTATTTACGAAGTTATAGCATATAGAAAACCGTATAGCGAACCGGATAATTATAGTGTTACATAGCACTCCAAGACAATAATCCTTCGGAAGAAGCAGAAGGATTATTCTATGAACCACAGGTGTTATATTTTTTTTTTTTATGGCCAATGCAAAAAAATTTATAGCCCCCTCATTCAAATTATTGTACATTCCGGCTCTGTGAGGAATCATTTTGTCTAAAGTCTAACAAGTATAATTATATTTTTTATCAAAATATTTTTTCGTAATTAAGATATATTTTATGAAACATTTGTTACTAAAATTTTAAACACGTTTTCCTAGAAACTACATTTTTTCGACTGCTGGACAGTAGAGACAAAATTCTAATATACCGATCGGGCTATAATTTTAACATGTTGTTCTGCACACTAATGGTTATCGTCCGAACTAGAACGTCTTTTTTCAGTGAAAAAATTTTTGAAAATACTCGTATTTTTAAAAAGTCCGCCATTTTGTTATCTATACATATGATAAAACTGTAACGAGACCATTCCTGTACATTGAATATTTTTTGAAAATTGTACTGCTACTGTAAATAGTTATCAACGTAGATACCAAAACAGCTATTTTTAAAATTTTTGTCTGTCTGTCTGTCTGTCTGTCTGTCTTTTCACGCATCACGCAAAAACTACTGGACGGATTTTAATGAAATTTGGTATGGTGATAACTTATTTGCTGGGTCATCATCTAAGATGCCTTTTACTCCGAGAAAATGTCTCATTCCCACAGGAAAATAGAAAAACCATTTTGAGAGTGTACACACATTATGCAAAAACTATTTAACAGATTTTTATGAAATTTGGTGTGGTGATCACTTATCTGAAATACTTTTTACTCCGGGATAATGTCTCATTCCCACGGGACAATAGAAAAACCATTTTAAACATGTGCATGCATTACGCAAAAATTATTGTTTTATGCAAGTTCAGCATAATTATTACACTTATATATACTTCTCATTGATCTTATAACAATGCGTCGCGCGAACGACGTCGCGGCTACAGCTAGTTTATTCATATAACTGTTTAATTTTAGTCCGGACGATAGAGATAAATCTATAAAACAAGAATATGGTTGATTTTTTTTTTCATTTTAGGTCATTACATCTACAGCCCACTCATGTTTTTTTTTGTTTTTTTGAGGAATCCAAAAAACTCCAAAAATCATAAACAAAGCACTGTAAAATCGAGGGAAAAAATTTTTTCGTACAATCTAACATGCAAATAGAAACATAAAAAAAACTGAAAAGATTGTATTTCATTTTGATACAGAAAAAAAATCCTAAAATAAGCTTAAAATTCTACTTGTCACATGGGAATACGCCGTCTTAATAACAATGTCGGTGTAAGATATGAAAACATTCCACTAGTAGTAAGGATGATTGTCTGTCTATATTTTAAGGAAGAAGTTCACGCCAGAAACGGCTAATAAACTAATTTTTTCCAAGTCTCGTTTTTTGTTTTTATTTTGTTCTATGGTTCTTTACAAACACGGTGATATATAAAACACGGCCAAAAAATTTTTTTTTCAAGTAGAAAAATATTTATTTGTGAGCCGCCGCACAGCCAAGTTGCTGCTCCTTTGCAGACAACGCCCCCCTCCCCTTCGCGATTTGATCAGTAATATTTAGTTTTGGTGTGTACACGAGTTATAGTATGCACTGAGATAATGTTCTTTTATTTGTATGCCTTTGTAAACGTTTTAATAAACAGTGAGTAAACCGCTTCTTTTGTTATTATTTTTGTTTTTTACCGTTTCCCAAAAGTTGCGTTTTTCCCGACAAGGAAAATCATATCTCAAGTTCCAGAAAAGATAGAGACTTAATTTTTTTAAAATTTTGTTCATAAACATATTGCGCATAAAGTGGAGTATGCTTTTTCCATTTGAACAATTGTAACTATTTTTAAACATTTTTTTTTAATAAAAAATTGGGTTTTAAAATTTTTAAAAGTTTAGGATTACAATTTTATAGTTAATTTTTAAAATCACTTGAAACCCACACAGCTTTATGGACAGGTCATTTAGGAATAAAATGATGAAAAAATATTTAGAAAATATTCATTACTTTTTGAAACATGGCGTTTCTTGTAAACGTTTAAAAACTTGTGAAAGAGGACCCCCTCCCCCCAAGGAGAATAATAATGAATGTTTCAAAAACAAAATTTTCTATTTGAAACCCTCCCCAATTTAAAAAAAAAATTCAAAAAACAAAATAATCATAAATAAAAAAGTTGCTTTTTTATTTATTTATACTCACTCCTTAATGATCAGCACAATATATTTTTCAAATTCATAAAAAAAATTATAGTAATTCATCGACTGAAAAAAAAATATTTTCATTAATAATTTTATAATAATTGAAAATATATTTTCAATGGTCAATTAATCACACAGTAACTAACTACATCATATCAGTACAATAAACTATACAATCATTATCGCTCCCAAATAACTAATTATATACTGTGTGAGTTTTTCGAGAGTTACCATTTTTATTACAGCCAAACCGTTGTTTTAATCGAAAAATTTTTTAAATAAAAGTTGTAGATATCGACGGGGGCAACCGATTGCTATAGTCAGGAGCTTTATAGCTCTTATGGTTTTCGAGCTATGATACAAACTTATAGATTTTTAAATGAGACTACATATTAGTTTTTCGATAAAACTGATCTAATGTATTAATTAACAACATAAATGAGCAAAAAAATTTTTTTACCGAAGTTTAATTTTTTAATTTTTCTCTAATTTACCAGTTAGGCGATAAAAATATGCATATGTACTGAAGGCTACTTCAACCGATAGTGTTTTTCTTGGTTACATTTCCATTACATCCAAGAAAAGAATCATTTCCAGTACCACTCCTATCATAAAAATTTGGTTGTAATAGAATCGGCAACTCTCAAAAAGCTCACATGGTATTATTCATTTCATAATAATTATCACTTTTATATCTCTTCATACATATTATGTATATATGTATATTGTATATACACATACGTGCAAATACAAATCTATTATAAAATAGACATTAATGACATTATAATCGAAATGTTATATTTTATTTTAATTTAACGTATAAATTTATCTAACTGGCTATTATTGAGAATTGTATTTTCAGTTCTAAATTAAAATATAGAATTATGAACATATGGATAAGGTCGCGTTTTTGTACATTAACAAGAGTAAGTATGCCTCAGAGCATTTTCAAGTATGGCTGTTTGTATCGTTTTTCCAGTAAAATTGTTTATGACAAAAACATTACGAGTTGGTAAGGTTAAATAAATTAATTTCCAGTTGGAAAGAATTTGGTGTCGAAAGTTGAAAGACTAAGGCCAAATTTTGATTTCAGTAATTGTTCCACCAGAAACTAATAAATTTACCCAGGAAACAAAAACTGAAGGTGAATTTTTCTTCCTTTTAATAATTTTGTAGCGTTAAAAGTCCCGGTTTTTAGGTAATAGGTAGATACTTAGGTAATCCTTACTAATATTATAAATGCGAAAGTAAGTTTATTTGTTTGTTTGTTTGTTTGACTGACTTTCACGCCTCAACAGCTTAACCAATCAACTTGAAACTTTGCACAGACGTTGCTTGCGGGCCAGAGACGGTTATAGGTTACTTTTTGTTTCGGAAAAATATTTCATTCCCGAGGGAAAATGCATTAAATTACAAGAGCTGACTATTGAAAAACGGATAAATGCTTTCAAACTTTGTATATTGCTAACAGAAGGGATGAGAAAGGACACAAACTAATTGATACCCCGGGAATTTCCCGTGGGAAATTTCATTCCTGTGGAAAAATAGATTTTAAATGAAACAAAAAATGATGATAGACAAATATGACGATATACAGCGATAAATATAGGTTATTTTTTATCCCGATAAAATATCTCTTTCCCGAGGGAAAATGTATTTAAAACGAAACAATGAAATAACAACTGACTATTAAAAAAAAAGCATGATTAATTTCAAACATTGCATATTGTTTACAGAGACGATGAGAAAGGACACAGACTACTTTCTATCCCGGGAAAGTATCTAACTCCCGTGGGAAGTTTTATTCCCGTGGGAAAATATATATTTAAAACAGTATAAACAAGAATCACTGATTTCATTTGAACTTGGCATGTTGTTAAAGGAATGTTATAGTCTATTTTTTGCCTGGGGATAATATAATAGCCCCCATATGTTTGGAATATACAACTTGCTTCGCTTAACCCTTCAAAAATTGCATTATTTTTTCGCTACGCCACACCGTTTAGGATTTATTTACGATTAAAGTTATTGATAACGAAAAGTATCATTTATAGACAAACATAATGAAAAACAGGTAGGTACATTTTATGATAGACTGACTTTCGAAGCACTTTGAAAATTTAATACATCGAATAAATAAATGCTGCTATAGATAATATTTTCAAGTCATTTAAGTTGTTAAAATTTTCTTGATCAAAAACTGCGTTATAGGAAAACTGTCGCAATTTCATACCGCATTGTACGTAATTCGCGTTTTAGGAAACTTTACTGTATAACGAAACAATTTATATTTTATGTGAAGATATTAAAATGACTGCACCCTATTCGCTTACCTGTTACTAACCATTTTAGAACAATAACTAAACCAAATGACTAGCTTTCATTTCATTGAATACATCACATAATTTTGAATTTTGATGTGGAGAAAGAAGAGACCGTGGTGATCCCCGTGAACTTGTCGGCCATCATTCATCCACTTACCATTATTTATTCGGTTCATCGCGTCTATTCTATTCTGACTTTGAAATTGTTATATAACAATTTTGAAGACAACCTACTACAGTCTGATTGGGTTGCGTTGAATTCGGTTGGGTTGAGTGCAGCACAAATTGGACGTGTATCGTTGTTTTATTGCTTTTTAAGATAAATGTGATATATATTTTGTGACGGCAGCTTTGTCATATCACAATACATTGTATAATATATATGGATTTGATTTGACGTGCGGTGAGCCGAGGCGATTTATGTATAACTTACAAATAAAATACAGATTGTTTGCTTTTTGGAAAATAATTCTAGTTTCGAAAGAGAACTATATACGTATAACTAAAAATTATGGAAGAGACATTTACTTCGAAGGTTTAAGATATCGGGTTTCCATTAAGTGATTACGTTTGGTCACGATGACGCAATATAATTCAGATTCATTTATATTTAGAACGTCATTAGGTATTAATATACCGTGTGAGTTTTTGAGAGTTGCCATTTTTATTACAGCCAAACCGTTGATTTAATCGAAAAATTGTTCAAATAAGAGTTGTAGATATCGACGGGGACAATCGATTGCTATAATCAGGAGTTTTATAGCTTTTATGGTTTTCGAGCTATGATATAAACTTATAAATTTTTAGATGGGACTATATATTAATTTTTCGATAAAACTGATCTAATACATTAATTAACAACATAAATGAGCAAAAAATTTTTTTTTATCCAATTTTAATTTTTTAATTTTTTTTTTTAATTTATCAGTTCGGCGGTAAAAATATGCATATGTACTTGAGGCTACTTCAATCGATAGTGTTTTTCTTGGTTACATTTCCATTACATCCAAGAAAAGAACCTCTTCTAGTACCATTTTTATCACAAAAATTTGGTTGTAATAGAAATGGCAACTCTCAAAAACCTCACATGGTATATAAAGCGAATATGGTGTAAATTAATTTGAACATACAAAACACCTGACTACACATATTAGATGAGGAAGCAAACATATTTAGGACGTTTTCAAAATTAGCATGTTTGTATGCTTTGACGCATGCTGAATGTTAATTTTTTTATATGCGAAATTCTTGTTATTTACTACTTTTATATACACACATGATCTGCGAACTTGAACGATTAAGGCTAGTTTGCAACTATTTTCCTATGTTTATGTTATGTGATTAGTTTGATATAGGTTTTAGAATATTTAGATTCATTGGTTAAATATAATATTTATAAGTTACCTATGATGGTGTATACCTGTAATATACGAAATGCACTGCAAAAATAAAGAAAAGTTCCTTTAAGTTTTAATATGTATTTTTTGCAACTTTTCTTAATTTTCCAATAAAGATCTACATAAGTTTGGTGTGTTCCGTAATGTCAAGAAAATCCGGTCAAAATCCAGAAATTTGTTTTGAGGTCCCTAGAAACCGAAAATATTCACTGAAATTTATAGATTTTCTATATATATATATATATATATATATATATATATATATATAGAAAATTTTGATAAAAAACTAATTTTTTTACGAAAAATGACTAAAAAACCATGTTCAAGGCATCGTACATGGCTGGCTAACGAGCTTGTCCAACGGTTTGGGACTTCCAACATTTTCACCAAATTTCGTAAATATACATATATATATATATATATATATATATATATATATATATATATATATATATATATATATATAGTACATATATATATATATATATATATATATATATATATAGTACATATATATATATATATATATATATATATATATATATATATATATATATATATATATATATATATATATATATATATATATATATATATATATATATATATATATATATATAGTACATGTGTCTGTACAATGCCTTGAACATGGTTTTTTGGTCATTTTTTTGTGACAAAAAATTAGTTTTTTATCAAAATTTTCTCACGTTGAAAAGTTTTTGCGACATTTTTTTACACCATTAAATAGAGGAGAATGCTGCGACAGGGGTAATTTTAGTTATGTAATTTAAATTTCAAATGAGTCAAATGTCGTAATTCATCTGAGTGAGTAACAGTCATTCCATGCGAACAGAATACTATACTTTTTCTACGACTTCATCCCTTCTTAATTTAAATAGAATAAAATATAAACTTGAAATTAAAAGAATGTAATTTTTAATCTCTCTGTTTTCATTAAGTATTCGTATATACGTATCAAAAGATTAAAAGATCAAAATAGAATATAAATTGCTTTGTTTACTTACACGCTACTACGCAACATATATTTTGTTGTATTAGAGATTTATACAATTTATAAAAACTGTGTACAGTTTTTGATATACATACACTTCTCAGTGCTTTTGTAATTTTTTTAGGGAATTATATCCTCTAGAAACGGCACTGTCTTCCTGTGCGGTAAAGCATAAATATATTGTTAGGTCGAACGATTTAATAGAAATGGATATCTGTTGAGTTTCCATCCCTATCTTGCCATTCAATTGGTTTAATTTTCATAAATTTTACGGTAACGAAATTTATACTTTCACAAGTTTATTTTTTATTACTAGTAAAAAGACCAATTTTTATTACATTAAATATTAAAACAAATTAGCAGTGTTTTGATTTTAAATAAACCAAAGAATATTAGAAATAAAAAGAGAAATATTAAAACACCCGTTTTCAAAAAAAAAAAAAAAAAAAAAAAAACGGTAAAGGTTAGATTTTTTGTAGAACTGTCCGGAAATTATCAACTTTTCTTGTGAATAATTATTTTTAATAAAATAAATGATGAAGATATTACTTCGTCAGATAATATGAACTTTTGAGGAACGAGGCATTTTAAAAAGAAAAAAATAGGTCTACTTTATGAAATTTACACTCTTTTTAATATTTTATGATGAGAATGAAGGCAAAACGTGCATTAAAAATTTGGAATAAATAGCAGAAGTTCGTTAATTTTGTTGATAAAAATTAGTAAATGGAAAAGTGAATTCTTATTTAACAACCGTTAATAAAGTGGCTGTCGGCATGACTGCTATGTGATATATAATCAAGTTAATTACTTTTATATACAGGTGATTTTTTTTTTATAGATATTTTTAAGTAATCAAAGACAAAGCAAAGGCATGTGTCTTTCTTTTTGAACAACTTAAAATTATTCTCGTCGAGATGTAATTACATCGTACCAGTTGGATGATTTTGATGCACTAAAAATGACTAAAAATCCGAAAGATAATATTACATCGTGTCTCCTAGCAGGCTGTGCTTGTGAATATTATTTTACAATTTCACTTCAAAATTACTACAGATATTATTGGGAAGTTCCATTAAAGAGACGCTTGTAGACGCATATCTTCTAAGTGGTAGTCCCCCATGACCATGACTATTATCATTAATATATATGTATCGAGAATTGTAACAATAATTTATGAGAAATTATGATGTGGGTGGCGTTTGTTATAGACAAAGATTCTCAAGGAAGGACGTTATTGTTACTACTATTATAGATAAGTACCGACATTATTACGTGGTTATATAATCAAGTAGAATAGCGGTATTACGATAGTCAAGAATCTACTATTATTATATATATTTTTATGTTAAAATATAATGGTGATACGGGAAATATCCTCGTCTGAATAAGCAATTCAAACAATCTAGCTTTTATTGGTATCGATTCTAGTTAATAGTAAGAAAAGAGTAGTCATCATTTTCTTGAATTTTATTGTAGTTATTGTAGTTAACATTCAGCTAGTTTCCCGAGAAAGTCATTCCAACGGTTTTGGTTTAGAATTACACCATAAATTATGGGAGTGTCAAAATTATTAGAAAAAACTCATTCTATTAATTCAGACCAAAATTGCAAATTGCAGTCATTCAGCTACTCAGAAAATATAGCGTAAATGATAAAAATCATAAGAACATTTAGTCGAGAACAATATCCGATTGCAAAGGGAACCTCACTACCAATAAGAATATGTTGGTTGCTGTTCAAATCAATGTGGAAAAAGGCAACATTACTTTTGTTAATTGTGGAAAATGTTATCATTCATTTGGTTTTAACTGAATGTGTATCCCAATTAAGTATTCACTGTTGTTCTTTGTTTTTTTATCTTTTTCTGTTTTTAATTATGTTTTCACTAAGACGAATCAAAATGGAAAAATATACCTATGTTAGCATCTTTCATAGTGCCCCGATTTCCGAGTAACGAAAATGGGTCGGAATCTGCTGTCGTTTTAGTCATGGTTTACATTACATTTACCAATATATTTATATATTACATTTTCATTCCAAGTTTGTGTTGGCCACGTATTTAATAAGCCAGAGTTTGTCAGTGGTTAAAGCTTTTCATATTTCGCTTTTACGACAACTCTTTAATCAATCGATTTGCAGTTTTTCATAGAGATAATTGCGGTGACTGAGAAAAACATGTACTACCCTCTACCCGGCGAAAATATCTGGTTTTTTTCCATATGAAAATTTATAAGCACATACTCACAGCAGTAGGTAACCATTACTATAATTTTTAATGAATGGAGATATTAATTGAGATGTGAGAATGCCACCAGTATGTAAAATGTGGGCATACCTACCTTCATTAACATTTAACAGAAAAATTACAAAATACAACCGCTATAAAAAAAAATTATAAAATTATAATAAAAAACTACTGTTGGTAGTAACATATTTTGAGTATCGGGATCTGTCAAATGGGTAGAGCTTCAGAAAAATGGCTGACGAAAAAGTGCATTAACTTAGTTTTATAATTATATAGTAATCAGTGCTATATTAAGGGGGACCACTAGTTTGACCGCCTGAGAAAAAGGTGATTTTTGGGAATTTTTTTACCGGAAACTACTGTATGGAATGTTTTAAAATTTTACGAATATATTCGCTGATATATAATAAATTCATGATAAAATTTTTGGACCAAAAACTTGAAAATTCAGTGAGTTATTCGTGATCTCCCGAGGCTCCAAAAAAAAGTTTCTCCACTGTTGCAGTGATAGCCACCTTCACAGTGCCTGAAATCAAGAAAATCGAAATGGCTATTAAACTAGAAGGTGCTGCCTGTGCCATGAACCTCAATCGAAAAAAAAGTTGAAATTTAACAAAATGGCGGAGCCTTTAAAAAAAAAGTTTCAAATTTTGCGCGAAAATTTGATGATTTTTGATGATTACATTTTTTATTCGATCGGAAAACTGGAGGTTCATGGCACGAAGAAACATATATAAAAGAAACTGCAATAAGAATTAAATCGATCGGATGATTTGTCTTCGAGTTATAACTGCAGCAAATTTGAAAAATCTAGTTTTTTTTTTTACTTTACCTTTTAGTTTTAATCACTGAGAATTTTTACTCAAAACTATTTGAGATATGCACTTGAAATTTTAGTATATTATTTTTAAAGGTATATACTATCGAAACATGCACAAAAATTTTCCGATTTTTTCAAAATGTCACACTAGTGGACAGTGGTTTCCCTTAAGAGAAAATGATAAATATTAGAACTGTTTGTATTTGGGTTGACACAAGTCCGAAGAAAAGGAATTTTGCTGATAGAGAGAAAATTTTACATGTGTAAAGCAGTTAAAATGTGGTTAAAATATGGAAAAATGCGTGAATGAGTTAATGAATATTACAATTTAGAGTATATAAACGTCAAATTTAAATAGCAAACGTCATAAAATAACTGGAGAACTATAAGTGAATGGAAAAATTAAATCAATTGTATGTATTTTCAGATATACAAAATTCAGCTCATAAATGACATTTGAGCAAGTGCACTTTAAGAATAGTCTGATTTTTCAACACCAGATGTCATACCGTCATTTGACAGATCGCAATATCCTTAGTAACAAACATAGACAAACATTTCAAGAAGGGGCATTGGTTATTAACATTATACACTCCGCGCGTCTATGCAGTAAACTTCCCCAGGGGCCGGCAATATTTTTAATACGTTCACACAATGCAGTACCACCTCAACTACTCCATATAAAGCGTACACGTACACCAATAAGATACCTATACAAATATAACTTGCATGTTTACAGGAATCGTCACTAAACTGACAGTGTCTTATCAATGCTACGCTACCTGTCTGCGGTAGCATCACACACACGTCATTTGATCATTGATCCCAATTGGCCTCTACGGTTGTTCTGGCTATGACACTATGTTGTATCATCGTACTATAAAGTGTTAACTTGATGTCTGATTTCAAGCACCATGCGGGTGAAGTTGAGAATAGAACCTCGTTTATTGTAAGTTATATTGAAAACTAGTTTTATACTGGAATCGTTTCCAAAACCATGCCGTTACATTTTATATATAACAAGCTCTCTGTGGTTAATTAAATTTTACTTGAAACTTTTTAATCAACCGCAGTAGTGCGTTCGGTACGTACCGTATTAATGCAATTACTCTTATCATCTGTGTATTTATTTTATGTTTCCTGTCATACGATAGCTGGCTGGCTGGCTGGCTGATACACTCAAGACAGATAGCAAACACCAAAACAACATATAACAGTGAAAATAACAACACTGTGAAACATTGAAACAATTCCTCATCGAAATGAATAATTTAAACTAAATTGTAGTCCACCATTTCTCATTCCTCAATCGCTGCCGAGGGTCTTCCTCACGCTCGTTCCGTATTATTCTGCTCTCTGTACCGTTGTCACTCCGTAACGTTGCTGTGCTGTGTGTAGTGAATTGATGATGATAATAATATGGTCGACGGGGTTTAGTGGGGGGCGATAATGTGAGTAGTAGTGGTGGGGGGTTACTGATGATGGTGATTGTTCCTACTTACTACAATTTCGTTCGTTTCGTTTCAGCGAAGTATTTGATCGGGCTGGTGATGCTATATTCTGATAAAAATAATTTTGTTTGTAAGCTGCGCAGATAAAAGAATGAAAAAATGCTTGCTTTTTTAGCAAGTTAAAAAAAATTCAGTAAACTGCAATTTAAAAGTTAGTGGGTCCTGCAATGTTGCTCATTGTCCAGGTTTATTAGAAGGTGAGGCATACCTTTACCAAAGTATTGAATGGAACAAAAATTATGCATGTATCCATTAAAGTACAGGTTGGATCAAAAGTGACGCATACCTTTACCAAAGTAGATATACTGACTGGGTTAAAAGTTCACAGGCCATTGATCTATGATGTTTGCCAAAGAAAATTGGTGCCTAATAATATAGCGAGAAGAACTATCAATTAAAAAAGAAGCGCGACAGCAAAGCTGAATAACCTCTAAACATTTGTCCAAATCGATCGAGTGCTTCTAAAAATCGAAACTGAAATCTAAAAAATGAGTGGGATTTCTGATTTTGGAGCAAAAAAAAAAGTTTTAACATAAAACACACATAACTCCTGAAAATATCATCACGGTGGGTCGAATAGGTTCGGAATTATGCACGTTGAAATATTTTACGAATACGCAGACCGTCAGTTTGGAACGAAATTTGTCTAGAAAGCTCTGAAACTTAAAAAAGCTAGTGGAATTTTTGATTATGGATGCAAAAATTTTTCAGAGAATATTGACACAATTGGCCGAGTGTACTAAGACACTGTAGTTGGCTAAGAAGTAATAAGTCCGGTTTCTGTATTGTATAGAGTTTTCTACAACTGAAGGGGTTAGAACCATAGAGAGCTGAGTGTATTAAAAAAAAAATAGTTAAATGTCGGTACTGTAAAATGAAACAGTATAATCTATTTAGTGTATAAATGAAACATTTAAATTTGTGATTATTACTACAAAATGTTGCTGTTTAAAAAACAATATCTCACAGAGTACGATATTATTGATAATGACAAAAGCATTTAAGTATACTTAGATCTTTCTGCTAGATTGTTATTTTTATGTACCAGAAAGAGTTATTCCAATTTTCTTTTAAGACGGCGAATTCTGAACTATCCTCAACATACCAAAGCGAAGAACTATTCTTGCGTAAAGTTGATCGACAAAAGACAATAAGTTTGTTTGATTTTGAAAAGCCTTTATATAATCAACATAACTGAAGATATCGAAAATGAAATGGCAAAATTTACAGCAACTTTTGAATTATATCCCTCCAATATATCACTAGTTTATAATAATTTACCACATGAAAAAGAACATAAGAATTTACGTTTAAAAAAATTAGTTTTTCTTGGAAACTAGTTTATTTAGAAGTTCAAAAACCTTTTTTTTGTAATTTTTTACCTCTTTCCAATAGTGTAAAAAATGTCTTAAAAGTTTTAAATTTTGGGAAACTTTAGCATAAAACTAATTGTGTTCACAAAAAATGGCCAAAAAAACCATGTTCGGGCATCGAAAATTCGCTGAAATGTAAAATCTATGTTCAAATAAAAACATTTATGTTAATTTAATATGTTTTCTGTTAACGCAAACCAAACAACTTCCAAGATTTTGTAATCAGCAGAATGATTTAACAAGGAGATGCACCCAGAGTGAAATTCGGGATTTTGATAAAACTTCGCTGGTGTGTAGAATAGGAAAAAATAAGGAACCCGTATTTTTTTATCGGCCATCTTACACGTTTACGGGGTGAAGCCAGCCCCTAAAGTTGGGGGTTCAAATCAAATTTCTGAAAATATCTCGAAAACTATAAGAGATAGAGGAAAACTTTAAATTGAGGAAATGTTACTCCATAAAATGAATATTTACCTATATAGGTTAAACCAGGGTCGGGTACATAAGAGGTGCTACAGTGGTGAAAATGGAGGTAAATTTTCTTGTACAGTCTGAATGGTTCAATGTATCAAATATTTGCCATCATAAATAGAAAGAGCACCAAAAACTAGGGGAAACGTGTTTTGCGTTTTTTCGAAATATGCGTGGTGTCCAAGCCATATAAAGAAGAAAAAAATAGGGTGATTATATTGCATTATTATTGATTGCAAAACGTTCTATATTTTTTTATATTTATGTTTATTCTCATCATGAAAATGTATTTTTTTACTTTCCGATAATGATTCATGTATTTTTCAGTACTCACTTAATTGGTAATTTAGCCATGTGTACATTTGGTTACTCATATTCGATAATTTTTATACCTACTTTTGCGAAAGTTAAAGTGCTCTGGTGTGGCTGTGTTAATGAATGCTCGACAAGAAGCAGTAATCTTTTTCGTTCACTGTTCAAGTGCTTTGTAATAAATTTTTCCATATGGGAAATGTGGTTGACACCTAAAAAACATACATAAAAGAATACGAAAAATAATTTGAATGTTGAGAAAGAAATAAATCGGGTTTATTTGGTTAAAAATGAATTTGTAAGAAGATAAAGGCAGTTGTTGAATGGGAGATTATTGCTTCTTGTCGAACATTTATTAAAACTTGCTGACCAGAGAGCTTTCGCAGAAATAGGTATAAAAAATATGGAATATGAGTAGCTAACCAAATATACACAGGGCTAAATTGCCAATTAAGTAAGTACTGAAAAATACATGAATCATTACCGGAAAGTAAAAATTTACATTTTCATGATGAAAATAAACAAAAATAAAAAAATATAGGACGTATTTGCAATCAATAATAATACTATATAATCTACAATATGTTATTCTTCCTTATATGGCTTGGATACCACATATATTTCGAAAAAACGCAAAAAGACGTGTCCCCTTATTTTTGGTGCCCTTTCTAGTTGCAAAAATTTGATACATTGAACCATTACGCTATGTAAGAAAATTTTTACCCCTCCAGCCCCCCATACGAACCCGGCCTTGGTCTAACCTATACAAGTGAACAGGTCTTTCAAAAAGTAACATTTCATCAATCGAAAGTTTTCCTCTATCTCTTATAGTTTTCGAGATATCTTAAGAAATACGATTTGAACCCCCAACTTTAGGGGTTCGTTTCACACCGTAAACGTGGAAGATGACCGATAAAAAAATACGAGTACCTTATTTTTACCTATACTACACACCAGCGAAGTTTCATCAAAATCCTGAATTTCACTCTGGGTACATCTCCTTGTAAGTGATTTTTTCAAGTAAAAAATTTAATATGAAAATGTTAGGAACTAAAAGATGCTTAAACAATAGAGTGGTCAGATAGCTAACTGTATGATTTAATTGACTAATTCAAATATTTTCTAAATTCTTGCATAGAAAATTTTATTTTCTCAAAAAACTTATGGTTTTATCCACTTATTGTTAGACCCTTATGGTCCTAACCCTTTCAATTTTTCTTCATAATTCCAGGTAAATATCAACGTGGTTTTCCCAATTGTGACTGAAAGAAGACGACTACAATCCAAATCCTAGACTTTTTATTAAAAATCTTTCAACCAAGTTATAAATAAAACATAATTTGTATAAAATATCAAAAATAACGATTTGTTCGCATGTGTGATTCCCAAACGTTCAGTTATCCTTGTCAGTTAATAATAGCCGCGTATTCCGGTTCATATGTATTTCTGAATTCTCATTCTATTACAATTCGTGCTGCCATAAACAAGTTTATTTGGGTTGTATTACAAAACACTAGCTCGTTTTTATTGGTGTCGTCACTGACTGGATATGAAGGTATACATATACTAGGGGCGGGGGTGTTCGTATGTAAATTTCCAGCGGTGCCATCATATTAAAACGGAAGTAATTTAATCTACACTTAATTTCACTGGAGATTGTAAATAAATAAAAACAATTTTCTGTGTAATTGCGAGACTTAGTTAGGTTTTTTGAAAAGGAAATATTATTAAATGTATTATATATTTGGATACGTGTAGCTCTATACAGGATGTAACAGATTCCTTTTGTAACCATTTGAGGATAATGAATGTCTAAATCACATTCCAAACTCTGAAAAGTTAAATGGAATAACATTAATTTCTGTAAATATAGTTTTTAAAGTTCCATAATGTATAAATTTGTGAATGTGTAAAAGTCACGTGGTAGAAGAAAAAAATTTTAATAGCATTACTGTTTTCACAGCATTACAATAGGCCACCCTAGGCCATGGCCTAGGGGCGGTAAATTTTTAAAATAGGGCGGAAAAATTAACGTTATTTTTTTTGCTCGTCACTTATTTTTCTTAAGAGAAAATTTGTAAAAAAGGTAGGAATAGGGGCAGCAAATTTTTAAAACACGATAGAAAAATTTGTGGATTGACACCTTTTTTTTTCAAGATTTCTTTTTTTTAAACAAAAGGTAGGGGCGGCATTTTTATAAGAGCTTTCGTTTCAAAAATAAGGGTATACAAAAATTTAATTTTTATTTAAACAATCAAGGCATTTTTATCATGTTGTGAAAAGCAAGTACTTCTAGGAAACTTAAATATTTTTTACTTATTGCATTTATTCATGTTTGCAAATATTTACCGTACTAGGCTGACAAAGGGGAACATTGTAAATTATTTATTGTAAGTACTAATAATTCATGTCCCCATTTTTAGGGATTGTTTCAAACGAGTTTTTTTGAGATTGTACAAAGGAATAAGGCTTTAAATTACATATTGGAACATATTAAAATGTTTCTACTGTTGTTAAAATATGCTTTGACACATTGTTCTTTTAGATGTGACACCTTGTATATACAAACCAGTCCATCTTCCAAGAGGAAAATAGAAAATGGAAATTCAAAGAAATAAGAACATACAAATTTTAACTTTGCAAAATATTGTTGGGCTCAGAGTGTGATTTCTTCAAGGTATGATTTCCGTATAATATATATAGTTATTGGTATTTCTTGCTTCCGAGACTACTAAAATAGCCGAAGCATTGTGATCACTTTTGACATATGAAAATTTTGTCCCTTGCGGAATGTTTTTGATGAGATTTTTAGAAAGATTTTG
Source organism: Brachynemurus nebulosus (assembly GCA_035578155.1). Classification (NCBI taxonomy): domain Eukaryota; kingdom Metazoa; phylum Arthropoda; class Insecta; order Neuroptera; family Myrmeleontidae; genus Brachynemurus; species Brachynemurus nebulosus. The sequence goes on from JAPWDM010000001.1 coordinate 22,720,173, forward strand.
GTTCATAAATCGCCCCTTGTAAATTTTATCTCATTCCATTAAATTTCGATGTCTTATTTAGGTACTTTTAGTTTCACTTCGATAAAATTTTGAGAATATTTGTAGATGATTCCCCCGTCAATTTCAATACAATTAAAGTCAGGACAGGTATTATACTTGCGGAAACGTAAAATATGTTAACACTGGGCGTAGAATGATCTGAAAAAATGGAATAATTTCCTCGTTTTTCTTCCTAATGAAAACCAAAAACCTTAAAAAAATTTTAGAGCTACAGCTAGTTTTAGAGCTTCCTAGACAATTCTAGTTTTGTGTCTGTTTGTCGGTCCGTCTGTGTGTGCATCTGTCTATCTGAAAGCTTCATAAAGTGCATAGCATAACTTCGGAACTGTTTGATTAATCTTGATGAAATTATTTGCACAAATTATGCAAATTAGTTCCTAAGACTTATTTATAATTATTTCAATAAATTTATTGCTACTAGATTTTAATTATGTTAAATAGTATTTTGACGCAGTACCGTTTTAGTTTCTGCTAAGTATCTAATAACATCATGCAATTCTTGATCATAATCAATTTTCCCTAAATTTTATATGTTCTTAGTTATCTGAAACCATCTTGTATAAAAGACTATATATGTTATACTATGCCACTATAGCACAGGCCCGGAACTAAGGGGGGGAGGCAAACCGCGGCCCCTGCCCCGGGCGTCAGGGGGCACCAAAATCATATTAGGTCGGTCTATATCATATGGTCTAAAAAAAGTTGGTCGCTCGACCATTTTAGAAAAAAATAATATTCTTCCAGTTGTTTCTATATTATATTTGAAGTACTGAGAGCAATTCTTCAAAAAATGATCTTGAAACGTTTAAGCGTGGCAGCCATTTTTGTTTTCTAATTTACGCTGATTTTTGTGTTTGCAGCCATTTATTCCAACGCATATATTTCATAAACCGTTCACTTTAAAACGTTGAAATAAAAACCATTTTAAAGGTAATAAATGTCTATTTTAAGTGATGTCCACATTTAGTCTATTTTCGTTCCTTCTATAACAAAAACTTTACCTAAAATTGGATATCAAAACTTAGCAAAATTCACTTTTTGAACATTTTTTTTTCCTCTAGAAGGAATGTTTTAAATCTCTAACTATTTTTTATGAAAATAATTGTATACGGGTACAACTACCCATTATGAAACAAATACACACTATTTCAATTGTGAAACTTGTATCCTTTAATTTTTACAAACTTCCGAAAACTGACTTTTTTCCAAATTTTGGAATTTTGCGCCCCTGTATATCTGATTTCAAGTTTCTGTCCCGGTTCTAAAAAATCGTAGATCCGGAGCTGCTATGGCATACCAAGTACTAATTCTTTTGCGGACATTTTTGCATCAAAACTTAAAAATGACTAAAAATTGCAGTGACGAGGTGTCAGATCCAAATCAACGTTATGCATGTCCCACTGAATAATGAATTTATAGCTCAATAGATTGCAGACCAGTCAAAAGGCATACATTTGCAAAATATTCAAGTAATTTGCAACAAGAGGTAGATTTTGATGTAATACTATATTTGGTATTCGTTATAAGCTTTGCTTGGAGGGGATATGAGGTTCGACCACAGCGTTCAAAGTGAACAAGCATGTCAGTTATCGGAATATACTTAATTTATACAAAAGTTATAAAAGTTACTATTTTTTACAATTTTTTTTTTTAAGACAAAGCATTTATTTCAAATAATATTGCACTTAACGTTTTAAATCGTGAAAATGACGTCTTTCGATACTTCAAGTGTTGAATAATTATTATGTTCAATTTTACTAGGAAAAATATTGATGAAATATTGAAAATTAATCATATCCAGTTCAGACATTATTTGCCAGCTAATTCCTAGAAATATACTTAATAACTTTGAAAATGTTATAGGAAATATAGTATATTTGTAAATAAAAATATATTATTCTTTATACAATTTTTCTGACTACTTTCACTTCTAAAATCAACATATACGGATATTTTTGCTACACTCTGTGCTTGATGGGGTATATATATTGTAATGTAATGCTCTTTTCATATTGTACGGTTTTTGCCGTACGGGACAAAATCGTGCGACTTTTTGCCGTAATATCATTGCTTTCATATTGCACGGTTTTTTGCCGTTATAAACTGAATATCTTCATTTGATTTGCAACATTACACAAGTAATAAGTGTGATTAAAGTGAATTCTATAAATCAGAGGAAATAGAAAGTAGGATTATTTATTATCACATTCTCGGAAGGCCTAAAAAATAACGAAAATAAGTTTTTCAACTATTTTCGGATGTTTACAGACTCCTGTGATTAATTTCTTGGCGAACTTAACATCAAAACACACAATTTCGAAATTACATACAATATATTAAAATACTGGTTATCGCATTCAACATTAGTTTCATCCATTTCACAAATAAAATAAATACTTAACATGAAATTCAACAAAATATTGTTAATGACATACGTTAAAAAGCCGTCTATAATAGTTTCTAACTATTGAGTTAAAAACGCCGCGCCGTACGGCAACCGTCAAGTCCAGTGGCAAAAGACGGCTGCTACACGACACGGCAACGGCATTTTTCCGTGACCGTGTAATGTGAAAGGTCCAATACTCTTCTTCACTCCACTAAAAAAATGCGACCGTATGGGTTTTTGCCGTACGGCAAAAACCGTATAATGTGAAAGGAGCGTAACTGTTCATATATCTCATACATTGTAAACATAATTATAAATATGCTGGTGGCATAATTATTGTTGCCAATTTTGCTTTATTTTAACATTCGGCAACGAATAATATGAACTGTCTCAACTTGGTATAAAATTATATTGTTAGTCAACTCCAAGAGTTTTATCAGTTTTATATTTAAATATGGAAAACGAGTTTAATTTTCTTTGAAGTTAAAATGTTATTAATTAATTTTGTCAAATTCATATGTTCATTTTGAAAGTATAATGACGTAGAATATTTTCGAAGAATATTGAATAATATATAAAACTGTAAATGTTTCAGATTTTCTTAACAAAAACAAGTGGAAAACTTAATCGAAAATTTTTTACTAAAATATAATTAATTCTGTAAATTACGAGTAATTCACAGTGAATTACGAGTATGTTTGCAAAAGGGTTTTGAACTTTTAGATTACTAAAGGCTAAAAGTAAACAGAAAAATCATCTAAATTTAAGGCGCAAGCAGCTTTGTGTTCGTAGGTAAAGAACACATTTCTAACAATAAATTGTGATTTGAAAAAATTCGACAAGTGCGTATTAAGCGTAAATTTAAATACTATGCTGTGTACATGATCAAGCAGTCGAAAACACAGCCCAAAATAGTAATAAAAATACCCCTGTCGCAGCATCTGCATAACATAGCGAATTTCCAATCATAAAAGTTACTTTTTTTCGAAAACCCGCTTACCTAGAATAATGGTTCAAAATGTATTTTCTGTGATTTTCTTGGTACTTTACCACAATGTAAAAAAAATTGGAAAAACTTTTAAATTTTGGCAAATTGTTTGCAAAAAAACTCATTTTTTTGAGGTTTTTGGAATTGGACGTGTCTGACTGGAGAACTCATACAAAATTTTTGGACTTCCAACGTTTTATTGTTTTATTATATTTGCATCCCAAACTAGTATCTATCCTATAAATATAACAAGTTTCATCCAAAATGAATTTTTCGGATAGGCCGCTATTACATTGTCATAGATATATGTCAAAGATCTTTGATCAAATCTATGATCAAATATTAAGAAGTATCTTTAACTATGGTTACAGAAATTTATATTATAAAAGTTGAATTATTACACTATAATATTTCTTTGATTAAATAAAACTTTGACATATATCTATGACAGTGTAATAGCGGCCATATATAAGCACTTAAATTTTCGAAATTTCTAAATTAATTTAAAATAGAGTTAGTCTCCAGAAATTTTGTATTATGGTAAATTTAATGTAATAAATGACAAGTATATAAGTATAGTAATTATAAAGCATTCGCATAGAACAATAGTTTTAAGTATACATGCACATAAGCAAAATAATTTTTGAATTTTCCTGAAGGAAGGAAATATTTTCCCGTAATAAAAAGTATCCTAAATGTTGACGCAGGTAATAAGTTATCACTACACCAGATTTCATAAAAATCCGTTCAATAGTTTTCGCGTAATATGTGCACATGCTCAAAAAGTTTTTTTATTTTCCTGTGGGAATGAGCCACTTTCCCGAAATAAAAAGTATCTGAGATGCGGACTCAGGTAATAAGTTATCACCACACCAAATTGCATCAAAATCCGTTCAATAGTTTTTGCGTACTGTATGCACATGCTCAACATGGTTTTTCCATTTTCCCGTGGGAATGAGACATTTTCTCGAAGTAGAAAGTATCTTAGATGTTGATCCGGGTAATAAGTTGTCGCACACCAAATTTCATTAAAATCCATCCAGTAGTTTTTGTGTGATGCGTGAACAGACGAACAGACAGACAGACAGACAGACAGACAAAAATTTAAAAAATCGCTGTTTTGATATCTACATCGATAACTATTTACAGTATCTGCACAATTTTTAAAAAATATTCCCTATACAGAAACGATCTCGTTACATTTGTATTATATGTATAGATTACCTATTAATGGCTCTTTATTTAAAATATTAATTTTTTTTTAAAATAAATCGCCCCCTGTTCTAGGAAATATATATTTTTTAAATTTTTATAAAATTTCTTATGAAAGTGAGCTTCTTAGACAATTTTATTTTCTATTAATGTATTTTATTTTGTATTAATGTGAAACATGAACATTTAAATGTTGGCAATTTCTGTATTGTGGCGTTATCTATCTAGCGCGTTAGTTAACTACTTTATTTAAAAGTTCGAATAAAATTCCAGTCATTTTAATTTTTAATTGTTCAATAACTTCAGTACCTTCAGTATCATAAAAGCAAGCAAAATAATATTACAATTTATTTATGTAGATACATATATGATGGAAAGTTAAGAAAAGAAAATGTTTTTTTGGAAGTTCGTGTTTAAGGTAAAATCGAAAAAACTTGGAAAATTTAATTAGTAATTAATTTTTTTTAAATATTTTTAGGTTTGGTTGTAAATGAATCTACTGTTGATCTTTTAATATGATACTGAACTATTCATGATTTAAAATGAAAAATTGTGTACTTATTAGATGATGAAAATAAAAATGAGTAGTTTGAAAAACCGAAACAAATCGACCGAGACGTCTTGAAAAAGTCTGTCGGGACACCGGAGCAACGGAGCTAGAACCGTGACAAATCCGGGAAAACCAAGACGTATGGACACTCTACACGGATTGTGAATGTTATAAACTTTAAGTTTTGATTTTTAAGCACATTATGAGTGAAATTGAAAATTAAGAACGTGTGAAATTTGACATTTTAGTTAAAGTGCATATAAAATATAATACCTACATGTTTTTATAAAAATGCAAATATAAATAAATGTTTTCTGTTTTTTTTTTTTTTTATTTTAATTGTTATTAATTATTTGGCTTTTTTAATAATTTAGAATTTTTCTGTCAAATGAATAAATTCTGAAAATATGAATTTATGACATAATTTCAGTAAAAGTGAAAATGAAATTTTTCACCCACACTTTTGTAGTGTCAATGTACATCACTGGATCCCAATTTTCAAATGGATAGATAATTTCAGTAGCGTAGAAACTAATTATTAAAAAATTGCAAACCAAATGTGTTTATATGATAATACGTACTTATAAAATTTATATACGTGTTCTTCCGAAAATCGTAAATACCTAATTAACTTTCTCTCGATGAAGTTGGATTGACAAACATTTACATTAGGGATGTTATGGATATTCGTAACCGTAACTAAAACTACCGATATCCGAAATAATTAAATATCCGAAACCGAAAGCGTATACGAAAATGAAAGTTTATAAGTCTAGTAAGTACTTAACACATTAAATATTTCAGTCCCTTTTTGACAATCTTGCCAGAACTTAAACACTTTTTTAAATATTTTTATTGTTAAAATCGAAACGTTATTTTGAAGCCGGTTAAAATTAATATATTTTACATTAAAATGTGTGGTCAATACAATCACCCGCTAGTTAATTATCGCTAGATTTGATGCTAGAAAATTGAGAAAAAACAGGTTATAGAGATTTTTTTTTATTTAGATTTTATTTGTAATGATTGAATTACAAAATTCAAAAGGATGTTAAAAAATGTGTGTATTCACTATGAGCTTTTGCCTGTAGTAAATCCAGCTGCTCAAAATCGGTTCCAATATATCAGTTGGTCAGGACGGCATTTGTACATAATTTTAATATTTTCTTTAAGAAATAGTATTTTTTTTTTAAATACTTGTTTGATTTTTTCAAGGCGAGTACTTTTTACGATGTGTGTTTACCAAATTCTACAAAATAATTAAAAAAAAAAACATTGTAACCCTACTATTTTGAAATTTTCAAAAAAATATCATGAAAATTACCTCATATATGCTTTTTCTGAGTTAATTATTGAAAAATATTCTATTTTCCGAGATTTTTAAGGTAAAACGAGCAGATGTATGGTTTTTGTTAAACAAATTTCAGATCTTTAATACATTTTTTCCTTAAAAAAATAAATATTTAATATTTTCAAAAATGTATGATACAACTTGTCAAAATTTAAAATTATTTGTTTTGTTGTCAAAAGAAAAAAAAAACTGAATGTGCAAATTTATTTACCACTAAAATGATGGGTTTATACATATAATTATAACGTAGTATTGTCATTTGGATAGAAAATTACGTAAAAATATTATTGTTTGAATATGATTTAACGTAATTTTTATGCGATTGTAGCAAGCTCTTATTAATTTTAGGAAGGTGTAAACATCATCTAAATTCTGATCATATCAGATAACATACTGCGCCGTGATTTTTTATCTAAAAAAAAATGGAATAGAGATACATTATAAAAACATTTAACTGACAAAGAAAAAGAATATAGCCGAATCGTTAAATTGGATTAAAAAAATCATGACATGCTACTTAAAAAGCGGATTTTTTCGAATTTAGCTCGTAAAAAATGAGACAGAAAAAAAAAGAATGCGAGTGCGAGTGAAATGGAGAACGACATATTTCCTAGTTTTTCTCGAAAAGTAAGCAATTTAGAGCAACGGTATAAAAACATTTTTTATGAATTTTACCTTTTACTAGGGCTTGGTGTAAAAAAAAATTTGAAAAATTGCTTAATTCTGGCAAAAAACTCATTTTGTTGACAAAAAACGCCCGGAAAACCTACTTCTGGGCATCCGACGTGTCTGGCTAACGAACTCATCCAACGATTTGGAAAATCGAATTCGCACACAAAATTTCATAAGCATTAAACGTTTCGTTCGAGAGTTATCGCGCGGATACATATATATATATATATATATATATATATATATATATATATATATATATATATATATATATATATATAAATTTTAGTGAATATCATTTTCGTATTCTAGGGACCTCAAAACATATTTCTGATATGGTCTCGGGCTTAGGTCGCACCATGACACCTGGCGTAAAAGCTGAATTTCCAGTTTTGGAAATTCGCTAAAAGGGAATAAATTATTTGAGCAGCAATTTAATTTATTGATCCGCAAAATTTATCAGCTAGAAAAATATTTTAGCAGCAGTAAAATTATCCTGCCAGCAAAATATGATCAGCACAATAATACGATTTGGCTTGCTAAAAAACAATATTAACCAGCAAAAAAGACAATTGAGCAGCAAAAAGTATAACTGAGCAGTAAAAAGTATACTTGAGCGGGCAAAAAGTATATAATTGAACAGCAAAAAATATTATTAAGAAGCCCAAAAAAATTACTGAATAGCAAATTGGTTGATTTGCTTAAATTTTGTTTTTTAAGTGACGAAAAACAGACGATTTATGTATGATCACTATAATGTGTCCTCTTTTTGATTGTGTTAAAGGTAAAGTACTCAAAGAACAGTTTATACCTACATGAATAGTTTTGAATTTTGTGTCCCATTCAATTCTATAGCTGAGCAAATATTCATTTTTTGACCATCTATAAAAGTTTAAATTTTTTGATGAAGACGGAAGAGAAGAAATACAAGTTACATGCATTTCAATATAGATTTGAGAAACGTGGTTAAAAATTAGATACTGGATTCTATTTCGGGAAATATCGCGTATAAAGCGAACTCCTATTATTCAATAAATATTTAAGTGTAACATTTTTTCTATAATTATTATATTTTCTTAACCGAGATTAGTGCTATAAGTAAATAATAAAATTCAAATTCGAAGATATATCTGTTACTTATATTGTTAGTTTTAATGGAATTTATATGGTATGCATTTTGAATATATTGTTTTAATTGTATGATTTTGGTTTAGTTGATTTTGTAGGAAATCAGTATTCTTTTATACAGTACAATCGCGTTACAAGTCCACTACGGGGCTGTAGGAGAATATAATTCTAAGAATTCCTGTACCTCTACTTGTGCTTAGTAGTCAACGGCCGTGACTCGCACTTCCCCTACTTTTCAAGCTTGTGACTGTACACTTATTTATAATCAAATGGCCCGAACGTTTAGTGCAGTATTACCATTCGTTAGAAGCGGCATAAAATCTACCTATCTTTGATAAATACATTTACTAATATTTTCTAAATTCGTTCTATAGAATCTACAGTTTGTGTGATAGGAGTTTCAACAATATTGTCCACACATATTTTCTTTAAAAAAAATTTTTAAAATCTTTTGTAGAAATTGTAAATAATATTATTAGTCAAACAAAGTTTGTAATATAATCCGCGCGATGAACGAAAAAAACCTGCCTTGATCAACACACATGTATTATATAAACACGGACCTATAAAAAAATTATTTTAATGAATAAAAAGGTTCTGACAGGATGATTTATGAGTTGTACTATTAAACATCAACACCAATGTTCCTGTCTCATAACGAGAGACTCAAATGAATTTTTTCGATCATAGAAGGAGAATGCTTACAATAGAAATAAAATCGGCGGACTTATAACGCGATTCGACTGTATCTAAGATTTTAGAATATAAACTTATTAGTTGAGATTAGCGGTTTCACTCGCGTAAAATTATTTGAACTTCTTAATTTAACATCTAAACGAAGTATTATTTGAGGCGGCAATTCAACCACTTCTTACTTTTAAATCAGATATTCTGATTTTCTTTACAAAAATAGTTCTTTACAGTGCTTCGCTCTGCTCGCCCAACGACTCCTAAATAACTATATTCATATTTTAATAGCGAATCTAATTTTCATGTCTTGAGATCTTCTCGTAGATACCCATATTGATAATTTTAAGAGCACTTTAATTTCCGACTCTTTTTGAGATCCCAGAGCTCTGGAGAAAATTTCTAAACTCGTGTTAATTTATTTCCAAGACTCAATAATAACTAGGTATCGGACATTTTTCGGATCAAACAGCATTCGTGTTTTGTGAAATATTAAAGCAAAATTTGGTCAAGATTCGCCCAGCCGTTTATATTTGGCATTTTTGGTCACTCTTTTTAACTATCCTATGTTTTTATTGTTTTCAAAATCCTGTTCGTTCTTAATTAACCATTAGCTCTTACGTGTTGCTGACAAGGTATATTGTATAACTTTGACTGAATGCAGGGGCGTAGCTACCGCCGTATCAGCCGTATCAATGATACGGGCCCCCCGGGCTACAGAGGCCCCTAACGTGTGTAAGCAAAAATTAGTAAAATTTTATCCACAATGTCACTTAATCTCGTGTTTCCCGGGAAAAAAAACATAAAAAGTCGGCAGCATGGGTGACTTCAAAAATGAGACTTCGATGGGGCAGGAACGGCTATCAGACTTGCCACTATTGTCTATAAAGGAAGAAATTTTAGAAATACTGAAACCGTCTTCAGCTATAGATGATTTAATAAATAAATTTGCCGGAAAAAATGCAAGAAAAGTGTATATTTAATTGGAATTATTTGGCTACGCTCAATTTCTAGGAGGAACCGATAACTTATTATCAATGAATATTTATTTTAATTTAATGCAAGCATTTTTGTTTCTTTTGTGAGACATCTTCATTTGGGTCCCCCAACTAATTTTGATACAGGGCCCCTCCAAGGCACGCTACGCCACTGACTGAATGTTCGTAGTCGGATCGCCAGTTCGCTACAATAAGAAGTAACACAAAAAATTTATATTAAAAAAAAATTATATGCTAAGCTTTTATCACATTTTGCAGACATTGGTTGAGATTGAATCAAAGAGACAAAAAATGGCTGCTTAAATACACCTCAAGAACTGCTCCGGATTGTATCGATAAAAGTGAGAATAGGCATTATCAAGTTATATCGAATCTCTCAGTTCTTATCCATAGCTTGATAGAAATGACTCAAGTTAGTTTAAGAATAAATGATTTCTAGAATGTTCGGCATTTGTGACCATGTTCCCACACATGGTTAGCCAGGCTGAAATATGACTGAGTACGTTGAATATCTCTACGCATAGGTATATACATAGGCCTACCAACAGAAGCAAATGGGTGGGCGCTTGTTAACGAAATAAGAGTTTTCTCAAACTTTCTACGAAACAATAGTTGCTAGAATAATCAAACTGTGGTTACATTCAGCGTGAAAATAATGCTTACATAGGCTTTTTTGATTATCGCCGTTGATTACAATTTTGGCTTGATTGATTTTTAACGAAAAAAAAATTTCCTGCTTTTCTGGAAAACTAAAGGTGTAGAAAAAACTGGAGAGTAGTTATATTTAACACGACAATAGCGGAAAATTAAGTAAGTTTCTGTTAACGTTGTTGGTTGCAACTGCGTCGTACTTACTTTTTCCTTCTAAGCTAGTCAAATGGATTTTTTAGATTTTCCGCTTTTCTGGTAAGTTTTGGGACAGCGCGAAATTAGTGCGAAAATATAATAAATGTGTTTTTTTTTTTCTTATATTCGGAAATGGCTCGCTCGTCGTACGTTTATTTTTTAAAATTACCATTAATTTTTCTTTTTGATACTATCGTTTAATAACCGCTGTTTCATGAACCTGTCATATGAACTTTTATATTGGAACAAATATCATGATTTTCACATAATAATCCCATTCCAAATCATTGAGTAAAATTTTATTGAAATTTATCAAAAGAAAAAGATGATACAATTACACTCTGTATATACAGTAGAACCTCTGTTAACCAGACAGCAGTATCATACAAAAATTTGTCCGGCTAACAGAGGTATGTCCGCTTAACAGAGGCAGAGTAAATAATAGCTTTAAATAATGTAGTATTTAAGTATAACTAAATTTTTAATTCAATTTTTTTTTTAAATTCAAATCAATTTTGTGAACCAATTTAGGTATTTATACAAAGATATAACTTTTACAAATATATCGTCACATTAGAATCATTGTTAACCAGATAAAACATGAACAATTATACCTAACCCATATAGGTATAAGTACGCACTAGACGCACTCATATCCGGTTAGTGGAGGTAATAACGTACTAAATAATATATCTTCGTCAATAAACATTGTGTCCGCGTCCGGTTAACAGAGGCTCCGCTTAAGTGAGTATTGAATACAATGGTTTTAGTAAGCATGCAACCGGCATAAAAAATTTGTCCGGATATAGGGGGAGTCCGGTTAAGAGAGGTGTCCTTAATCAGAGGTTCTGCTGTATATAATGGTTTACTTATTTTAAAAATTTTTTGTAACTAGCCGTAGCCGGATGGAATTTCCCATCGGCAACATCTTTTGATTAGGTACTCACTTTCTGCTCACTTTTAATGTTTTTCAAAAGCCTAAATCAATATCCACGTTTCTAACTTCAAAAATGATGAACTTCCCATACGAACTTTCATTTTCTGTTTTAACCTCTAAGGGAATATATTTCCAGAAACAACTGACTTTTATTTATGAATAGAAGCCTAAACGCCAATTTTCATAATTCCTGTGCTTAATTTTGTACTTCTAAACCCAACAGTTTAGGCTGTGCGTTGTCTGTCAATGTATAAAATATTATTTATTTGAATAGTCATAGTAACATATTTTTATATATATCTAACTTCAAAAATGATGAATTTCTATAAAAATTTTCATTCCCTATTTAACCCACTTAGGGGGCGAATTTTCAAAAATATTTCCTTAGTGCTCACCTACGTTACATAGGGAACTCCTGTGCGAAATTTCATTCTTCTAAACCCAACGGTTTAGGCTGTGCGTTGTCTGTCAGTCAGTCAGTCAGTCAGTGTTAGAAATTTATTAAGTAGATATTTTGTATTTTCCTATACCCGTGTAATCAATACACGCGCAATTGCCTTTCCTTATTTTGGATTATTCTTGTACTTTATTTATTTTAATTATAATCATCTTATTTCTGGCTCTTCGGCCATTTTATAATGTTTTACAAATTCTGACAATTCTGACGCGATTCAATTTATTTATTATAAAACATTTATTCTGGTTGCTAGAATCTCTTAAAATAAAATTTTTAAAATTTAACAACCATTTGAACTGGTGCCCTTTCTCAATTTATTAGATATAGTTAAAACTAAGTAGCAATTAAGGAAAAAGAAAATCACAAATTTTAAAACAAAAATTTAAATTTTTTCCAAGTATTATAAAAATAATTATTTCCGTGCGATTACCTCGATGTTATCTAACCAATTATAAAAACAAAAATTGATTTCACCTTCCTCTCTGTTCCCTTTTCTCCATTTTTTAAAGTGTTTACACATTTTTTGAATTCACTTGATATTATATATACGAAACCACAGCATAGAACAATAACATTAAAATAAAAACAAATGTAATACGAAAGAAAGAAATAGAATTAAACAGGGTAGGGAATTGAAAATAGAATAAAATTTAAAAAAAAAATATTAAAATTAACCACCATGTCAGCTGTGGTGATGAGACTGTGTCAATGAGTAATAATCTTACTCAAACATGGCAATACAATAATTGTGCCTCTGGTGAAAACTACCAAAAAGCTCCTATCGTCAGTGCTCTCATAGCTAGAGATGTTGATTTTAAATCGGTTAATCGAAAATCGATTAATCGAAGCTTAAAAAATCGATTCTTTTTTCGATTTTTTTCATTTGAATCGATTCATGAATCGATTATGAAAAGTAAGAGATCGATTTTCCGAAAATAACTTCATTTTAATAGTAATTCTACAAAGAAACATGTGTTAAAATGAAACACCAAAAACTCTATTATTAATTGTCACCTTTTACTCGTTATATCAACGAACACCTCCTATGGCTCTATTTCTATATAAGTCAGACTATTAATACAAAAGGAAGGTAGAGACCACCTATCAATGCAAACAACGATTTATTTAAAAAACATTTTTTTGTCAATCTGTTTGAAATTTTTGCATAAATTTGGTTCAATTCGTGGTATTCGTCCTACATATTCAATTGCCTTATTTTTTATAAAATTATAATTGAAAAGTTAACTCATTCATCGCCTTTACAAATATAATGTAAGGCGTTTTTACACGATATTACCGATATTACCTATGTACTATCAAGTAAGTCCCTTAAACAAAAATTATCAGCTAATTTTATTAAACTTTGCAAAATTTCGATTTTTTAAATCGATCTCACAGAATCGATTTTTTTTTCAGCCGATTTTTTTTTGAATCGATTTTTTTGATTTCGATTTAAATGGATCCAAAAATCGATCTTTTTTTGGAGAATTGACATCTCTAACGTAACGTAATCCAAGAAGCTTGTTGGCAAAAGGAGAGTCGTAATATTCTTTCCACTGTCTATAACAGGAGTTCCCAAATTGTGTGCGCCACGGCTGTCTCTTTTTTGGGAGGGGGGAGGTGTCCTAATCAAAAAATATTAAAACCTGACCGAGGTAAAAGTTGTTTTTGTTCGTTACTTATATTTTGGGGAGAAATTTTTGGTCTTTGAGATTTTCGAGACTAAGAGGGCGCCGCCGAAAATGATTTGTACCTTAAAAGCGCCCAAATTTCCATATAAAATCCGTATTCGTTATGTGACACTGAGCGTAGAGGTCATGTTATTTTTGTCGGAATATACGTCACGTGAATGAAGAAGAATAAAATGCTTGGCTATTACTCCTAGTACTCACTTTTCAATACTTCTGACTGTTTGACACCAACAGGTTTTTTATTTTTATTTAAAAGTTAGATTAACATTTTCGTTGTCGCTTTGTACGCTTGTTCGCGCTATTTGTCTCCCAACTCATTCCAGCAGACGTCTTCAGAAGTCGCACGTGGGCAGATTGTGTAATATAAACAAATAAGCGAAAAATAATTGAATGCAGTGAAAAAGAATAGTCATTCATATATTTTTTGTGTTATATAAATAAAACCATTGATTATGAAAAGAAACAGAAATTATAACGGAATCTAGGTACATAAACATTTCTGTATGTATAATATTTATTTATTGCAGCCTGAAAATTTCACGTTTCTAAAAGTGTCTTCGAAATTTTTCCTTTAAAATTCGTTACAAACACATTCATTACTACCCTAATCTCCATTCTAGATTAGATGTGATCTGAATTTTATGATTTTTTATTTCAGATTTATTAAGGCAGTTTACAGATACATAGCTAGCTATCTCATACGGTCTAATTTTCATGGCAGAAAGATGACGTAAATTCCCACCAATGTGTTATGTATCTATATTCAGCTTCTGCGTGTGTATGTGTCATTTGTGTATGTATGAGTGTCATTGCTTCTGTTTCGCGTACATATCACATATCTCTCTACATACGTATAATATAATATATATGTACTGTGATTAACAATCACAGTGGAGCAAGATAACAATGGTCAACAATTCAAGATAGTGCTTGTTATTCTCACACTGGTTGTGGAACGACTGAATGTAAAGTGGTATGACAGGCCGCCAAAAGGCGCCAATCGATCCACGCATTGTTGTATTTAAATTTAATCCATTCAGCCGTGTTTATTAATGACACTTTATTGTAGACTGGCTATTTAGTCTTAGACTTTTAATGTGATAATACGCCCTGTTATACTAACTTATTACGTACAAAACACTTAAATAACTGAAATCTAGAAGCAGTACTTAGACTCAAGTTTGCGATCTTTTTATCCCGTTATCCTAAAAATAAATATTCGCTAATAAGTATATGAAGTTAATTTCAAGAACATCTATGGACTAAGCAAATTTGAATTAATTCGTAGGGTTTCAAATATTATATTTCCAATTAAATTATAATTCCGTTCGTCTGTCCGGACCTATGAACATAAATGAGGTTAAAATTCTAAGTTCGGTGGACCTAAGTACGTAAGTCATAATTGAAGACATGGGTGGATGAAGGTGTAATGTAACATTTTTATAATTTTACAATAAGAGGGTTTGAAAGTTTTTATCTACATATACATACTTCCCATGCTATAGCATGTATTTATTATTGAATTTCTACAAAACTATTAGGATAACACCTTTATCCACTCATGTCTTCAATTGTTAAATTTACAGAGAACAGAAAAAACTAATTCTATTTATATTAGTATATGTCAAATTGGATGACATTTAGCAAAATAAAAAGATATAAATAATGTGCTCTTTATATATAAATGTGCTTTAGTTTGGTTGTGTGTTGATGAAAAAGGCACAACTCATAACTAAAAAATGGAATTTTTGACTTATGTGTTTGGGTCTGCCTACCCTAGAATTATTCTCCAGGCTCTGCGGTTCCAAAAGAAGGTATCAAAATAAAGAACTCTTGAAAGTATCAATATGGGTATCTACTATATAGGCAAGGGTCTCGAGATATAGCAATAAGATAATATGATATTGATATATAAAAATATACTTTATTAGAAGTCGTTTAGCGAATGGAACAAAACACTATACACAGTGAAAAAATTTGTGTTCTGCGTAAAAAAAAATACCCCTGTCGCAGCATCTGCATAACATAGCGAATTTCCAAATCTTGGGCACTGACGGATCTCATCTAAGACCTGTACCTATTTAAAATAGTTTAGCGTTCTAAGAGTAAAAGAATTTTTAAAATCGGCTGGGTAATTAGTTTTGGTATTTTTGGGGACCCAAGAACCCGAACGAATTTTGTGCAGCATAGTTGTATCCATCTTAAATAATTTAGTTCTCTAGCAGTGAGAAATTTTTTAGCATCGGTTCGATAGCTTATTACTGGCGTTTTCGGATCTGCAAGATCCCGGTGGACCTCATTAAAAAATCAGCTCGACCGTATATTCTAGGCGGACTTTATGTAATATATATATATATATATATATATATATATATATATATATATATATATATATATATATATATATATATATATATATATTCAAAACCCGTTGTGTAGCATTCTACGCCGCATTTGCATCCGCAGGACAGTTGTGGATCTCAGATAACCAGATAACACAACCTGTACCTATCACACAACCTGTACCTATCACAACAAAACACTATACACAGTGAAAAAATTTGTGTTCTGCGTAAAAAAAAATACCCCTGTCGCAGCATCTGCATAACATAGCGAATTTCCAAATCTTGGGCACTGGCGGATCTCATCTAAGACCTGTACCTATTTAAAATAGTTTAGCGTTCTAAGAGTAAAAGAATTTTTAAAATCGGCTGGGTAATTAGTTTTGGTATTTTTGGGGACCCAAGAACCCGAACGAATTTTGTGCAGCATAGTTGTATCCATCTTAAATAATTTAGTTCTCTAGCAGTGAGAAATTTTTTAGCATCGGTTCGATAGCTTATTACTGGCGTTTTCGGATCTGCAAGATCCCGGTGGACCTCATTAAAAAATCAGCTCGACCGTATATTCTAGGCGGACTTTATGTAATATATATATATATATATATATATATATACATATATATATATATATATATATATATATATATATATATATATATATATATATATATATATTCAAAACCCGTTGTGTAGCATTCTACGCCGCATTTGCATCCGCAGGACAGTTGTGGATCTCAGATAACCAGATAACACAACCTGTACCTATCTAAAATAGTTTACCTCGGTAATAGTAAAAAAGTTTCAAAATCGGTCAGTTATTTTATTTTTGACACTTTTAGGTCCCACTGACACTGTCAGACCTTACATAACGTAATCTATATGTATCTAAAATAGCTTAGCTCCCCAACAGTGAAAAAATTTTCAAAATCGGTCGGTTAGTTTATTTTTGACACTTTTGGATCCGATGGACCCTGGCAGACTTTACATAACAGAATCTATATTTATCTGAAACAGTTTAGCTCTGTAACAGTGAAAAAATTTTCAAAATCCATCAGGCAGTTTATTTTTGACACTTTCGGGTCCTATGGACCCAGGCGGACCTTACATAACGTAATCGATATTTATCTAAAATAGTTTAGCTCTGTAACAGTGAAAAAATTTTCAAAATCGGTCAGTTAGTTTATTTTTGACACTTTTGGGTCCTGTGGACCCTGGCGGACCTTACATAATGTATTCTAAATCTATCTAAAATAGTTTAGCTCTGTAACAGTGAAGAAATTTTTAAAATTGGTCGTTTAGTTTATTTTTTACAATTATGGGATCAGTAAATCCTGGCGAAACTCATACAAGTCTAGTACTCTAACAGTAAGAAAAGGGTTCTAAGGATCTCATATAACTTATGGCAGTCCGTAAGCTTCTTGCGGACATAATTTAATTAATTAATTCAAATACTTTAACTTATTAACTGTGAAAAAATTTTTAAAATCGATTGGTTAATTAATTTCTGGCCTTTTTAGGTCCCGAAAACCTTGACCTCACATAAAATACCTTAAATCCATTTGAAATGGTTTAATTTTTTAACATTATTAATTATTAGTGAAAAAATTTTCAAAATCGATTCAAAATATTTTTCCGTGCATACATATGTACATTGTAAATATTTTGTTTTGTTTCATATATTTAATAATATTATATCATAACATAATCTTCAATTTCTTGTTTACTTAAAAATTCAATAAAAAAAAAAAAATTCTTCATTACATTAGCTTAGAAAATCTGTTTAATTTACATTTTTTAACATGAGATAGAACCATGCTAATTATAATGCAATAACTGAGAAACAAAACTCTATACATGTATGTGTGTTATAACACATGTATGTGAATATACTTCACTTGTTCTCACAAAATTCTTTAATAAAAAAGTGAAATATTTTTATACTTCATAAAGAACTGAGATAGAAATATAAATTACTTATTACAATGACAAAGAGAGCAAAATAAGGCAATAGTGAAAATTACGATTTTCTCGAAAACTACTTAACATAGAAAGAAAATTATAAGAACATTTTCTTCATAATTTTTTTTTCCTTTTCAACGATGTAAAAATCGAACTGTCTTATGATAGGATCGAATGATAAAAAATGGCCAGAAAACCTACTTCTGGGCATCCGACGTGTCTGGCTAACGAACTTAGCCAAGCCAATTCAGAATCCAGTCCGCACACAAAATTTCATAAGCGTTAGACGTTTCGTTCGAGAGTTATCGTGGGAACACATAAATATATATATATATATATATATATATATATATATATATATATATATATATATATATATATATATATATAAATTTTAGTGAATATCATTTTCGTATTCTAGGGACCTCAAAACAGATTTCTGCCATAGTCCCGGACTCAGATTGCGTCATGAGACCTACTGTAATAGCTGAATTTCGAGTTTTCGAAATTCGCTAAAACTAGTGGTTAAAATTTTTGTGTTAAACAAATAACCCAATCCTGTGTTAATGTAATATTTAGTGTTTGTGTTAAATGAAAATATTAACAAAATTTTTGATTTAACAGAATGAAAATGTTAATCTGTTTTGAACAACACACAAATAACATAATGTTTGTGTAAAATGCTAAAGAATGTCACATATATACTTATTTGTGTATTTACAACACCAATAAACTGGTTTCGCTCGCATCTATTGCTTTAGTTATAAGAACGGGGGTAGTGGTAACTGATACCATTGGTCCCATCGGTATAGCATCATTGCCATAATCATTGCAGTATTGGACACTGTGCGACGTGCGCTCAAAAGAAACATATCTATGTATAGAAGCAGACGGAATATTTCAAAATCAAAAACGTATTCCTAAGGTTAAATTGGTCTTAATTATTTAGATATTAAATATTGGTAAGTTAATTAAAAATATTGAATTTGAATTCAAAAGGATTGAATTTTTTCTTTGTTTGAGAATTTACTTCAATTAATTAAAAAATTATCGAATATTCGGCATTCCAGAACACATTCAAAGGGCAAAGAAGATCAGATAAAGAAGGAATAGTAGTCGTTTTATTTTACCTTTCACGTTCAGTTTGACAACGATCTTCACAAATTTTGGGTATTGCTTCAACATTATTTTAATCAGAACACAACTTTGTAGAAATATTAAATAAAAAAGTTTAAGTACCGAAAAATTATATTTTACTATTTCCTTTCATTTATATAAAAAAAAAAAATAGAAAAAATACTAACTTAAAAAAATAATATACCAACACATTTACTGAGTAAACTTCTACATTCTAAATCAGTTAATTTTACACATAATTGTGGTAAAATTATAACTAAGTAATTATGTAAAATTAACACAAAATGTATGTTCGTTTGTGTGTTAAATTATTGACACAAATCTTGTGTAAAAATTTGACACATATGCTTTGTGTTAAAATAACACAAAAAATTGAGTGGACCGTTCTGGAAATGTGAAATGTGTTAATTTTAACACAAAATTTTTCACTGTGTAAGAAGTTGATTTTGCAAAAATTATTAAAGTCGATACCTTTGAAGCTAAGGATTTGAAAATTCATGTTAACTGTATATTAGAAATAAAAAAAAAAAAACAAGTTTCAGCATATTTTGAAAATTAATCTTGAAGAGGACAAAAATTGCGGATAAAAGTTTGTATTGGAAGCATTAAAGGCGTAATAATTTTACTGATTTTACGACGTTAATTTTTTTTTATTTTTCAGAGACCCTTATGAAGCGCAATCATTTATTTAAGGAATAATGTCAAGAGAGCCTAATTTTCATTACTGTGCAAATATTGTTGTATAAGCTATATCATTTAAGACGGAATTTGAATGCAAATATATAGTTAAACATATTTCTCTAGAATTAATTAAAAACTGTGCTAATCATAGCTTATATTCCGCCAAATATTCACAGATGATAGTTCAGATTGTCAGTATTATCACTTGATAAGACTCCATGCCAAGTATAAATTATTGAAATTACAATATTCTACCAATAACTGGATAAATTATATTTACCTCGGTGACTGATATAATTAAATCGACTAATATAGACGAGACTTCATTATGCAAATAGTTATATTCACGAAAATAATTGTTTTTTTTTACTCATCGGCAACTATCATCACGTTATCTACCGTGACGATTGTCACAATGACACAGTAATCATGATTGTGCCGGCACATCGCCTTCCGTCTATCTAGCTACAATAAAAAGAAACGTCTGGAACAAAAAGAAACATAAAAAAAGTGATACAAGAGTTAAGGAAGAATTTTGTCTTCGTGACAACAGGAAAAAATGGAATAAGTTTTCCGTAACGTTGTATAATACACACAACACCATACACACAGTACAACAACAGAGCCAGACATAATCTTGATTTCACTTTAATAAAACTTTTTGTTTTTTGTTTCCCCTTTGTTGATGATAATGAAATAGTAACAGGAGTTAAAACAAAAAAAGTAAATAAATAAATTTTTTTGTGTTATATAAATAGCTGTACCTGATCGAACATAAATATGATAATATTTGAAGAATCCGATATTAAAATTTACATTTTTGCATACAGAGCCATATTTGTATAAGGGCACTTGGGGCACGTGCTAGGGGTCTCCACACAAAAGAAGCCTCCACCAAATAGAAGAATATAATAGAAAGGATAAGAGTTTTTTTTGCTCGTCAATACTATTTTTCGGGAAAATTTTGAAAATTCTCTAAGGGGATTTATACAAAAGGGGACATACTCAAGGACCACCACATGACAAGTATCTCGATACATCTTAGAACGTGAGACCCTCTCCTTGTAAGTTAGAGCAGCGTTTCTCAACCCCTTTTTAGTCATGGCTCAGTAAAATCTCAGATAATTTTGTGCGGACTGATCACATATGGTATGGCCATACTGGTATGGCTTATGACGATTATCAGTTTCCTAAATTACATTTATATTTAATATGGAAAGTTGTTTCCCGACCACTTAGCCGACCATGTAATTCAGATAAATATTGACACTGTCTCAAGCATTTCAAAAATGTTTGAAAGTAATTCTTAAATGTTAAACAGAATTTTTGTAGAGGCTTGAAATCATTTTTGTTATAAACTGAAATTGGATTAAGACCTCCAATAAGAATTAATGTCTTTTTTCGACCACCTGGTCAACGATATAATTCAGATAAATATTAACACTTTCTTAAACATTCAAGAAATATTTAAAAGAAATTCTTTAATTTTACATAGAATTATTCTATCCTGGAATCATTTCTACCATCAGCTGGAATAACAATTTATCATGTAATATGAAATGTCGTTTTCCGACCACTTGATCTACCAAGTAAATCAGATACATATTGACATTTTCTTAAGCATTAGAGATATATCGAAAAGCCATTCTTTAATCTTAAATGGAATTAGTGTATCCTGGAATCATTTCCGCCATTATTTGGGATAATATTTGGTCGTGTAATAAGAGATGTCGTTTTCGGACCACTTGGTCTACCATGTAAATCAGATAAATATCGATACTTTCTTAAGCATTATAGACAATTCCGATTCCTCGGGTCATTTTTCGGTCAGTGCAAAATATTTAAGAATTTATTGTCGAAAGTTATTCAGAAAGGATTATAGAAAAATATGTAGGGTTGACCGGGGTATATGTGAATGGATTTTCATGAGTTGAGATAAAAGCGTTGTATTAAGTATTTTTTATTTTATATATCACATTATGGTTGATTTATTTTTAATTCTACATTATTCAGGATGCACCACACAAATTTTGAGCAAATTCGTATGAAAAACAAAAATTTTATAAGCCATTCACATTTCCATGGTACGGTTTTGCAAATCTTATGAATTTTGGGGTAAAAGTGAATGCCATCAGAAAAATTATTTAGCATGGATTACAAGAGGAGTGCGGTATGTCAGAGTAAAGCCCAACTCAAATTCTTCACATTTACTCCACTTTCAAATTTTTCATCATACTTTAGCGGTCACAATTTCTCTTTGCTTAATGCAAGTTACGCATACCTCAAATTTCTACAAAAAATCAAGGTTAAAGAAAAATAACAAAAATTGTAGGAACAAATTAATTACAAGCTAAAAATGATATTTTGATGATATTTTGTCATTTTATCATATAAAAAATCAAAAAATGACATGTATTTACACAAAAACAAGGAAAATAAAACTTTTTCAAGGAAATACATTTAGCTTACATGAATAAAATACAATTTTTTTTTTGTATTGTTTGTACAACGGAAACGTGTACAATAAGGTCACCAGCACCTTCATCAACATTTTCAACTCTGAAAAGGACACTACTGAAATTTTTAACCGAATGGGGGCATTTGTGAATGACGTTCACAATTACCCCACAATTTTAAAATCATGAGGTAATTGTGAATTGGTGATAAATTGTCCAATTTCGTTAGCAGTTAATAAGGAACCCTTTCAGGGTTTTGACCACTTTAGGAGTACTTCAGAAGTACTTTTAACCATTTTTTACCTTTTAAAAAAGAAAACGTATTTAAAAAAATTTTTTTTGATGATTGGTCGAAGTAAAATACATAAAATTTTGCAAGGGTTTTTTCAAGTATTCAAGGGTTTATTCAAAATTTTAATAGTATATCAAGAAAGGACAGAAAAACATTAAGAGTTGATTTTTAACAATATTAATGTTATTTTAGAAATTATAGGCGCCGTTGACAATTGCCCCAATTCACAATTACTCCGGTCAACCCTAAAGAGAAAGAGCAAAAGTCGATCAAGAAACATTTTGCTTTTATACAAAACGTTAATGTACCGAAATACCGAAGAAAACATTCCTAATTATTAATCCCTAATACTGACAGTTGAATATTATCTATTATACACAAGTGATTTGAGTCTTAACAATTTTTTAGCGATACCACAAAAGTGAGGGTTTCTAAAAACCATTTCTTAAACATTTCCACAAACTATAACTAATTAGATTAAAAAAATTCTGTAAACTATGCAGGATCAGCTTAAACCTAAGTCTCTCCTCTAGGCACCGTGAAAAATGCCGCCCCACATTTTGCTCAAAAACAAGAAAATCTTAACTTTTCCTACTTTTTAATCGAATTTTACCTTGAAAAAATTAGACTTATACAGCCTATACGATAATAACGGCGAGAGGCGAGAGGCGAGAGTAGGGGCGCTATCCGTTTTCGGACCCATAGAACACGATTCTGTAGAAAAAAAAGTTTGATATATACATATATATATATATATATATATATATATATATATATATATATATATATATATATATATATATATATATATATATATATATATATATATATATATACTAGCGGAAATAATTAAAGGATCAAAAAAAAAAATTCCAAATTTTTAGTCATTTTTCGAATGGCTGTATCTTCGTGAAAAATGGTCGTATCGGAGTCGTAAACAAAGAAATTTAAAGCTGGAAGTTTCTAGTTTTCAGATCTTGCGATAAAAAAATTTTCAAAGCAACGTGTATCGCTCAATCCGAATAGGTACACTGAAAAAAAATTTCCGAAATTTTTTCGGTTTCTTTTTTTGGTCCACGGACATGGAAAAAAATTCTCCGACTTAACCACCATATGGACCGCATAACTTGTTCATTCAGCCTTAATTTGCTTTTGTTTAGACCTTTATACGACTACTTCTCGCTGAGATATCGGACTTTGAATGGAAAAGAATCGTTTCGCCTTTGACTATCGATATCTCAGCAACCAATGAACGCACAGAAAATTGAAGCTGTGTTTCGAAAACTCGAATAAATTCTCTACAAGGATTAGCCATTGTTTTTTCGGAAAAATATTTTTTTGCATACTCTACATGAATTTGAAAAATCAAGAAAAAAAGAGCTTTTGGGGGCTTTCTGGAAAATCGAGCGCTGAATTAAAAATTTCGAGAAAACCATTGATGTTAAGTGTGCATTTTACAGTTCAATATACCCACAAAAACCCCAGCGAGTTTCAATTGAATCCATCCAGCCTTTTTTTTGTTTCATTCGATTGAATTTTTGAAAAAATTAATGGATTATTTTTTTACTCTTAAACTTTCATAATCTTGAACAAAATGAAAAAAAAAATTTTTCAGCTTTTTTCACATTTTTATCAACAACAGTATTTAAATTTATAAAAAAAAGAAAATTTCTTAACAAATTTTGAAAAAAAATTTTTTTCTAAAATTTTTCAAGAAAATTTTTGAAAAATTCGAAAAAAAATTTTATTTTGAAAATTTGTTAAGAAATTTTCTTTTTTTTATAAATTTAAATACTGTTGTTGATAAAAATGTGAAAAAAGCTGAAAAAAATTTTTTTTCATTTTGTTCAAGATTATGAAAATTTAAGAGTAATAGCCGGACACTTCTTTTTGGAGGTTTCAACTTTTAACCCTTACCCCCACGATTTTTACGCCAATATATCCTTAATTTTTTTGCTTGTTTTCTAACACGTCTAGAGACTCTCTAAAGAAACCTAGAGGGCTGAAATTTTGTACGTGTATTCAGTTAGTATCCAGCTAGTACCTTTTAGGGAGTCCACATTACTTTTCCCCTCACTTCTCCCATTTTTACATCGGAATTCAATGCTATTGTTAAATGTGTTTTAAATGCATTATTTTTATTCTAAATACAAGTAGGCGAATACTAATTTTTTAAAATTTAAAAAAAATGAACTTACTTTTATAACAAATGAAATACATACATATTAAGTAATGTAAAAATGTTATTAAAGTCACTGTTTATTTATAAATTAGGAATTTTGGATTTTTAGTCGAATTTTCTCCGAAAAATTAGACTTATGCAGTCTATACGATAAGAGCTGCGAGAGGCGAGAGTAGGGGCGCTATCCGTTTTCGGACCCGTAGAACACGAATATGTAGAAAAAAAATGTCATATATATATATATATATATATATATATATATATATATATATATATATATATATATATATATATATATTCCCGCCACCTTTTAATTTGTGTAGGGCCCCCCTATGGAAGTTAAGAGATGAAATTTGGTAAATGGGGCTCATTTTCGAGGCACCTCATACTATCAAAGTGGGGTCAAATTTTGGGCAAATTTTTTTTCTGACCCGACCTTTAAGGGGGTGGTGGGGGGGCGGAAAAGCAATAAAACTTTTCCAAACCGGTTTTAAATAATGTTTCGGTCAATTATCTACAACATATCCGAAATTCAACTTCCTAGGATGATTTGGTGGGGTAGAGGGGGGAAAAACGATTTTCGCTGGATCTAACGGGCCCCCAGCCCCCCAGAATTAACGTAGAGGGTTGAAATTTGGTGTGTTGATAAAGTTCGTACCTAGGTTGTGCTTTTTGGAAGTTTTAATATTTTACCCCCACCCCCTCATTTTTAAGCTACAATTTCATGCATTTTCGACGTTTTCAAAGTTTGTACCACTCGCACAGGTCACCCAAATAAACCTAGAGGGCTGAAATTTTGTATTGGGATTGAGTTAGTATCAAGGGGGTGCCTTTTGGGAGTCTCGACTTTCAAACCCTACCGCCACCATTTTTATACCCAAAAGAACATGATTTTTCTTGTTTTTTAACAGTTTCGTTCGGGTCAAAATTTCCCCAAACAAATCTAGATGGCTGAAATTTTGTGTACAGGTTAAGCTAATAACCAGACACTGTTTTTTGGAGGTTTCAACTTTTAACCCTTACCCCCACGATTTTCACGCCAATATTTCCTTAATTTTTTTGCTTGTTTTCTAACACGTCTAGAGACTCTCTAAGGAAACCTAGAGGGCTGAAATTTTGTACGTGTATTCAGTTAGTATCCAGCTAGTACCGTTTAGGGAGTCCACATTACTTTTCCCCCCACTTCTTCCATTTTTACATCGGAATTGAATGCTATTGTTAAATGTGTTTTAAATGCATTACTTTTATTCTAAATACAAGTAGGCGAATAGTAATTGTAAAAAAATTTAAAAAAAAGTGAATACAATTTTTTAACAAATGAAATACATACATATTAAGTAATTTGAAAATGTTATTAAGGTCACTGTTTATTTGTAAATTAGGAATTTTGGATTTTTATTATTTATAACATAGAAATTTTGGATTTTTTTGGAAAGAAAAAATATCTTCATAAAAGCCTTCCAGTTTACTATTTAAGTTCCTTTTTTAATATTTAAAAATAAAACACAGAGGCAATTGGCGGATAAGCATGGGTAGGAATGCCCTCGTACGAATTGTGTTGGCTTTTTCCCTGCTAACTACTATCGGCACAAAATAGAAATTCACTGAGATTCAGCCCTTAAAAACTTAAAACCTTTTTTTAAAGCCCCGATCAACCGGGCACTCATCATCAGTTTTGAAACCACAAAAATGACAAATCGGTTGTGGACTTTCAATTACATTTCGCTTGTAGACATTCAATACCGAAGATGAAAGGAAAAATTCGACTTCCGTGATGGGGCTCCGCTGCTCACGGCGTTTGTTAAAACTACGTTTTTTTCTACAAAAAAAAAGAAACGTCAATTTACAACTTTTGTCGCCCTATTCTAAAAATTTGCATTAATCGGAGCAGTCTCAAGGACACTCAACTAAGTCTCAAGTCACTTGAATTTTTTAATAAGCACAGGAAAGCATGAATGCATTTCTCCACGCAAAATTGAAACAAAAT
The DNA here is from genome assembly GCA_035578155.1 of Brachynemurus nebulosus. Taxonomy (NCBI): domain Eukaryota; kingdom Metazoa; phylum Arthropoda; class Insecta; order Neuroptera; family Myrmeleontidae; genus Brachynemurus; species Brachynemurus nebulosus. The sequence continues at coordinate 22,747,172 of JAPWDM010000001.1, forward strand.
TTTAGGCAATTAAAGAAAAATTCTTATTGAAAATATTGTGCAATTTCATTTGGTCGATCATGTACTTTCGTCAACGTATTTATTTACGTCAATAGTAATTTAGAAGATCCTGGTGGAATGTTATCTAAAGTGCTTACTACACGAACGAAGGCCATTTTTTCTCATTTACGTGTCTGCAACATAACACCGGTAGGTATAGTTTACATATTATGTCCGGGGATCTGATCATTTCATTTAAATAGGTACTTTTATTTGGCTATTTATAACATTTTGTTTTAATAAAAGATTAGCATGGCATCTTTATCGTTATTCATGTTTAAACTTTTCACGAGTTTTAAATTGGTTTTATTAGCAGAGTTATAATATGATATTAAAAAAAAAAATTGTAAATGTTTTAAAAACAAAATTAATTAAAATGAAATTTAAGCCTTTATTTGAATGGTGTAACAAATATATATATATATATATATATATATATATATATATATATATATATATATATATATATATATATATATTATATATATATATATATATATATATATATATATATATATATATATATATATATATATATATATATATGTATCAGTGCCGGATTAGCCTATAAACAAACTAAGGGCATCACGTGTTAGAGGGCACCAGAAGCAGCAAAAAAATATATCTACTAGCACATGAAAGGTAAGGCTGTTTGAAAATCCGCGCGTTTGGTTTTTATTGTACCCACTCCACGTATCTCTTTTAAAAAAAATAATTAGCGGGCCGCACAGTTAGATATTTTCCAATGTAGTATGTAGCTTGAATTAATTTTTCTTTAGCGAATTTTCGAATCGAAATTGCAGCTATTAGAGGCACTGTCTTGACGCGACTTGAGCCCGGAACTCTGATAGAAATAATTTGTTTTGAAGTCTCTAGAAGCCGAAAATGAGATTCACTAAAATTTATATCCACGCGATAAATCTCGAAGGAAACATCCTGTTTTTTATGAAAATTGGCGAAAATGCTGGAAGTTCAAAAGGTAAGACACGTCCGGGATTTTTAAGCATATTTGCCTAAAAAAATTTTTGTGGAAAAAATAAGTTTTTTGTCAAAGTTTCCTCATGTTTTTGTCATATTTTCTTACACCGTTGGAAAGAGGAGAAAGAATCACATAAAAAAAATTTTTGAACAATAATACTATGTCAGGTAATTTCCGACAAAAACTAATTTTTGTAAACGGAAATCCGCTATATTTTGCAGGATGCTGCTAAAAGGGTATTTCTTTTTTTTGAAATAGTTATTTGTGTATTAAGAGCGCAAAATGGTACATTACCGCTCGATTGAGAATGTTGACGCCGCCAGGCGGAGCACGTTATTCTCATGAGAGCGGCAATGTCATTTTGTGCTCGAATTACACACAAAATTGTTTTCTACAATCTTATAAAAAATGTATTTCTTATTTAAAAAATACTTGAAGAAATAATAATGGACGTTAATATTTAATTTTATAATTTTTCCAGCTTCAGAAATATCTGGAGGTGTAGGTACTTGAAAAATCACTGTCGCTATTACATATTTCCATCATATAGGTATATATGTACATATTTTTTTAAATTTTTTATTCTTATTATTTATTAATTATAGTTATTTATTATTTTTAATTAATATTTTGTAGTTTTTTGAAATTTAATAAAATTAATATTCCACTTAATTACGATAAAAATAGTAATTTTAGAATATTATATTTATTTGTTACCATAGAAAATATAAACAACGCCTACCCAATTTGTAATTAAATATACGTTGAGCGAGCGACAACGAATTACTTTTCCGCTTTAAAGCGAAAAGTAGTACTTTGCTGCTCGGCAACTAAAGTCTTCGGCAAAACACATTTTGTGCTCTCTTCACAGAGCGCAAAAGCCTACTTTCCACTAAGATTGTAGAAAGAAATTTAGTAACAGTGTTTTATTTACATGTTATAAATAACATCGGAGAACAAGAAAAGTACAGAGTATACTCAACTCTGCAGAGCAAATTGTTCGAAATATTATATTGCTTGGTGAGCCGCATAAAAACTTTCAACGGGCCACATGCGACCCGCCGGCCGCGGGTTGACGACCCCTGATCTATCTCGTTGTAAAAAATACGTAATTTTTTTTAAAGACCGATACAATATAGTTTACATATGGATAACGGGGCCCACAGGTATGGATTGCTTAGGGCATCAAGTAGTCTTAATCCGGCACTGATATGTATATAGTTAGATGTATATTTTTTTAAATTTTTAAATTTTTATTATTTTATTAACATTACCTCTGGTTTTTACCCGACTGCATCAGAAGGAGGGTAATGTGTTTAGGAAGTATGTATGTATCCTCTGATTATGTCTGTTTCTGTGGAGCAGCCTGCAGCCTAAACGGCTTGACGGATTTTTGGTAAAGGAAGTGTCGCTGGGTTCCTCTTAATATCAGGAGTGCTAGAGGCTACATGAAATTTCAAAATTCATTCCCTAAATAGGGGATATAAGATTTATATAGCAAACCATTGGCTCTAAAGACGTGAAATTTTGCAGACGAGTTCTTTATATAACGTAGAGGAGCACCAAGAAAAGATTTTTGGAAATTCATTCCCTAAGGGTATAAAGTAGGGGATGAAAATTTATGAATGGTAAAATTTTTCATGGGGCCACAGGGGTCCTTTTGTAATGTAGACGAGTATTAAGAGGGAGAATTTTTGTAAAAATTTATCCATTAAGGGTGTAAAATAGGGGATGAAAATTTATATAGAAAACCGCAGGGTTTAGAAACGCAAAATATTGTACAAAGGTTCCTTTAGTAACGCAAGCAAGCACCAAGAGTGGATTTTTAGAATTTCGTTTCCTAAGGGGTTAAAATAGAGGATGAAAATTTATATAGTAACCGTTGAGTCGAGAAACGTGAAATTCTGCAAAGGGGTTCTTTTTATAATGTAGGCGAGCATCATGAAAGGGTTTTAGAAATTCATCCCCTTATTTAAAAAACCAGCCGAGCCCAGAAGCGTGAAATTTTGTTCAGGATTTCCGATATGTAGCCTAGGTGAGCTCTAATAAGGGATTTTTGGAATTTTATTCCGTAAGGATATAAAATAGGGGATGAAAATTTATCTAGAAAACCATTGAGTCTAGTAACGTGAAATTCTGCACAGGAGTTTTTAGTAACCTAAGCGAGTACCAAGTGTAGATTTTTAAAATTTTATACCCTAAGGCGGTAGAACAAGGGTTGAAAATTTATATGGAAACAAGTTTTTTTCGATGAATTCATCCGTGTGGAGTCGATGACGACATAGTAAGTGTATTTAGTCAACCTTCAATGACTCTACGTGGACGAAGTTGTAGACAAAAGCCAGTATATTAGCGCTAGTATAAAAGAATTTTAATATAAAATTCGTCAGTCATTTAGGTTGCCGGCCGCAGTATTCTCATATGCGTATCTATATATTTTTTCTTCTAGATAATTAAACAACTCTAAAAAGATCTCAATAAAAAAGTTAATTAAAAAACTGAAAAAACCTGACTGCGTAAAAAGTAAACTAGAACGGTGTAAACAAGATGAAATAGAGAAAAAGAACAATGAATAAAAAGTAAAGCAGTCGGAGGCATACCTGTTGTACCAAGTTAAACAGAAAAGTTTTATGCCTCCGACTTCTTTACTTTTTATTCATTCTTTTTTTTCTCTATTCCATCTTGTTTCCACCGTTTTAGTTTGCTTTTTACGCAGTCGGGTTTTTTTATTTTTTTAATTAACTTTTTATATATTTATTTATTATTATTTGTATTTGTAAAAATAAATCAAAATAAAACTCTTGCTAAAGCTATATACTCGCCGTTGCGTGACACGTAACTTTTTCGCTAGTGTGTAATATGCTACTTGCAACCTCAGTCACGTAGTATACTATTGTTTATTTATAAGGTTTCTTTCAAAGATGGCTCTAACGATTTTGGTGAAATTCGAACTTGTAATAACTCGATCAAATGAGATTGGGTCCCCGAAGCATTTAAATTAAACAATTGACTTTTTTAGGTAAGAAGTCAGTGAAAAATTCGTTTAAGAATTTCAACAAATTTGCTCTACTGCAATCATTAAGCCCTATTATTTTTTTTACAGTTTCATTTTTTCCATTCATACGAGAATTCTTCGGACTGAACTTGTCGCATTACTAAATCTTTTTTGAACCTTTTAAATCGTAATAAGATGGCGTTTATATGGTAGATGACTTGTCGTGTAATAAACCTTTACCATTATGTTGTGTGATTACCATAGTTACCAAAAATAACAAGTCATCAAAGTTTACTTACCTTCATAGAAACATAAGTAACCGCTTATTCTCAATTAGACCTACCATTTATTTTAACTAAAATTGCATTTTCAATGAATTTTATTATTTTTCATTGATTTGTTTTCTTAATTTGTTAATCATTTTTTCGGTTGAAAAAGTAACTTACACATACTCAACCCGTAAGATTATTTGTGTAGTCATGGATGCTTAAGAATCCTCGACTTTCAGTCTCAAACTGCATCCGAGGCCACCAAAATAACACTTACGGTGCTCGCTAAGTAATACGCTATTTTTTCCAAGCCTATGTTAAAGCAAGTCTGACATCAAATTCCCTTAAAATTTGTTCAATAAATTTTGTGTATCTCTAATCCATACTCGTTTCTCCTCGAGGGATTTGATCTGATTCCTTATTTACATACAATCAATTTATTTTTTGATTTTTTTTTCGAGTTCCATTAAATTCCAGGAAAATTTGAATAAAATATTAAAATTAAATTGTTCAGCCAGTTTGTTGTGCTCCGTAGAACAACGAGCAGCAAAGTAAGCGGAAGAATAAACTCAAACGGTTAGCGGCGGTGGGTTAATTTTTTTTACACTGTTATCACAATTTATATTGATCACAACAAGTTTCGTAATGGAAAATACTTAAAACTAAGTACAAACAAGCAAGGGAATGGCGCATAGGTAGACACCAAGCTAGGTATACATAGATCTCTCCAACACCAACCAGTAGTGCTACAGCATACATATTACATACGTACAGTAGTATATTTTACACTTTATAACAAAGTTTTATACGAAGTATTTAAAAAGTAAATGTGATTCAATGCATTTCTGGAAAGGCTATTATATTTACATGTAACAGTTTCTACACACAAGTGATTATGAAGTTTTTGGTTTATGGATTTCGAATGGATCAGAAAATCTTAATTGACTTTTTGAAATAAAAAGTCGATTCCTTTTTCTTTTCTTGCATATACACAGTAATGCGAGGAAATTCCCTAGGCCCTAGGGGTTAACAGTAATTCCGTATAAAGTACTTCCGTATTGATAGTGTGTTACCCATGTTACTTATCCACGGTAATAACACACTCTGATCTAGTGATGTCCCGAAAAGAACAGAACTGTTTTTTTGAAACTGTTGGAACTGTTCCGTAAATGAACAGTTTCGCGATTTAGCCTGTTCATCTGTTCACCTGTGGTTCACCTGTTCATCTGTTCTGTGCTTTATTCATATTATATCTGTTCAATTTGTAAAACTGTTCAGCGATATGTTGTTATATATGTACGTATATACATACGTCTTCTCTGTTCTTTAAATAGTTGACCACGATGTCACTTTAATATTATAGGTGCCTCCACTACAATAAACTCTGTTGGTAGATTTTTATTTTAAATTTTAAGGCATATAACGAATAAAGAGTAGCATTGTTTAACTTAAATTTTGAATTTAAATAATATAATATAATAGTCTAGTCTAGTAGAGCCATTTTAGTGAAATTCTCATAGAGGACACCAAAAATTTTGATTTTGGTGTCATTCGATTCGTATTAACCTCTGAAAAATACATATAAAAAATTTTTTTGCACGGAATATAGTGGATCAACTTATTCCGAAGGTACGTGAATTTTTTCATTCCTTAATATTGATATTTAATATATTTAAATAATTTTTTTTGTTTACCGTGTTTGAATGACGCGGCGCGCGAGAACGCCAAACACCCCATTTTAGCAATAAATTTAGGGCTCTGTTAAAATTATAAATATTGGAGATACAGTTTCGGGAGTCGGGACTTATTTTTGTGAAATTTCCTGCTCTTTTCAGATCTTTTTTTTAATTTCAAAAATCTTTAATAGTTTTTGAGATTTTTCAAAAAAATCAAAACACTCTTTTCTTTCACTCTTTTGTTTATAACAATTGCAATTTTTATGAGCGCATTTTCAACTTTTTCAAAAACTTTCTAGAGGTCAATACGAATCGAATGGCACCAAAATCATAATTTTTGGTGCCCTCTATGAGAATTTCACTAAAATAGCTCTTCTAGACTAGACTATAATGGTTATTGTCAGACCGACATTCACCTATTCAGCATAAAATTCAACATTTCTGTCGAAGATTATACAAAGTAAACTATACTGCAATGGTACAAAAAATAAAACAATTTTAGTGAAACCAAGAAAAAAATCGATGGCTGATATCGTATAGAAATAAACCTATTATCCAGAATTAAATGTTTAGATAAAAAATGGTTGTATGTTGGCGACTTCAGTTCCATCGGAATGAATCTTTTCAAAACCGGACACAATAATAAACGACCAAAAAATTGGTTTGAAAACAAAATATGTCCAAAAAATATTTTATTTTTAAAAAAAAAAAACTAATGTGGTTTATTAAAAATGGAATTAATAATTTATCTCCAAAAGTAACTTCTTAAATAAATGATGATTGTGTGAATTTAGAATAAAACATAACTGATATTTATAATTTGAGGCTCATTATTTATTTTGTATTTGCAGCTAGACAATTATTAATGTTATATTTTTTGTAAATATCAACGAAATTATTTTTAGGCACTAATAAAATTGTAAGTGAAATACTTAGTTAAAAATCATACTGGAACGATATCGTCCTACAAACTGCTTTTTATATCATGAACAGTTCTCGCTTAATGAACAGGTATGAGTATGCATAAAACTGTTTTTTTAGAAACTGTTCTATTAAAAACTGTTCTTCTAGAACTGTTCTTTTTACAGAACTTTTCTCTTCGGAACTGTTCCGCAAAAAGAACAGTTTGGCACATCACTACTCTGATCGCGATTGCTCTCTACGGTTATTCTGGCTATAACACAGATGCTGTGTCATCGGACTCTAAAGTATTAACCTCTAATCTTTCTTAAGTTCTCTAACCCTCGCAGGAAAAGCTTACAGCCAAAGTCACAATGACCGAAAATGATCATTTTTAAAACTTAAATAAATTTTCTTGGACACTGCATTTTTTGAAATGATAAACAAAAATTTAACACACGAATTCATTAAGGTACCATCACAGTGTGATCGGCCATAAAATAGCCAATTTTCGTGATTTTTTTCGCATGGATAGGATGGGGGAATGGGGATGAATTTTTTTACGATTAATACCACTATTTAAGAATTCAAAAAAATTTTTTTTATTCATGTTTATTTATTTTTTATAATTATTATAATTTTTTGAAAAAAGTGTCTTTAAAAAAGGGCGGAAATCGGTATACACGATTGCGGCCGCAGTTTTCATCCGAAGAAAAAGTCGAATAAATTATCAATTTGTAGGTAAGCTCCTATGTACTTACGGGAGCTTTTTTTTTCTTGAAATTTAGAAAAATGGCGGCGTTTTGAGTACAAAAAAGTACTAAAATGTTTATAGTTTTTCGTGTCGAAAAATAGGAAGATTTCAAAAAAAAAGCTCCCATAGGTACATAGCGGCTTACCTGCAGATTGATAATCTATTTGATTTTTTTTTTCGGATAAAAACTGCGGCTGCAATCGTGTGTACCGATTTCCGACCTTTTTTAAAGACACTTTTTTCAAAAAATTATAATACTTAATTATAAAAAATAAATAAAAATGAATAAAAAAACATACTTTTGTATTGTTAAATAGTGGTATTAATCGTAAAAAAAATTCATCTGCATTTCTCCATCCGATCCATCCGGAAGAAAAATCGTGAAAATTAGCTATCTTTCGGTCAATCACACTGTGATGGTACCTTAAAAATGTTGACTCTTGGGCAGCTTTAAATCAATTTGGTGGTCGTTTAGTGCTTTTCTTGTAATTTTTTGTAATGTATTAAATTATCACAACCACATCAACCCTGGTCAAGTTCCAAGAATATTTTCTTAGTAAAAAATATCAAAAAGTATTAGATTACGTAAATTCCTATTCTTGAAATTGTATTCAGATGAAACAAGGCAATATATTTTCTTGGTTCCTATTTCCTCCGTTTTCCTCCCTATAAAATAATGCTAACTGTCAAAGGGATAGTTGGAAAAAAACGTTGTATACATCTATTATTCTTTAAGATAAAAGATCGACATTGATATAGTTACATACAAAGTTATGATATGTTTGCAATCAACATTGTTATACATATTATATATACAGAGCGTTCATAAAGTTGCGCAACAGCCGAAGATCCCAGTTAATATTGACTTTATTGAAAAATAACCCGAACAAAAGTTTCATGGGAAGAAATGAGGAACTAGAAAATGACCTCGAATTTGACCTTGACAATGGCCTTGACCAAAATTTAGAGGTCAACTTTGTTTTTTTAAATGGAAACCGCTATTTTTGACCTCGGATTCGGAAAGAGCGGGAAATTCTACGTTCAAAACCATATTCATACTTCATATCCCAAAGTCGTGTGAAGGTCATAAAAACGAAAAAATATATTGGTTCTCAAGATACTGGTTGGTCAAGGTCATGTTCAAGGTCAAATTCGAGGTCATTTTCTAGTTCCCTATTTCTTCCCATGAAACTTTTGTCCGAGTTATTTTTCGATTATGTCAATATTAACTGAGATTTTTAGCTGTAATAGAGATCCTAATTTCTTCCCAGCTTTCGAAGCTTTTGTTCGGGTTATTTTTCGATAAAGTCAATATTAACTGAGATTTTGCGGAACTTCTGCGGAGCTGTTCCGGAGCTTTATGAACGCTCTGGAACAAAGTCAATATTAACTGAGATTTTCAACTTTATAGTTCCGGAACGCTCGGTATTCTTAAAGTTCCGGAACAGCTGAAAATCTCAATTAATATTGACTTTGTTCCAGAGCGTTCATAAGGTTCTGGAACAGCTCCGCAAAAGTTCCGCAAAATCTCAATTAATATTGACTTTATCGAAAAATAACCCGAACAAAAGCTTCGAAAGCTGGGAAGAAATGAGGAACTAGAAAATAACCTCGAATTTGATCTTGAACATGACCTTGACCAACCAGTATCATATTTTTTGCGTTTTTATGACCTTCACACGACTTTGGGATATGAAGTATGAATATGGTTTTGAACGTAGATTTTCCCGCTCTTTCCGAATCCGAGGTCAAAAATACGGGTTTCCATTTAAAAAAACAAAGTTGACCTCCAAATTTTGGTCAAGGTCATGTTCAAGGTCAAATTCGAGGTCATTTTCTATTTCTTCATTTCTCCCCATGAAACTTTTGTCCGGGTTATTTTTCGATAAAGTCAATATTAACTAAGATTTTCAGCTCTTCCGCAACTTTATGAACGCTCTGTATTTATTTAGTATGAAAATACGTACATCTGCATCTTACCAAACGTGCAATTTATATATTTTCTTTAAGCTTCAATAATTTTCATGAGCCACTCTCCATGATGTGAATCAGTTGTTAAATCAGTCGTATTATGTATAAATACATCGCTATGAGAGAGTTACATACATATAGGTATATACATATATATGTACAACCATATTAAAGTGGCTGCGATAAGTAAGGTCCGGCGGTTAATAAGGCACACAAAAAAGAAAATTTATTTTTATTAAAAATATGTCCGTAAAAAAGGAAATTTTAAAATTTACAATGGTGTAGCCATATTACGAATAGGATCAGGTATTTTACTTCAAAACTTCAAATGCACTTTGATAGATCGTGAATTCGAAACCAACCGGGGGAGATACGTCATCTACATTACCCATACCTCTTATTTATCAGTAATCATTTCCAATATCAAAATCAATAGTAACTACATTACAACGGTACCTATATGACCTTAGCTGTTGCGCACCTAACCAATAGGTCAAAAATAAAAAATAAAATAACTGAAAAAACATTTTATTTTTAAACAGGAGACATTTTTAGATTTTTAAATTTTTTTTTCATTGTAGTTCCAGCCATAACGGCAACCTTTCTAACGGCAATCTTTTCTTGTTTTTCATGAAAAAAAAAACCCAAAATCATGTCATCTTTTTTTCATGGCCATATTTAAATCGCAGTAAGTTCTTGAATTTTAATTTTTTTGTACGAAATTGTTTTTTTTATGTTCTTAAGGTATCGATACGTAATAATACCTTTTTATTAATAAGCCCAAAAAAAATAGGCGGAAACAGCCTCAAACGAAGGTTTCCAAAAATGTTAGATTAAAAACAATGTGAAATTATATTTTTTAAAAAGAGGAGTATAACTAGAGCTTGGATACCGGTATTCCGGTACTACCGAAAAACCGGACTACCGGACATTTTTACACGTTTTGTAAAACCGGTATTAAAATTTCAAATACCGGTATTTCGGTTTCAGTATTAACAAAATCAAATACTTTATATAATTATTACATATATTTAAAATATTTTTTTACAGCTCAACCAACATAAGGTTGCAGGTCAAGGTTGTACGCGCAGTAGACAAACACAACTTCTATCACACTTTTATGCATATATGTGATATGTTTAATTCTTGTTGTCGCACTCTTTTATTTGCGCATCTGATCGGCAAGCTTATGTTGGTTGGGCTGTACGTTAGATTTACAACATAAATTTTATTACAGTCTTTAATTTTGCTTAATGTTTTCCATATGTGCAGATGATCAGATATCTTATACTTATTCATATTTTTTCATAATTGTGGAATATTTTTAAGTATTTTTCTATAAGAAAAAATGCAAAATTATGTGTGGGTATATTATTTTACTATTATTAAATTTTATTTTCTAATGGTATTTAAAAAATTCCTTTAAAGGATTTTTTTACTGCTCTGTGTAAATATTGCGGAGGAATTTACAAAATTCCTGTTTTTTTTTTTTTTTTTGTTTTATTTATTTATTGTTTTTTTTTTTCTTTTTTTTTTTTTTTAACTTCTAATTTTTAAATTACTTTTAAACTGCTACCACGTCTTTAAACCATTTAAGGTTTTATTATTATTATTTTTTTTTTTTTTTTTTAATTAAAATTGGGGTACTGCTGCCGGTGGATGGCGCGGCCAGCAGCACCCGGCGGCATCGCCAACTAAGGGCATGCGCCGCCATAAACAGTAAAAATAAAAAACATACACAAAATAGACAGGAACACATAAATGCAATAGACAACGGACAAACATATACAAGTAAAAACCGACGATGGGCCCTGCCATCCCAGGGCTTAAAAAGAGCGGGCAGACCTTGGTGACGGTACGATAAGTACTAGACAAAGCGTCCGGTCACCAAGGCCTGGAGGCCATCGCTGGGACTCCCTCCGAGGTGCAAATGGCCTCGGAGTGGAGAAACCTGACTAGACAATCAATAAGTATCACAGATAAATATCACAGTAAAAAATCACAGACAATACTTATTACATCACTGGGAAGCCACAGGCTGACCAGTGAAGCAATAAGGAATTAAAACAATACCGCTGTAGAACCATAACAACAGGTCTACAGCGGCATAACAAAATATCACAGATAGTAAAAACAATTGATGTACCACCTCGGGTGTAAAAGGCCTTCGGTGGTATATCATTAAAAAACAATAACAAAAACAAATAACAAGGTATAAATAACACACAGTACCACTAAAGGTGTAAAAGGCCCTTAGTGGCATAACGACAATACTAAAAGTACCCTGCCAGACCAGCTGGAACAGGGTATGGTTAATAAATAAGACGAACACAAAAGCATTTTAACACATAAATTAAAAACATAGCTGAATTAAAAGTTTAAAATATCGGGGGAGAATCAAGAGACGACTTCCAATAAAATTTAGAGATGTAAAGCCCCTACAGTCTCTGAAGAAGATGCGAATTTCGGAGAAATTCAAGCATCTTTCTTTCAGAGACAGCATCATAACTTAATGCGTCGGCTACATTATTCGGGAGCTGCAACCTCTGGCGCAGTGGCTCAAAGGTTACACATTCCTCAACTATATGCCTCACGGTTAGCGCCGTCCCGCAGGCGGCGCACCTTGGCTGATCCTCACCGGCGAGAAGATGACGATGTGTTAACGCCGTGTGGCCCAAGCGTAAACGCGTCAGGGCCACACTCTCTCGCCGGCTCAGATTTACAGATGCCGGAGTTCTTCGGACCTCAGGTTTCACCTGTCTGAGCTTAGCCGTGAGGTTGTTCCACTCACGTTGCCATTTCTGATCGATCGCGGATCTAATGCACACTCTCAGATCCTCTGGGCGTATGGCAATGTCCTGTGGCTCACCGACTTCGGCTGCATGACGTGCTGCCTGGTCGGCGAGTTCATTGCCAGGTATCCCCACATGTCCGGGAATCCAAAAGAAGGTGATAGACTTTTGGCGGAGCATGTAGAGACACGTTCGGATGTTCTGCACCAGTGGATCGATGGTATGAGAGTGGCAGATCGCTTGCAACGCGCTCAACGAGTCGGAACAAATGAGGAATGCGCTGTCTTCAGATGTTTGACAGAATCGCAGGGCTTGCAAAATCGCAAATAATTCCGCAGTATACACAGTGGCCTGGGGAGGAAGTGTCCAAGCGTGAGGATCGTCACGAATGACGATGGCACTTCCAACACCCGTAGCTGTTTTGGAACCATCTGTGTATATGCAGAGAGAGTCAAGTTCGCTAATGATCTCGTAGAAGCGGGATCGATATTCGAATGAACTGGTCTCCTCCTTGTTGAGACCAGTCAGGTCGAAACGACACCTTACGTTAGGGATCAGCCAAGGAGGTACTTCCATAGGACGTTTGGGAAGTACCTTGGCGAACTGTAAGTGCAGACTCTCTAATAACTCCTGCGTTCGAACGGCCACTGGTCGACTTATGGTGGGACGTCGACCGTAGAGCCCCTGTAAACGGTATCTGAATAGAGTCGGGTAATTGATATGCGTAGGTGTTGCATATACCCCCGCTGCATAATTGAGCAAGAGACGCTCACGTCTCAGTCGCAGCGGAGCCAGACCCGACTCTACGCAGAGGCTCATAGAAGGGCTCGTTCGAAATGCTCCCGTAGCCAGTCGTATGCCTGCATGGTGAACAGGATCTAGGAGTAAAAGCGCAGACGCCCGGGCGGAGGAGTAAGCAATGCTGCCGTAATCAATCCTAGTCAGAACTAGCGATTGATACAGGCGAAGCAACGACTCCCGGCCCGCACCCCACGATGCACCAGCCAAGCACTTAAGCATGTTGATTGTCCTGCGACAACTCGCAGCTAAGGCTTGGAGGTGTAGGCGCCACGTAAGTTGTTTATCAAATATGAGTCCTAGAAACCTGACGCTATCAACGCACTGGAGATTGGATCCTTTTAAGGTGAGGACAGGATCCGGATGTGCGTTGCGCTTTCTGCAGAAGTGAACCACCGATGTCTTTTGGGGTGAAAATCGAAAACCAAGAGCTTCTGCAGAAGTCACCACTTCGTTAATGCCTTGTTGCAGCCGTTGTTGGATATCCTCGATGGAATCGGCTGCATAGAATATGGTGAGGTCATCAACGTACAAGCAACGACGAATTGGGGCTGAAGCTGCAATATGACTGACTGCGATGGAAAACAAGGTGACACTAATAGTGGAGCCTTGAGGAACACCATTCTCCTGGGAGTGGGCCTCAGACTCAGTGTCACCTACCCGGACACGGAAAGAACGGTCAGTCAGAAAACTTTTTACGAACTGAGGGAGGTTACCTCTTAAACCCCAGTCGTGCAGCTTCTTGAGAATGCCATACCTCCAGGTCATATCATAAGCTTTCTCCAAATCGAAAAACACGGCCACAAGGTGTTTTCGTTGGAGAAAAGCGTCTTGAATGGCATTCTCGAGGCGAACAAGATGGTCCGTAGTCGAATGGTATCGGCGGAACCCACATTGATGTTTAGGTATAAGATTGTGGGATTCCAGCCACCAGACGAGACGGTTGTTCACCATTTTTTCCAATACCTTGCTGAAACAGCAAGTCAAGGATATTGGACGGTAGCTAGTTAGTTGCGATGAATCTTTACCCTCTTTTAGCAGCGGAATGATGGTAGCTTCTCGCCACTGCGGAGGGTAAACGCCTTGCCTAAAAATTTCGTTGTACAGATCCAGCAACCTACACTTACCAGGATAAGGCAGGTTCCGGATCATGGCGTAGGGGATCTCATCAGGTCCAGGGGAGGTGTCCCCAGATCCCCGAAGCGCCTCCAGTAATTCTTGCATAGAAAACGGTTGGTTATACTGGAGGGATTCATCTGAGCAAAAATCAAGATCGTTTTGTTCGTGTTCGATCTTGATTCGCAGGAAGTCCGGGTCATAATTCTGGGAGCCACTGACGCGCTCAAAGTGCTTAGCTAAGCAATTAGCTATTTCCGCACGTTCAGTGATGTTCCGACCGTCGACGACGAGAAGGGAGGGCATAGGTGAACGGGAATATTTCCCAGTAATGGCCCTCACTCTTCTCCATACCTCTGAGGTGGTGGTGGAGGTATTAATGGCCGAAACATATTGCTCCCATGATAGCTTCTTCTGTTCTTTGATAGTGCGTTTACAGCGTGCTTGTGCACGCTTGTAGGCTATCACATTTTCCTGCGTGGGGCGACGTCTGAGTTCGTTGTACGCCCGCTTTTTCTCTGCAACTGCTACACTCACGACTTCATTCCACCATGGTACTTGACGTTTGGGTGGAATACTGGACGACTTTGGTATACTCTTATGTGCTGCTTCAATGACACTGGAGGACATTTGCTCCACATCATCTTCTACGTCTCCAGTCAGCTCGGGTGTACGGAATGAATCAACGTACATGTCCCAGTTAGCCTGACAGAGACGCCATCTCGGCGAAGACGAATGTGGAGTCATCGGCGTGATACTATTCAATATAATGGGGATATGGTCACTACCGTATGAATCAGACGCCAGCGTCCATTCATAACGGTGTGCCATGACCGGTGAGCCGAGTGATAAGTCGATAGCCGACAACTCACCGGTTCTTGCGTTAATGAAAGTACCTTGACCGGTATTCAACAAGACCGCTTCAGACTCATCTAGAAACCGTTCTATGAGTCTTCCACGGGCGTCTCTTGTGCTACAGCCCCACATGGGGCTGTGAGCATTAAAATCTCCTAGTAACAAAAATGGATGTGGTAACTGTAATGTAAGCTCGGTCAAATCCTCGACGTTCCAGTCGAAATCTGGTAGGTAGACCGAGCATACTGTGAACTGGGGCGGTTTTAAAAATTGTACTGCAATAGCTTGTAGGGGGGTGTTTAACGGGTGGTCCCGGAAAGGAACGCCATCTTTAATGATGATGGCAACACCCCCCCTCGCCCTGATGTCTGGCTGTACGTCGTGCCGGCGGATTTTATGGTATTTGATGGTAAATTGTTCCGCCGGCCGTAAATGTGTCTCTTGGAGGCACACGCACATAGGCG
Source organism: Brachynemurus nebulosus (assembly GCA_035578155.1). NCBI lineage: Eukaryota > Metazoa > Arthropoda > Insecta > Neuroptera > Myrmeleontidae > Brachynemurus > Brachynemurus nebulosus. The sequence goes on from JAPWDM010000001.1 coordinate 22,762,780, forward strand.
TGTGCTCAGCCAGAAGCATCTGCAATTCACAGTAATGGTGCTTAACACCATTACAGTTCCACTGTACGATAGCCATTTCTGTTACTACTTGGGTTGCTCCCTAGGAAGTGTGGCTACTTCCTAGGTTTCCCCTTTGGCCAGCCTTTTTTTCTTTTTATCACTTTCACCTCGGCGTCCGAATTGTCAGATTCGGTGGCCGAGGTGTTAGTATAGGCGTCGGACGTCGGGCGCTTTGTGCCCGTACGTACCGACGCGGTCGCACTTTCCGAGTCGCTCATCGGTGTTTGGATAGAGCGACTCGAGAGAGGGGTGACCGGGCGTTCGGGTGTGTCCGGTCGGGACGGTGCCGTTGGCCGTTGTGGCAGTGGCACCGTCGATTGTGGAGGCAGCATGGTTTCTGCCTCCGAGGTGGTTGTGGAGGGTCCCTTTTTGGGGGACCTTGGTTTTACCACCTTCTTCTCCCCCTCACTATGACGTCTTCGGGGTGGTGATTTCTTAGGTGACTGTTTCTTCCTTGGCGAAGACGTCACAGTTCTTACGATAGGTCCCTGGGGGGTGGTTGTTAACACCCTCTTGGCCTCAGGGACCCTGGCTGGCTCTGCGGCTGATGTGGGAGTAGGGCTAGCTACACCCACAGAGCGCATGAGACACTCTTGCATTTTTTGTATGTTCACTTGCATCTGTCTCATGGCTTCTTTTATTTCCTTTATTTCGTTGTTCTTCTCAGCCGCTGTAGGGGCGGGGGCTGCAACAACGCGTGCGTAACCATCCAAGGCCGAGCGACGGGGCGTATTGCCCAAAAGCTTTCGTTTAGCCTCTGGATAGCTAAGCTTTTCCAGGGCCCTCAGCTCTTGGATGGCTGATTCCTGCTTGAAAATGGGGCAATTCCTTGATTTGGCAGAGTGATTGCCCCCGCAGTTTATACATTTGATTGGCTCGTCACATGGCCGTCCTTCATGTAACGGCTTACCACACACGCAAATTTGTTGCTCGACGCTACATTTTTGACTTACATGTCCGTATCTTTGGCAATTAAAGCACCTCATTGGTGCCGGGATATACGGACGTACGTCGATCTTTTCGAAGAGGCCTAAGACTACCTCTTTTGGCAAGGTAGTCTTGTTGAATGTTAACATAATTAGGGGGGAATTTGGATATTTATTCCCCCTATTAAATCTAAGTCTCCTCGCTTCTGTTACCCCCTGTGGAGACATCTCCGACACTATCTCTTCAAGGGTGCAATACGCTAGTGAGGGATGCATAATTACGCCCCGGGAGTAGTTTAATACTCCGTGGGGAGTCACCTCCACTGCGTATTGCCCGAGATTTTTCAATTTCGCTATTTTATCTGATTGTGCCGCTGAGAATGCCTCCACGAGCAACCCTTTGCCCGACAGTTTAGCATTCTTAACATGCCCAATGTGCTCACTAACTAATTTTGCCAACTGGAAGGGACTCATCTTACTGAAATCTCCTTCCACTGGCTTAACCACTAAAAATCTCATAAAGCTTTCTTCTTGCACTCTTGGGGCGACAAACGGAGTTTGTCGCCCACGACGATTCCCTTTTTTGGGGGGAGGGTTACCCCTTTTAGAGTCTGTACTCACTCCACTTGATTGTGGAGCGGGTACGTTTGAAGAGGTAGCGGGACCAGCCACGCTACCATTGCTCACACCGGATATTGTTGGCGGAGCATGGTTCGCGTCCGGTTTAGAGGGCCCGGACTCGCCCGAAGAAACATTATTTTTAAAGTTACCCATAAAATGTTATACAAAAATCCCCCACCCCGCTCCCCACCCTCCACGGAGCCTCATAAGGGACGTGGGACTCCCACGCCAGGGATACGGGAATGAGGGGCCCTAGGGACGAAGCCCATTGCCCCAGTGACACGCACGACCCCGGGGCGCTCGAAGTTACTGCGGCCGGTGCATAACCGCAGCCACGGTCTATGCCTGAAGCCAGGGCCAAAGTGACGTGTTGTTCCGCCGTACTCGCAAGTAACGGCTTCCCTCAGTCACCAGAATCCCCTTTTCCAGGCAACGCCGCTAAGCCACACACGAGCTAGTGTGGGTCCCGAAGATGACTTGAAGTTGGGACAACAAAGAAGAACGAAAACAAAACAAAACCAAAAACAAAAAAGAAACAAAAGATAAAAGAAAACCTGAAACAAAAAGAAATAAAAATAACGAAAACAAAAAAGAACAATAAAAACGAAACGAAATAAAAACGAAGGTTAAAAAAGGAACGATCGAGGATTTCTCCTCTAGATCCGGCATCTTTTGTGAAAACGGTGGTACCTCGAGAAGGAACGGTGCCGATCTTGGATAGTCAGAGGCTAATGGAATCCGAAGATTACTGTATTGCGCATAAACTACCCCTGGAACCCTTAGCCTCCTTGACACCAATGGGGGATAAATATCCCTCACGGGTGCCAAGGGCAGCTGCTATAGGTGTCCTCACCACCTATTATTATTATTATAATTATTATTATTATTATTATTATTATTATTATTATTATTATTATTATTATTATTATTATTATTATACATATTTTGTATTTCATTTAGCATGGTATATTATAGTCTAATATGTTCGTTTGTTTTAGTTTCAATATTAATATTCCTATTTAAATATTTAAAATCCAAAGATTATGTAATTTGTCATTATTATTATTATTAATTAATTTTATTAATTGATTTTTAATGTTTTTCCTTTTTTCTATATCTTCATTCAATACCGAAAAAATACTGAAATACCGGAATTCCGGTATTTTAAATGCTAATACCGAATAAATACCGGTATTAGAAAAAGACACCGGTATTCCAAGCCCTAAGTATAACTAGTGTTTCGACTGCCGATTGTTTTTTTCATTTTAGTGTTCAGTACCGAAACTAGCAAAATGGAACGCTTATGCAGTCACTTCGCCATCTGTCTGTCTGTCGCAAGCGATTTTCTCTGAAATCATTCGGTTCAAAAATTTGTAAATTGGCACAGGGATAAAGTGTTGTGACCTGATTATAGATCTAAAGTTAAATTTCGATTCTGGTTGTTAATTTCAAGGGATAACGTGGAAAGGAAAAAAAAAATTTCCCCAAAGACATTGAGTAGCCCACATAATTTTTTCCCAAGGCCATTTTTTTTTTTGAAAAATTTTTAAAATATGGCTGTTTCCAGCTATTACTAGAAGAATCGTTCTGAAAATTATGAATAAATTCATGAACACTAAGAATGAGATGTCGATTGAACGAAAATTATCAGACGTAATTTTCCTACGTAATATCTTTCGTATATAAAAATAAAACTTGATGACAATAATAAAATTATATTTATGTACAGTGTTCTCTCTAAGCTGTGCGCGTGTGCGCGCGCACATAAATTTTAAACATGGCGCACATGAAAAATATTGGCGCAGAAAATAAAATTTCACCTGCATATAAAATCCATACAAAAAATAAAATGAAAAAAAAATTGAATCAAATGTAGTTATTAGTGATGAGCAAAATTAGTCTTGGTCTTGCAGTCTTGTCTTGGTCTGGCATTTTTTGCAAGACCAAGACCAAGACCAAGACTAAGACCAAGACTATAAGTTTGGCTGCAAGACCAATACCAAGACTCAAGTGAGCAAGACCAAGACTATAGCAAAAAAAAGCAAGACTCTTGCTAAATTATTTAAATAGTTTAAAAGTATAATTAATACCGTAATGAGAGAAAATTCTGATTTTAGAAGGAAAAAATTCGCTAATAAAAAAATTCAAGAAAGTGCAAGATTTTTAGCAATACCAAGACCAAGACCAATACCAAGACTGCATTTTGCAAGACCAAGACCAAGACCAAGACTCAAACTGCTCTAGCAAGACCAAGACCAAGATTTTTAATGCAAAAACAAGACCAAGACCAAGACTGCCAAGTCTTGGTCTTGGTCGTTTAGTATATAATATATTTACGTTCAGTAAATATATCTTTCTTTTTGGTAAGTGAAAATAAACCAAGTAGCGAATAGGATTTATTCATCAGGAAAAATACTTTCTCTACTTTTATAAGCTACATATTACGTTAAATCCATAAAAACCACTGGTTGTATGGAACACTATTTATACAAGTACAATTTACACCTGACGGCTTATATTATTTTAATTTTTGTATTTGTAATTGAATAGTTTTTGTTGTTGTTATAAAGTGGGCTTTATTTGCCATCATTACCCTACATATATTACATAAGTGTGTATACAGCTATCTAATGTAAAATGTGTAGGTGTGTACCATGTTGGTCGGGCATAATGTCATTGGGTTGTTAAAGATATGAATTTTACATTTTCTCATTCCCGCTCAGTCGTATGCCAATTTGTTTATCTCTTTCCATTTAATATATCTTCGTCGTCTGCCAATTTCACCTTTCTGCAACAACTTATTCAACCAGTTGTGGAAGTGGAAGTCGGCGGTGGGGGGGGTGGGGCGTAAGAGTGAGGGAAGTGTTGGTTGACGGTCCTTGTGTGTAGTATATACATACATGATGCTGGTGGAGTATTAAAAGAGGAAAAAAATGAAAAAATTATTATACTGATTTTCATTTATCTGTCCCGCCTCGCTGTATCAGTAGGTACGGAACCGATGTCTTGGTAGTTGGCATCGTTTCTCGGCATCATCATTCAAGTATAATTTTATTTTTTTCCGAATAAGAATTTAATGGAATTGTACAGCATGTTTAAGGTAAGATGAAATCGTATACGGAGAGGAAAAAATATCGAATATTTAGTGTGTAGCACACTAAAATGATCACAGACCAAATATACTAAAATTATTGTTGACTTACATAGTAACGATTAGAGTGCCAGGGCTAATAATTAAATAAATTATTCTTCTTTTCGTGCTGGTATGCTAATCTTTACAATGTAAGTCAACAATAATTTTAGAATATTAAATATTCGAACATTATTGTGACTGCAATCTTTTTAAAAAGCTCTGAAAAAATCTCATCGACGTCAACGTTTTAATGGGTAGTACAGCAATATATACATGTAAATCTCAAGCGACATAAGTATTTCAAATTGATATAACTCGTGCTCAGTTGGGAAATAATGAAGGCTGCCATTTGTGCTGGCTAAATATGATGGGAGCGCCGAAAATATCCAGCGATGAATCAGAATTACATCCAAAGAGAACCAATATTGTTTCACTCACCAGATGTCATTAACTGTTAACTTTTTCGTGCCATGAAATGTCATCTCAACCAAAAATGCCACCAGCCTGATGACCGAAGTAACTGTGGTAGCCTTCATTGGACATTACAGAGGTTAGAAAATAAGATAAAAATTCCAATCTTAACACGTATAAGCAAAAAAAAAAAAAATAATCAAAACGTGAGTAAATTGACTTTATTCAAAATAAACCTCTCACAGAACTCTACACAAACTGACTAAACAAAGTGAATTTCCCAGGCATTACTTTTAAAAGAATAACTGCCTGCCACATAGAACAGGTTCAGTTACGAAAATAAAATTTTTAAAATACTACAAGATTTATAAGAGAATTTATTAACGACCAGTATTATATTTTTCAAACAAAAGAAAAACAAACACCGAACATTTAAATCGAATCAAACCGAACTTCTAAAAATCAGTCTAGATAAGATAATGGTTTAAAAATTTAGGTGATTTTATTCGCCCATGGTCGACGGTGTAAAGGCTTTTAAAAAATATTCTCGGATTTCGAAAACCTTCAAAAATATTTCTATCACAGTCCTGGGCTCTTTTGTCATGACGCCCAGTATTACAGCTGAATTTTCAGAATGGATATTCGTTAGAATAAACAAATGTTTTTCTTTTTGACAAAAATAATCAAAACTAATAAAAATTCTTACATAATATTTATACAACTGCTACATAATAAACATTTATTTATCATTAATATGTTGTATAAACAAATGTCTAGAAAAGGTTGGTTTATTTTCAGCTCCCACAATCCAAAATTTCTCAATCTTACTCTCAATGAATTAATTACATAACAGAATCGGCAAGTGCGTGTTAGCTGCTAGGATTTCGCAGTTCAGGAGCTAGAGTTTTTCACAATTCCCGGGTAAAAAAGTTCTTTTCTTTTATATAAAACACTTACATAAAACACTTTAGGTACTTTGCAAAAATACCAGTTTTATTATTAGAACTCTTATGCCATGTTTCAGTCAATATGACTATTTTCTTTCTTTTCTTTTCTTAAATTGGGGTACTGCTGCCGGTGGATGGCGCGGTCAGCAGTACCCGGCGGCATCGCCTACCAAGGGCATGCGCCGCCATAGACGATAAAGATAAAAAACATACACAAAACAGACAGGAACACATAAATGCAATAGACAACGGACAAACATACACAAATAAAAAACAAACGATGGGCCCTGCCATCCCAGGGCAATATGACTATTATCAAACAAGACATTCATTTAATAATGCCAGACCACTTTTAGTTGATTTAGTTGTCACAGTTTCTGAAATTCATTTAGAAAATCTTGCCTTCTTCACGAGATTAAAATAGCGTTGTTTTTCTTTTGCTTGAAAAATATATTAATGGTAATAAATAGAATTTGAGTTTCCTTTAATCTGTTTCTCTTTTTAAAGATCTGTTGGCGAAATAATGAATACGATACTTGAGTTATTTTTCTGTTGAATATTATAAATCTTGTAGTATTTTAAAAATTTTATTTTCGTAACTGAACCTGTTCTATATGGCAAGCAGTTATTCTTTTAAAAGTAATGCTTAGGAAATTCACTTTGTTTAGTCAGTTTGTGTAGCATTCTTTTTATTTTGAATAAAGACAACTTATTTTTTTTTTTTTTATTCAAGTTATTTCAGTCATCGGACTGGTGGCATTTTTGGTTGAGGTGACATTTCATGGCACGAAAAAGTTAATAGCTAATTGCATCTGGTGTGTGAAAAAATACTGGTTCTCTTTGGACGGAATTCTGGTTCATCGCTGGATACTTTCGGCGCTCCCATCATATTTTGCCAGCACATTATTTCCGAACTGAGCACGCGTTATATCAATTTGAAATGCTTATGTCGCTTGAGATATACATGTATATATTGTTGTACTACTCATTACAACGTTGACGTCTCTAGTTTTTTTCAGAGCTTTTTAAAAAGATTGCAGTCACAAGCAAAGCAAGTAGCTATTGTACAAAAATTAGATAGCACAAAATATTAAATTATATTATTTATACTTACTATAGCACAGTACTTATATAGTATCAAATAAGAGAGTATTTTTATATCAATTACTGTTATCATTAGCAATAACTGTTAAATATTTTTAGTATAAAAAATTTAAAACAGTAAAAAAAAATTTAAATAGAGTAAGTGGGGAAATTTTGTTCATCTATTGCGTTTGGAGTTTAATAGCTTGACAAAGAAACTACTTAATTATTTTCTTATTTGTACGGCTATAGAGACAAAATTTGATATGAAGGCCGATATTGATAATCCAAAATCAAAAGTTTTTTGAAGTGAAATTAAGTTTCATCTCGCTATTGTACAATTTCTTAAGCCCCATTTACGAAATATTTTGCTCAAGGTGGCGTACAGTATATGTCCCTTAACTTTACAGTTGTGGATTTGAAATCATGTCCATTATCTTTTGAATATCTTAAACTAAATGGTAATAAAGATAAAAACGGTTAGGTACAAATATAAAGAGATTGATTTTAAAATCATTTAAGGTTATACTGTTTTACTTAATAAACCTTATATTCATTGTTTTATATTGGTAAGTTCGTAACAAGCAAACACACAAGTTTTTCTTTTTTAGCTATGTGGCTTTCCTAAAAACTTCTTTTTTTCTAGGCGGCCCATTATGCCAGAGAAGTCGAGAAGTCGAGAGGACTCCGGTTTTGAAAGACACAAGTAACCAAAATATCTTCGCGTAACTGACTTGTACTGTGAATGAGCACACAATTGTACATATAAGGTAGTAGTCTGGTAACTCCCATTGTTATTCATGTTTATTTTTAAGGGCATTTTTTTTTTTAGAAAGAACAAATGAAAAGATTTGAATTTTTAATATGTTTTTACTTACGTCTTAAAGTAACAGAAAAATTTTTTTTGAATAAATTAAATTTTGTTTTATTGTTATTAGTTATTATTATCACTTGAAGTTGGCGCCTCAAAAAAAAAACACGTGGATGGGCCGGGTGATTTTGACTCATGGGGACATCTGAAATAAAAAATTCTTACCTAGTCTTAATCTACAGATATGTTATTCTGGTCGGAACTAGAATTATAAAATTTTCTCGAAAAATAACAAAATGGTGGTTTCTAAAAAAGTCATTTTTTTTGAAGTCCGCCAGAATTTCGAGTACCGTATTTTTCGGAGCCCTTTGAGACACAAACGAAAATAGGTAAAAGAGGTGCAAAGAGATCTCTATCGAATGCTATTTTTAAAATTTAGAAATATTTCGGGTACCGTAAATTTCCGAATCTTTAAAGGTACAGCGAAAATAATAGAAATACAAATAGTATTCAAATTTTGGGCGCCGGCCATTTTTAAAATTTTTTCTATCTGTTTACTCTTCGAGGGACAAACAAAAAAAGTGCGGTACAAACCGGTACAAACGAAGTACAAACGAACTGTATTATTTATCATTGAATTTTCAATATTTACCGGTTGTCAATATTTAGAATGAAATTCCACAGACTAAAACTTTCAACAATGAATTATTTTTAAACAAACATAATCTATTCGTTACAACATAACTCCTTTTTAAACGAACAATGACGTGTTTTAACATTCATGTAATTTTTAAATCGTTGTATTTAAGATTCACAGAATCGCCTTGGTGTATGTCAACATCTACCGGTGTATATTCGATTAAAAAAGTTTTATTAAAAACTTCGGACATATACCACCGAAATTGGTGATTATCGACCCGCGATACACCCGCGACATTATTATCAACATTCACCAATTTCGGACATAGACAGTAGCGTATATACCTATCTATCTGTTTTTTTATGACGAAAATTGAAATAAAAATAATGAAATTTTCTCTATTCTGTCTGGGAAAATTCTTGAGACAGAACTTAAACTAATGTACCATTGACACATACGTGGCTCTTTTTACTGTAACGTCTTTGAGGAATCAAAATGATTTCTGTCTTTTTGAAAATTCGAGATTATTTCTTTTTCGTTCTCGTATTAGGTAATTTTTTTCTTTTTTTATAAAAAATTTTTGCAAATATTTTTTTTGTTCTTTTTAAATTCCTCAAGGATATATATTTTGTTGTTTGTATTGTATTCTTTTTTTTAGGTATATTAGCCTTATTATACTTAAATATATTTTTACTGGAATGTTAAAAAAAAAAGTTTTTTTTTTAGCATTACCTGAAACTGATATAAGCTTTGCTTGTTTCATAATGTGTTTTGTTTTTAAAATAATAATAATAATTATAATTAAGAATAACGTCGATTTTGAGTTGCGTAACACAACGAAGAAGAGGGACATGTGTACTTTTAAATCTCTCTTTCACTTTTTAGTCGAATTTTCTCCGAAAAATTAGACTTATACAGTCTATAAGATAAGAGCTGCGAGAGGCGAGAGTAGGGGCGCTATCCGTTTTCGGACCCGTAGAACACGAATATGTAGAAAAAAATGTCTGATATATATATATATATATATATATATATATATATATATAATATATATATATATATATATATATATATATATATATATATATATATATATATATATATTCCCGCCACCTTTTAATTTGTGTAGGGCCCCCCTATGGAAGTTAAGAGATGAAATTTGGTAAATGGGGCTCATTTTCGAGGCACCTCATACTATCAAAGTGGGGTCAAATTTTGGGCAAATTTTTTTTCTGACCCGACTTTTAAGGGGGTGGTGGGGGGCGGAAAAGCAATAAAACTTTTCCAAACCCGTTTTAAATAATGTTTCGGTCAATTATTTACAACATATCCAAAATTCAGCTTCCTAGGATGATTTGGCGGGAGTGGAGGGCGGAAAAACGATTTTCGCTGGATCTAAAAGGCCCCCAGCCCCCCAGAATTAACGTAGAGGCTTGAAATTTGGTGTGTTGATAAAGTTCGTACCTAGGTTGTGCTTTTTGGAGGTTTTAATATTTTACCCCCACTCCCCTCATTTTTAAGCTACAATTTCATGCATTTTCGACGTTTTCGAAGTTTCTACCACTCGCACAGGTCACCCAAATAAACCTAGAGGGCTGAAATTTTGTATTCGGATTGAATTAGTATCAAGGGAGTGCCTTTTGGGAGTCTCGACTTTCAAACCCTACCGCCACCATTTTTATACCCAAAAGAACATGATTTTTCTTGTTTTTAACAGTTTCGTTCGGGTCAAAATCTCCCCAAAAAAACCTAGAGGGCTGAAATTTTGTGTACAGGTTAAGCTAATATCCAGACACTGTTTTTTGGGGGTTTCAACTTTTAACCCTTACCCCCACGATTTTTACGCCAATATTTCCTTAATATTTTTGCTTGTTTTCTAACACGTCTAGAGACTCTCTAAGGAAACCTAGAGGGCTGAAATTTTGTACGTGTATTCAGTTGGTATCCAGCTAGTACCTTTTAGGGAGTCCACATTACTTTTCCCCCCACTTCTTCCATTTTTACATCGGAATTGAATGCTATTGTTAAATGTGTTTTAAATGCATTACTTTTATTCTAAATACTAGTAGGCGAATAGTAATTTTAAAAAATTTAAAAAAAGTGAATACAATTTTTTAACAAATGAAATACATACATATTAAGTAATTTGAAAATGTTATTAAAGTCACTGTTTATTTATAAATTAGGAATTTTGGATTTTTATTATTTATAAAATAGAAATTTTGGATTTTTTTGGAAAGAAAAAATATCTTCATAAAAGCCTACCAGTTTACTATTTAAGTTCCTTTTTTAATATTTAAAAATAAAACACAAAGGCAATTGGCGGATAAGCATGGATAGAAATGCCCTCGTACGAATTGTGTTGGCTTTTTCCCTGTTAACTGCTATCGGCACAAAATTGAAATTTACTGAGATTCAGCCCTTAAAAACTTAAAACCTTTTTTTAAAGCCCCGATCAACCGGACACTCATCATCAGTTTTGAAACCACCAAAATTACAAATCGCTTGTGGACTTTCAATTATATTTCGCTTGTAGACACTCAATACCGAAGATGAAAGGAAAAATTCGACTTCCGTGATGGGGCTCCGCTGCTCACGGCGTTTTTTTATCTCTTAGATAGAATAATTGAAGACCGCACAAAGGCTGTAAGTGTCATAATTTACAAAATTGCGTTTATTAGTGGAAAATGTTGTATAAGTACTATCACCAATAACATGTTAAAATCTGAAAGTCCTAAGTTTGTTACTTCAATACTTATAGTCATATGAAAATTGCATTTCATGTAAGTACACAATCTAATTTCTTGCATATACATATACTGATTGCACTTCCACCATATTTGAACTTTTAAACTTTAAGTCTAATAAATCCTTTGAATTAATGATATCTATTACACTGTATCCTTGTAATTTTTTTTATACAATTTGTTAAGAATAAACCCAAATTTTTGTTTTCCTTTTCGATAAATTTTTTCACAATTCATTCAGCTTTTATTGATTTTCCGATAATATTAAATAGAATTGGTACTTTCAGCCTTTGTGCCGAACGGTCTTCAATTACTTACTTACTGTGTCAACGTTAATAGGTTGAAAATGTTGACACTGTGACAGTGTGACAGCTGCTCATGCGCTATTTTTCATACGCGTAAATGTATTCATGTCAAAATGTACATTCGAATATGAATTAGCAAAAGAGGAAAAATATGGAAAATGAATTTTATATTTTATTTACATTTTTGATAAAATGAATTTTAAAAAGTAATGGTTGGTATTTTTAAAAATTCAAAAATTTAATTTATTTGCTATAATATTATTATTTTAATAAAATATTCATTATGCACGCCGACTGTCTGATGTTCTTCGATATTTTCATGCATATACATATTTACCCATCCCCACTGTTTTATAGGTAATGTCGAGATATTTCTATTTAATGATAAATTAACACTATTAATAAAATATGTAACACGTTTATAATAAAATTAATTTCAACATGTTTTTTTTGTTGCATTCTTTTTGTTCATTTTTTTTTAAATTATTTGTTTATTTATTTATTTAATTTTATGTACAGTTGAGTAAAAAAATACGTGAACAATATTAAAAAAAAATGTGAATGAGTTGGAACAAACAGTTTCTTTTTATCCGTAACAAAACGGAGCAGCTCCACGCGTTTGGTGCGAAACATGCGTGTGTGTGTATGTGTGCTTGTGGGTCTGTTACCATTTACCTCCAAAGCGGCTACACCAGCTTTAATGCCTAGCCAAGTTTGATGAAAAATGGATCAACCTTTCCCAGAATATCTTAGGATGTCTGGGATCAAAATAAAATTTAAAATTTTAAGCACCTACTTTTTACAAGCTAGTAATTACTGGACTGTTCTTAAACAGGTTTGATGAATGTTAGTCCAGGCTATTTCAAGGTTTCCACGGCAAGAAACTTTAAAAGATTTCAAATAAAAATGTTCTAAATCGCATGACAAAAGGACTCTAAATTGCTTCAAATAAAATTTTTTGGAATTCCATATTTCAAAATTTTATTATAATTTAATAAAAGCTGATTTTTATTCGTTGTGTGTCACATTACACTACAAAATACACGGTAAGACAAGTCACACACGACAGATGAAAATTAGATTATTTTAAATTATAACAAAATTTAGAATATCGAATTTAAAGAATTTTTATTTGAAACTTTTTAGAGTTTTTTTATCGTGAGTCTTAATAGTTATTTGTGTATTAAGAGCGTAATGTGATACATTGCCACTCGATTGAGAATGTTCATATGAGAGCAGAAATGTTACTTTATGCTCGCATTACGCACATAATTCTTTCTACAATCTTTTACTTAAAAAATACTTTAGAAAATAATAATGGAAAATATTTATTTTAATAATTTTCTCCTACAATCTTAGTGGAAAGAAGGCTTTTGCGCTCTGTGAAGAGAGCGCAAAATGTGTATTTGCCGAAGTCTCTCCTTGCAAAAAAAACAAAAGTACTCCTTTGTGATTTAAAGCGGAAAAGTAATACTTTGTCGCTCGCTCAACGTATATTTAATTACAAATCGGGTAGGCATTGTTTATATTTTTATGGTAACAAATAAACAGATTCTAAAATTATTATTTTTATGGTAATCAGGTGAAATATTAATTTTATTAAATTTTAAAATAACTACAAAATATTAATTAAAAATAATAAATAACTAAAATTAATAAATAATAAGAATAAAAAATTTAAAAAAATCTATACATATATGATGGAAAAATAGTGACAGTGATTTTTTAAGTACCTAACTAGAACTACCTACACCTCCAGATATTTCTGAAGCTGCAAAAATTATAACATTAAAGTAAATATTAACGTCCATTATTATTTTTTCAAGTATCTTTTAAATAAAAAATACTTTTTATAAGATTGTAGAAAAAATTTTGTGTGTGATTCGAGCACAAAATGACATTGTCGCCCTTATGAACATAACGCGCTCCGCCTGGCGGCGTCGCGCATCAACATTCTCAATCAAGCGACAATGTACCATTTTGCGCTCTTAATACACAAATAACTATTATCATTTTATTATTTATTAATTTATATTTTGTAGTAATTTTGAAATTTAATAAAATTGATATAAAAACGCCTACCCGATTTTTAATTAAATATGTGTTGAGCGAGCGATAAAGTACTATTTTTCGCTTTGTAGCGCAAAGTAAAAATTTTCGCAAACACATATTTCACGCTTTCTACACAAAGCGCAAAGGTCTACTTTCTATTATGATTGTCGAAATTTTTTTTTTTTTTGTTTTTTTTGCTTCGGAAGCGGAATTTGCTATGTGGTAAAATTTACGAAAGGCATTTTATAGATGTGAAAACCTTAGCACTTAGGCGAACAAATTTCAGTTTATTTCTTCTGTCGGTGCTCCCTTTAAATATTTTGGAATGGAAAATGCATTAATCTGAAAATTTTGGGTTATTAAGAAGTTATATTTGTTCGCAAAATCGCACCCTACTCTATTTAAACTGAAGCACTTGAACAACTAGCCTTTTCTTCAATAATGTTGTACTGATAAACAAGCTATAATAGGTGAAATTAATTAATACTAGTCTGGCGTCACTAAACAAGCTACAAAAATAACACTTAAGGTCCGTGGAGCGTAATATAAGGTAAAAGCACCAGCAGTCGTTATTGACCAAATAGCCGTCAAGTTTGGGTCTATAACAGCTGCTGGCGCTCTTGAGTTTCAGTAAAATGATAAATATTAAGATAGGTACTAAACAAGCGTATATTTTTTGTGTTTCTTGCTACATGTTCTGGAAAGTATTCCCAACCGTTATTTCATTTATGATAGCATTCAGTTAGCATTAGATATAATAACGACTCATTTGAAAATTAGTATTTGTAAAATTTGCATAATTATATTCACTAGAACTCTTAAGTTTTATCTAAGGCAAGCACTAATTTAATTTTACTGTAATTTTGGTTTAACGAATAATTAATTACATTTTAGCGAATTTCGAAAACTCGAAATTCAGCTATTACAGTAGGTGTCATGACGCAATCTGAGTCCGGGACTATGGCAGAAATCTGTTTTGAGGTCCCTAGAATACTAAAATGATATTCACTAAAATTTGTATATATATATATATATATATTTATGTGTTCCCACGATAACTCTCGAACGAAACGTCTAACGCTTATGAAATTTTGTGTGCGGACTGGATTCTGAATTGGCTTGGCTAAGTTCGTTAGCCAGACACGTCGGATGCCTAGAAGTAGGTTTTCTGGCCATTTTTTATCATTCGATCCTATCATAAGGCAGTTCAATTTTTACGTCGTTGAAAAGGAAAAAAAAAATTATGACGAAAATATTCTTATAATTTTCTTTCTATTTTAAGTATTTTTCGAGAAAATGTAAATTTTCACTTTTATTCTTTCTTTGTTAGTCTAATAAGTAATTTATATTTATATCTCAGTTCTTTATAAAGTATAAAAATATTTCACTTTTTTATTAAAGAATTTTGTGAGAACAAGTGAAAACTATTCACATATATATGATATAACACACATACATGTATAGAGTTTTGTTTCTCATTTATTGCATTATAATTAGCATGGTTCTATCCCATGTTAAAAAATGTAAATTAAACAGATTTTCTAAGCTAATGTAATGAAGAATTTTTTTTTTTTTTTATTGAATTTTTAAGTAAACAAGAAATTGAAGATTATGTTATGATATAAATATTATTAAATATGAAACAAAAGAAAATATGTACAATGTACATATGTATGTACGGAAAAATATTTTGAATCGATTTTGAAAATTTTTCCACTAATAATTAATAATGTTAAAAAATTAAACCATTTCAAATGGATTTAAGGTATTTTATGTGAGGTCAAGGTTTTCGGGACCTAAAAAGGCCAGAAATTAATTAACCAATCGATTTTAAAAATTTTTTCACAGTTAGTAAGTTAAAGTATTTGAATTAATTAATTAAATGATGTCCGCAAGAAGCTTACGGACTGCCATAAGTTATATGAGATCCTTAGAACCCTTTTCTTACTGTTAGAGTACTAGACTTGTATGAGTTTCGCCAGGATTTACTGATCCCATAATTGTAAAAAATAAACTAAACGACCAATTTTAAAAATTTCTTCACTGTTACAGAGCTAAACTATTTTAGATAGATTTAGAATACATTATGTAAGGTCCGCCAGGGTCCACAGGACCCAAAAGTGTCAAAAATAAACTAACTGACCGATTTTGAAAATTTTTTCACTGTTACAGAGCTAAACTATTTTAGATAAATATCGATTACGTTATGTAAGGTCCGCCTCGGTCCATAGGACCCAAAAGTGTCAAAAATAAACTGCCTGATCGATTTTGAAAATTTTTTCACTGTTACAGAGCTTAACTGTTTTAGATAAATGTAGATTCCGTTATGTAAGGTCTGCCAGGGTCCATAGGATCCAGAAGTGTCAAAAATAAACTAACTGACCGATTTTGAAAATTTTTTCACTGTTACAGAGCTAAACTATTTTAGATAAATATAAATTACGTTATGTAAGGTCCACCAAGGTCCATAGAACCCAAAAGTGTCAAAAATAAACTAACTGACCGATTTTGAAAATTTTTTCACTGTTACAGAGCTAAACTATTTTAGATAAATATAGATTACGTTATGTAAGGTCTGCCAGGGTCCATGGGATCCAAAAGTGTCAAAAATAAACTAACCGACCGATTTTGAAAATTTTTTCACTGTTACAGAGCTAAACTATTTTAGATAAATATAGATTACGTTATGTAAGGTCTGCCAGGGTCCATGGGATCCAAAAGTGTCAAAAATAAACTAACCGATCGATTTTGAAAATTTTTTCACTGTTGGGGAACTAACTATTTTAGATAGACATACATTACGTTATTTAGGGTCCGCCAGGGTCCATGGAACCCAAAAGTGGTAAAAATAAACTAACCGACCGATTTTGAAAATTTTTTCACTCTTACAGAGCTAAACTATTTTAGATAAATATAGATTACGTTATGTAAAGTCTGCCAGGGTCCATCGGATCCAAAAGCGTCAAAAATAAACTAGCCGACCGATTTTGAAAATTTTTTCACTGTTGGGGAGCTAAGCTATTTTAGATACATATAGATTACGTTATGTAAGGTCTGAAGTGTCAGTAGGACCTAAAAGTGTCAAAAATAAAATAACTGACCGATTTTGAAACCTTTTTACTATTACCGAGGTAAACTATTTTAGATAGGTACAAGTTGTGTTATCTGAGATCCACAACTGTCCTGCGGATGCAAATGCGGCGTAGAATGCTACACAACGGGTTTTGAATATATATATATATATATATATATATATATATATATATATATATATATATATATATATATATATATATATTACATAAAGTACGCCTAGAATATACGGTCGAGCTGATTTTTTAATGAGGTCCGCCGGGATCTTGCAGATCCGAAAACGCTAGTAATAAGCTATCGAACCGATGCTAAAAAATTTCTCACTGCTAGAGAACTAAATTATTTTAGATGGATACAACTATGCTGCACAAAATTCGTTCGGGTTCTTGGGTCCCCAAAAATACCAAAACTAATTACCCAACCGATTTTAAAAATTCTTTTACTCTTAGAAAGCTAAACTATTTTAAATAGGTACAGGTCTTAGATGAGATCCGCCAGTGCCCAAGATTTGGAAATTCGCTATGTTATGCAGATGCTGCGACAGGGGTATTTTTTTTTATTATGAATTAAATGTTGTTAAAAAATAGTTTTTAGACTAGAAAACCTAACAGAAATTTATTATTTTTGATGGGGGCTACTGGTACATAAAATACAGGCATTTTCCAGTAACTGTCATAGTGACGGTTATTGGGGTAACAAATTGTATTTTAAAAAGGATACGTATTCTCCTATATTTTTTACACTAAAATTTGAAAATCTGGATTACACTCACAGCAATACGATAAAGCTACTGACCAGTACCCGTCCTTATTTTCTGTAACAATTAAATTTTAGTAGTCAATGTAAATTAATGTCGGATACTGGTACCCTATATAGTAACGGTTTTTGGTACCGTCTTTTTTGTAGGTAAATTTCAATATAAAATACAGTAATGAAGATTAAATAAATGCTTTTGGTATGCTATTCGTTAAAAAAAATGCCGATTTCTATCCTAGTCAAACAGTTTCATATATCACAGATAATTGTCAGACCACATTGTCAGATAAATTAAAAGGAGAGTATAGCCCATATTATGCAAAAAGTGTCTCCACATTTATTTTACCAACAAGGAAGATTAAAACATAGTAAAGGATGATACATTTGAATGAAACTGTGATCCTTAACTGCTAGAGAGTAGCCAACTACTAATCCAAAACTTGAGAAAATCCATTTACTCATGGTCGACCTGGACGAAAATGGTTCTTGTCTTTTTGCAATAGACGTCCGGAGTTATCTAAGCGATTATTTCAAAATTTAAGAAAATCAGGGGCTTCGGTAGCGTAAAATATCAAAATCTGGCTTAAGAATATTGAAGAATATTTTAACCGTAGATTACTACAATGATTTTTGCGATTTACTTATTACACAGGATATTCAAAAAAAAAAAAAAAAATTGAATTGTATCAATAACAAACGACAGAAGGACAAGGTCACAACTAGTACTGAAGATGCCTACAAGAAAGCTTAGCAAAAACTCTCCGCATCCCCTTTTAAATTACAAAAATATAACAACGCATAGATGTTTTTTCACCATTTGTAGTACCCTACGGTTAAGAAAGAAGAATTTATAGAAATTTTGAAAAATACAGAGCGTCTGATGGAATTATGATGGATCAATATCTTTTTGAGACCGACTAGTAACCATGTAACTTTATAGAAAGGACAAAAATCAGTACAAAATGTGATTAATTCTAATGAAAAAGAATGCACAAAAACAGCATTTATGGATATTATGGATAATGTTTCAGAATAATTAGCATCACCGATGGTTGTACTAAAGTTAAAGAGAATTCTTAAAGAATCAGTTCAGTGCCAATCTCAGCAATATATCTACAGGAATTGTAGAAAGGAAATGAGAGAATCAAATAATTTTTTTTAATAAAGCTTTATCCTTAAGTATTTTAATTATATAGCTCAGTTGTTTAAGATTAATCATATTCTAAAGAATGATCGATACTGGGTCTCTCCTCTGACGGATACTGGAACATGGTTAATTTTTTATTAACGGGTACTGGTACACCACACTTTTTTTGTTTATTTTATTTTTATTAATATATTTATAATAAAAATATTCAAATAAATTAAAATATTCCTGAATTATCATAAAATTCTCTTTCGTTCTAGCTTTACTGTTGGCTAATTCGTATAATTATAAATGAAATACCCCTGTCGCAGCATCTGCATAACATAGCGAATTTCCAAATCTTGGGCACTGGCGGATCTCATCTAAGACCTGTACCTATTTAAAATAGTTTAGCTTTCTAAGAGTAAAAGAATTTTTAAAATCGGTTGGGTAATTAGTTTTGGTATTTTTGGGGACCCAAGAACCCGAACGAATTTTGTGCAGCATAGTTGTATCCATCTAAAATAATTTAGTTCTCTAGCAGTGAGAAATTTTTTAGCATCGGTTCGATAGCTTATTACTGGCGTTTTCGGATCTGCAAGATCCCGGTGGACCTCATTAAAAAATCAGCTCAACCGTATATTCTAGGCGGACTTTATGTAATATATATATATATATATATATATATATATATATATATATATATATATATATATATATATATATATGTATTCAAAACCCGTTGTGTAGCATTCTACGCCGCATTTGCATCCGCAGGACAGTTGTGGATCTCAGATAACACAACCTGTACCTATCTAAAATAGTTTACCTCGGTAATAGTAAAAAGGTTTCAAAATCGGTCAGTTATTTTATTTTTGACACTTTTAGGTCCTACTGACACTTCAGACCTTACATAACGTAATCTATATGTATCTAAAATAGCTTAGCTCCCCAACAGTGAAAAAATTTTCAAAATCGGTCGGCTAGTTTATTTTTGACGCTTTTGGATCCGATGGACCCTGGCAGACTTTACATAACGTAATCTATATTTATCTAAAATAGTTTAGCTCTGTAAGAGTGAAAAAATTTTCAAAATCGGTCGGTTAGTTTATTTTTACCACTTTTGGGTCCCATGGACCGTGGCGGACCCTAAATAACGTAATGTATGTCTATCTAAAATAGTTAGTTCCCCAACAGTGAAAAAATTTTCAAAATCGGTCGGTTAGTTTATTTTTGACACTTTTGGATCCCATGGACCCTGGCAGACCTTACATAACGTAATCTATATTTATCTAAAATAGTTTAGCTCTGTAACAGTGAAAAAATTTTCAAAATCTGTCGGTTAGTTTATTTTTGACACTTTTGGATCCCATGGACCCTGGCAGACCTTACATAACGGAATCTATATTTATCTAAAACAGTTTAGCTCTGTAACAGTGAAAAAATTTTCAAAATCGATCAGGCAGTTTATTTTTTACACTTTTGGGTCCTATGGACCGAGGCGGACCTTACATAACGTAATCGATATTTATCTAAAATAGTTTAGCTCTGTAACAGTGAAAAAATTTTCAAAATCGGTCAGTTAGTTTATTTTTGACACTTTTGGGTCCCGTGGACCCTGGCGGACCTTACATAATGCATTCTAAATCTATCTAAAATAGTTTAGCTCTGTAACAGTGAAGAAATTTTTAAAATTGGTCGTTTAGTTTATTTTTTACAATTATGGGATCAGTAAATCCTGGCGAAACTCATACAAGTCTAGTACTCTAACAGTAAGAAAAGGGTTCTAGGGATCTCATTGGAACTTATGGCAGTCCGTAAGCTTCTTGCGGACATCATTTAATTAATTAATTCAAATACTTTAACTTACTAACTGAGAAAAAATTTTTAAAATCGATTGGTTAATTAATTTCTGGCCTTTTTAGGTCCCGAAAACCTTGACCTCACATAAAATACCTTAAATCCATTTGAAATGGTTTAATTTTTTAACATTATTAATTATTAGTGGAAAAATTTTCAAAATCGATTCAAAATATTTTTCCGTACATACATATGTACATTGTACATATTTTGTTTTGTTTCATATTTAATAATATTTATATCATAACATAATCTTCAATTTCTTGTTTACTTAAAAATTCAATAAAAAAAAAAAAAAATTCTTCATTACATTAGCTTAGAAAATCTGTTTAATTTACATTTTTTAACATGGGATAGAACCATGCTAATTATAATGCAATAAATGAGAAACAAAACTCTATACATGTATGTGTGTTATATCACATATATGTGAATAGTTTTCACTTGTTCTCACAAAATTCTTTAATAAAAAAGTGAAATATTTTTATACTTCATAAAGAACTGAGATATAAATATAAATTACTTATTAGACTAACAAAGAAAGAATAAAAGTGAAAATTTACATTTTCTCGAAAAATACTTAAAATAGAAAGAAAATTATAAGAATATTTTCTTCATAATTTTTTTTTTCCTTTTCAACGATGTAAAAATCGAACTGCCTTATGATAGGATCGAATGATAAAAAATGGCCAGAAAACCTACTTCTGGGCATCCGATGTGTCTGGCTAACGAACTTAGCCAAGCCAATTCAGAATCCAGTCCGCACACAAAATTTCATAAGCGTTAGACGTTTCGTTCGAGAGTTATCGTGGGAACACATAAATATATATATATATATATATATATATATATATATATATATATATATATATATATATATATATATATATATATAAATTTTAGTGAATATCATTTTCGTATTCTAGGGACCTCAAAACAGATTTCTGCCATAGTCCCGGACTCAGATTGCGTCATGAGACCTACTGTAATAGCTGAATTTCGAGTTTTCGAAATTCGCTAAAAATTTAATGTAAAGTCCTGCTCATGTCTTAACACGACGGCTACTGCTACTCTTGCCCTACTATTAATTAGCGGAAACAAATGAAATTCATTTAGTAATAAGAAACTCAAGATCCGAAACAATTTCGTCAAAATTGTTAGAACTGTTTCCGAGAAAAGAGGACACACACATATATACACACAAAAATAGCTCCTTTATTATTGTTTTAAAACCATAAATATAACATAAGGACGAAAGGCAATTACATTATTCATCAATACAAATCTAATTTGAGTTTAAATAGCCCTTTAAATAGGTTATCATAATATTATATAATATAACCTACCTATAATTATAATACCGAAGTAAATTCTTTTTATATTTTCATTTTTGTCTATGACTGTATGTCGACAGATGATTAGGCCACGGGGATGAGGGAGTGGGGGGGGGGGGTACATGCGGGGGTGTAAATAGTTGTATACATGTATTTTATTTAAAACAAATTATTTACACTAAAAATGTTTTTTCAAAAAATATATTACAAAAGATTAACTTTTTGAATATCGATACTATCAAATTACAACAATATGTTGTGCGGTTTTTAAAATTATTGAACTACACTCATGTAATTTATTTGAAACGAAAATGTTTTTTGATACACGAAATATGGGCTAGTTGATACAATACATAAATGAACACTGTGGGAAGCTAGAACATTTAGTATCTGGTATTATTAATACATATGACTTGTTTAGGTAGCTTATTCGTTTGTATACTTACATAGTGTAATAGTATATTATTTACCGAGGGCCGTAAATAATTCTTAAGCATTCACAGTCACAAAAATAAACTTACGCGTCGATTATGTGTAAGTTCAGTGTCATTTTCGGCTCGTAGAACTCTCGAATCTTACCATCACAGTAGCTGTAATAGCTGAATTTTCCATTTGAAAATTCCCTAAAAAAACGTGAAAAATTCCGAAAACGTACAAAAATAACTTAAGAGTAGTTTGAAAAAATTTTTCAATGACATTCGAATGGAACATCCTATTTTTACGAAATTTGGTGAAAACATTGGAAATTCAAAAATCTTTGATGAGTTCTTCAGCCAGGTACGTTCGGTGCGAAAAACATAAAAAAAATGTGATTTTTGCAAAAATTTGCCAAAGTTTAAAAGTTTTTTGGATTTTTTTACAGCATAACAAAGAGCGGAGAAATTTACATAATATACGTCTTGAACCATTATTTTAGACAAGCGGGTTTTCGGGGAAAAATAATTTCTATTTCTATTTTGGATTTTTCTATCAGAAATAATATTTTTCCCTTTATAGTATACACTACATTGTGTGGTACAGGTACGCAGGAATTTATTATTAAAATTTTTCAAATAATTCATAATACAGGGCATAATTTAATTTTTAAATATTGTTCATGTTATTTATATTTTTCGTGTAATCATTATAAATCAATATTCAAATGTTTGTAATGTGGATTTTTTAGTGAAATTACAGATAATTAATTAGTACAGATCAGTGCTTCCCAAACCCTGTTTTGGTTCATGAAAAATTTTTAAACTAACGCAATAAAATTTTCAAATAGTAAAACAATTTTAAATACAATGTTGTGATAGGTAGGTACCAGCAAACAAAATGAACAAACCATTTGATTTGATAAACTTATGCCCGTAATTTATGTCAGTTTTTTTAAACACGTGATGGTGATGACTTTCAAATTTTCAGTTAGCATAAGCGTGGAAATCGTTTCAAATTTTCTTACAAACAAGTTCATCTCAGTTTTAAGTGAATTTCCATTTAACTTATTACAGCGGGTGCCATGAAACGACTTGAGCCCAGGACTATGGCAGAAATTTGTATTGAGGCCTCGAGAAACCGAAAATGAGGTTCACTAAAATTTGTATATATATATATATATATATATATATATATATATATATATATATATATACATATATATATATATATACATATATATATATATATATATATATATATATATATATATATATATATATATATATATATATATATATACACTGTAAAAAATGAGTGTAAAATTACTATTATTATAGTCGCAATATTACTATTATGATAGTAGTAAAATTTACTAGTTAGTAGTAAATTTACGTCAAAAATATTTTTTTGTTATTTTTACATATTTGAGGTGTAATTTTACGTAACTGATATGTAATTACGATTATTTTACACAACTGGAGATGTATTCTGAGATATATCAGTGATTTTACTACTATAATTGTGTAATATTACACCTTTTGGATGTAACTTATTGTATCACGTGATTGATTCTGCGCGATTGACGGCGTCACTTGAGTTGGTTTGTTCATATGTTTGCAGTTACTACTATAATTGTGTAATATTACATCCTTTGGATGCAAATTATTAATATCACGTGGTTGATTCTGCGCAATTGACGGCTTCACTTGAGTTGGCTTGTACATGTTTGGAGTTTATTTTATTATGTATTCGAGGTTAATTTTATACAATATAGTTTCATAATGGTTTAAACTGTTTTAAACAATTAAAATGTTTTTGTAAAAGTGTTTTGATGAGTTTACGAATTCAGAATTATAAAGAGAAATATCCGAAAATTATCCTTATTAGAAATTCAATATTGTATTTATTTAAACAGTATAAAATCAGACAACGGACGTGCATTCAACATGACTGAACACTGGATCTACTTTGGTGTAATATTTGGTGAAAGAAAAATAATTCAGTTTCAGTGTTATTTAAGGCAAAATTTAACTAGTGATGGCAGTGCTTGTTAAAACTTATTGTGGACTATAAAACATAAATATTTAGTTGTAAAACTGAACAAAATAATGTTTTTTCTTTGATTGTTCTTCTAAGATTTGTAACTTTGGTTGTGTGAACCCATTTTGTGATATATGTTATTAAATATTAAATAAATATACGTTAATAAATAAAATTATTTTTACAAAAACGTGTTATTTTAATTAAATTATCCCTTTATAACGACTATTTACAAAAAGTGAGTATAGTTTAGGGATTACGTTGAAGTATATTTTGTAATTAAAATTATATTGTGAATACAATAATACTGAATTTTAGTCATGATGTTATTATCTATGTCTATAATACTCATTTTTACTAAATAGTTTCTTCTTCTATAATGCATTTTCAGGACTGATGAGACTTAAAAATAACTAAGAATAAAGTATTAAACAGGTAGGTACCTATTAGAAAGTACTAATTATTAAAATATTTTGTATTATTATATTATATTAACATTTATATTATAGTAAGTATATTATATTATATTATATTTTAATACATATAGGAGATGTAAAGTACACACATTATGTGTGTAAAGTTTACATACTTGTTGTGTATTGTACATCTTAAATGTGTAATAATTACATCTTTAATTCGTATTGTACGCAACAAATATGTACAGTTTACATATTTAAGACGTAATATTTTTT
The DNA here is from genome assembly GCA_035578155.1 of Brachynemurus nebulosus. Classification (NCBI taxonomy): domain Eukaryota; kingdom Metazoa; phylum Arthropoda; class Insecta; order Neuroptera; family Myrmeleontidae; genus Brachynemurus; species Brachynemurus nebulosus. The sequence goes on from JAPWDM010000001.1 coordinate 22,787,834, forward strand.
AGTGTACATCACAAAGATGTACATTACGTCGCGTATGTAATTTTACTACAATGAAAATAGGAAACCTATTTCCTACTATTATAGTAGTAATTTTTTGTTACAGTGTATATATATATATATGTGTGTGTGTGTGTGTGTGTGTGTGTATGTCTCCGCAATAACTCTCGAGCCTTTTCCAAAAAAAGCGTAAAAAATTGTATAAGACAAGCTTTTAAAACACTGTTTTGGGTGAACTAGCTTTTGAGAAAAACTAAGATATTTACTGAATTTTTTTACAATAAATGCTTTATTTTTTAGTCGAATTTTTTCTTGCAAATTTTTCATTATTCCTTGGAGCGTTATCCATTTTGGGACTCGTAGAATACCATTATGAAGAAAAAAAAATGTCATATATATATATATATATATATATATATATATATATATATATATATATATATATATATATATATATATATATACATATATATTCCCGGTACCTTTTAACATGTTTCAAAATTCATTTTGTACCATTTTTCTGGTTTTTCTTATGGAAGGATGCCCAAAATCATGCACAACTTTAATTACATTTTCTCTATCAACTTGTGGTACGTAAATAAAATATTTTTTATTTCTAATTAAACACCACAATTGTAAACCACAATTTGGCACAGTAACAAGCTCCATATTAAATTTCTCTAGTCAGTGTTTGCCAGTAGCATGGCTTAATGCACCTTCTTCCGTGCATTCCATACTTTAAATGGTATGAACAAATCCTCTGATGATATTTTGAATTAAAAAATTTTCTTGATCTTTCATAATTCCCTTTCGTATTTTTATTACTATGGAAATTATGATTTTTATTGGATTTTCCAAATTTTTCTTTAATGACATTAATTTCTTGCAAAATTTGATCAAATTTCTGATCTTTATTTGTAATTTCATTTATCTGATCTTTTTTTAAAGAATCCAACACATCATCAGCTGTTCTACCCAAATCATCAATAGATAGTTTATCCGATGCACACAAAAAAGGCAAAACACTTGTCGGTACATTATTTAAAAATATTTGCTTGAGAAAAGCATCTTTCAAGTTCAAGTCATTTGCCAGAAACTTTATCTTATTCATCATTTCTGATGGTCGTAAATTTTCAAAATTTTCTTTCTTAAATAAAGAATTAAATTTTTGACTATCAGTTAATATAAATAACATGAACAGTTCATGCTTTAATTTTTCATATTTGTTTTCATCACCATTTAATGTAATTATATGTTTTATTTTTTGTGACGTCTCATTGTCCAAAGCAAGTGTAATAAGAACATATTTATTTTCATCATTCGAAATATTTTTTATTTTAAATAACATCTCGCATTTTAAAAACCATAACTCCACATCATTTCTATCGAACGGTTGCAGTTTTTCATTTACAAAATCCGCCTGCCGTTCTGATGTGGTTTGCAATTGAACAAGTTGATTTGTTCGTGGCATTTTTGTTTTGTTTTGAAAACAAATATTTTCAAAAGCAAGCAAAATATATAATAAATATAAAAAATAAATCGTTAACGACTCACCAAAGCAAACGTCGGTTGGTCACCACTTATCAAAATACCGCTTTCGAATAATTTCTTGATAAATAAAAAACAAGTTTCTCTTTTGAAATTCAGTATTAGTCTGATTTTATTTTATTACTTTAGTTGCTAGGAAAACTAATTCAATAGTTATAATTTTAATTTTCATATTTCACACGGCAATCTGTATGAATTTATAAAATCAAGAAATTAACATTTTCACGGCAATCTTGTGCCCGGTACAACACTATCGGAATAAAATTGAAATTAACTAAGATTCATCCCTTAAAAACTTTAAACCTTTTTTTAAATCAGTTTTGAAACCACCAAAATGATAAATCGCTTGTAGACTTTCAATCGCATTTCGCTTGTAGACATTCAATACCGAAGATGAAGGGAAAAATTCGACTTCCGTAATGGGGCCCCGCTTCTCACAGCATTTTTATCATTACAATAACAAAATTTAAATCTGTTTCGTTATTCAAAATAAAAATAAACTAACTTTTCAAGAACACATCATCACCGATTTTGAAAATATGTTTACTGTTAGAGAGCTAAACTATTTTAGATGGATATAAGTTATGTTATATGAGGTCTGCCAGTGTCCGGCGGTCCCAAAAGCGCCAAAAATAAAACTACCCAACCGTTTTTTAAAATTTTTTCACCTTTTAAAAGTTAAATCTTTTCAGTGTATATATATTATATTATATGAGATTCGCCAGGGTCCTGAGGGCCCAAAAGAGCTAAAAATTAACAGCTATTTAACCGATTTTGAAAACTTTTTGACAGTTAGAGAGCTAAACTATTTTAGATGACTATAGGCTGTTGTATGAGATTCGCCAGTGTCCAATCTTGGGAAATTCACTATGTTATGCAGATGCTGCGACAGGGGTATTTTAAACCTTTAGCCATTTG